>JAGIQG010000017.1:46853682-47195750 GCA_024679065.1 Sphyrna mokarran
CACACACACACACACGTATCCCATTCCACACACACACACACATGCGTATCCTATTCCACACACACATATCCTATTCCACACACACACAGACACACACACATATGCCTATCCCATTTCACACACACATAAATATACCTATCCCACTCCACACACACATACATATCCCATTCCACACACACACACACACACAAACACACGTATACACGTTTCCCATTCCACATACACACGGGACCATTCCACACACACACACGTAAGCCATCCACACATACACATACACACACACACACACACGTACCATTCCACACACACACCACACGTATCCCATTCCACACACACACACACACGTATCTATTCACACTCACACACAGATACCACACACACACACACGTATCCCATTCCCATTTCCACACACACACTTAACCCATTCCACACACAGTAACCCATTTCACACACACACACACACACACGAAACCCATTCCACACACACGTAACCCATTCCACACACACACACACACACACGTATCCCATTCCCACCCCACCACACACACGAATCCCATTCCACAAACACACACACACACAAAACCCATTCCACACACACACACACACATATCCCATTCCACATACACACACGTATCCCATTCCACACACACATGTATCCCATTCCACACACACATGTCCCATTCCACACACACACACGTATCCCATTCCATACACACACACACACCTATCCCATTCCACACACACACACCTATCCCATTCCGCACACACACACGCGTCCCATTCCACACACACACACACAAACACACACACACACACATATACACGTTTCCCATTCCACATACACACGGATCCCATTTTGCACGCACACATGTATCCCATTCCACATACACACATGTATCCCATTCCACATACACACACACACACACACGTATCCTATTCCACACACACACACACACACACACACGTATCCCATTCCCCATTCCAAACACACACGTAACCCATTCCTCTCACACACACACACGTATCCCATTGCACACACACACATATCCCATTCCACACACACACAAACACGCACACACACGTATCCCATTCCACACACACACACAAAACCCATTCCACACACACACACATATCCCATTCCACACACACACACACGTATTCCATTCCACACACACACACACACACACACGTATCCCATTCCACGCACACGCACACACACACACACATATCCCATTCCACACACACACACATACGCCTATCCCATTCCACACATACACACACACACACACACATACGCCTATCCCATTCCACACACACATATCCCATTCCACACACACACACACACACATACGCCTATCCCATTCCACACACACATACATACACCTATCCCACTCCACAAACACATACATATCCCATTCCACCCACCCACACACACACACACACACACGTATCGCATTCCAACACACACCAATCCCATTCCACACACACACACACACCACGTCCCATTCACACACACACACGTGTCCCTTTCCCCCCCCCACACACACACGTATCCATCTCCCAAGCACACACACACACACACACACACGTGTCCCATTCCCCCCACACACACAACACGTATCCCATTCTCCAAGCACACACACACACACACACACACACACCGTGTCCATTCCCCCCCCCACACGCACACACGTATCCCATCCACAACACACACACGAATCCCATTCCACACACATACTCACACACACACACACGTCTCCCATTCCTCCCCACACACACATCTCTCATTCCCCCCCCCAACACACGAATCCCATTCCCCCCCCACACACAAAAAGTCACGTATCTCATTCCGCACACACACGCACACACACACATATCCCTTTCCACACACGTATCCCATCACACACACACACACACACACACACACACACACACACACACACACACGTATCCCATCCCCCCTCACACACACACTTATCCCATTCCACACAAACACACGTATCCCATTCCACACACACACCCACACACACACACACGTATCCTATTCCATACACACAAACACACACACACAAACACATGTATCCCAATCCACATACACACACGTATCCGATTCCATACACACACATATCCCATTCCACACACACACATATCCCATTCCACACACACACGGATATACATGTCCCATTACACACACACACACATTCCATTCCACACACACACACAAACACACACGTAACCCATTCCATACACGTATCCCATTCCACACACACACACAAACACACACGTAACCCATTCCATACACGTATCCAATCCACACACACACACACACACACACACACATGTAACCCATTCCATACACGTATCCCATTCCACACACCACACACACACACACACCACACACACACACACACACGTAACCCATTCCATACACGTATCCCATTCTACACACATACAAACACACACACACCACACACACACACGTATCCCATTCCAACACACACACACACACAGTAACCCATCATACACGTATCCCATTCCACACACACACACACACACACGTAACCATTCCATACACGTATCCCATTCCACACACATACAAACCACACACACACACGTATCCCATTCCAACACACACACACACACACACGTAACCCATTCCATCACACGTATCCCATTCCACCACACACACACACACACACACACACACATATCCCATTCCCCACACACACACACATTTCCCATTTCACACACATAAACACACGTATCCCATTCCACATACACACACGTATCCCATTCCACACACACACAAACACACGTATCCCATTCCACATACAGACACGTATCCCATTCCATACACACACATATCCCATTCCACACACACACGGATATACATGTCCCATTACACACACACACATTCCATTCCACACACACACAAACACACACACACGTATCCCATTCCACACACACATACACGTATCCCATTCCACACACACACGTATCCCATTCCACACAACACACACACACATATCCCATTCCACACACACACACACGTATCCCATTCCACACACGCACCATTCCACACACACATACGATCCCATTCCACACACACACACACACACACAACACACACACGTATCCCATTCACACACACACACGTATCCCATTCCACACACATATCCCATTCCACACACGTATCCCATTCCGCACACACACACTCACGTATCCCATTCCACACACACAAACACATACACACATGTATCCCATTCCACACACACACGTATCCCATTCCACACACACACGTATCCCATTCCACACACACACGACGTATCCCATTCCATACACACACACACCTATCCCATTCCACACACCACACACACACACGTGTCCCATTCCACACACACACACGTCTCCCATTCCACACACACACACACACACGAATCCCATTCCACACACATACTCACACACACACACGTCTCCCATTCCCCCTCCCACACACACGTCTCCCATTCCCCCACACACAAGTATCCCATTCCCCCCCACACAAAAACCACGTATCTCATTCCACACACACACACACACACACACGTATCCCATTCCACAGACACACACATCTCCCATTCCCCCCCACACACACGTATCCCATCCTCCCCCACACATGTCTCCCATTCCACCCCCCGCACACACACACACTTATCCCATTCCACACACACACATATCCCATTCCACACACACACTTATCCCATTCCACACACACACATATCCCATCCACACACACACACGTAAACCATTCCACACACACACAATCCAATTCCACACACACACACATATCCATTCCACACACCACTTATCCCATTCCACCACACACACTTATCCCATTCCACACACACACATATCCCATTCCACACACAATATCCCATTCCACACACACACATATCCCATTCCACACACACACACGTATCCCATTCCACACACACACACGTAACCCATTCCACACACACACGCACATCCCATTCCACACACACACACACATACACGCTTCCCATTCCACACACACAAACACACACACACACATACACGTAACCCATTCCACACACACAAACACACACAGACACGTATCCCTTTCCACACACGTATCCCATCACACACACACACACACACACACACACGTATCCCATCCCCCCTCACACACATCTTATCCCATTCCACACACGCACACAAACACATGTATCTCATTCCACACGCACATACACACGTAACCCATTCCACACAGGTATCCCATTCCACACACACACATATGTATCCCATTCCACACACACAAACACACACACACGTATCCCAATCCACACACACACGAAACCCATTCCACACACACACACGTAACCCATTCCATACACACACACACACACACACACAACACCCATTCCATACACGTATCCCATTCCACACACACACACACACACACACACACGTAACCATCATACACGTATCCCATTCACACACACACACACACACGTAACCCATTCCCACACACATACACACGTATCCCATTCCACACACAACACACCACACACACACACGTATCCAATTCCACACACACACACACCACGTATCCCATTCCACACACACGTATCCCATCCACACACACACACCACACACACACACACACACACACGTATCCATTTCCCACACACACACACACGTATCCCATTCCACACACACACACACGTATCCCATTCCACACACACACACATATCCCATTCCAACACAGTATCCCATTCCAACACACACACGTATCATTCCACCACACACACACAACACGTATCCCATTCCCACACACACCACGTATCCCATTCCACACACACGTAACCCATTCCACACACACGTAACCATTCCACACACACACACACACACACACACACGTATCCCATTCCCACCCCACCACACACACGAACCCATTCCACAAACACACACACACACAAAACCCATTCACACACACACACACACACACACACACACACACATATCCCATTCCACATACACACACGTATCCCATTCCACACACACATGTATCCCATTCCACACACACACGTATCCCATTCCATACACACACACACACACACCTATCCCATTCCACACACACACACCTATCCCATTCCGCACACACACAACCCTATCCCATCCGACACACACACGACGTCCCATTCCACACACACACACACACACACATATACACACGGATCCCATTTTGCACGCACACATGTATCCCATTCCACATACACACATGTATCCCATTCCACATACACACACACACACACACGTATCCTATTCCACACACACACACACACACACACACGTATCCCATTCCCCATTCCAAACACACACGTAACCCATTCCTCTCACACACACACACGTATCCCATTGCACACACACACATATCCCATTCCACACACACACAAGTAACCATTCACCACACACACACCAATACACGTAACCCATTCCACACACACACACACATAACACACACACCACGTAAACCCATTCCACACACACACGTAACCCATCCACACACACACCACACACATAAAACACACACACGAAACCATCCACACACACACACACACACGTAACCCATCACACACACACACACACACACACACACACACACACACACACACACACACGTATTCCATTCCCCATTCCACACACACACGTAACACATTCCATACAGACACACAAAACCCATTCCACACACACGTAACCCATTCCTCTCACACACACACACACGTATCCCATTCCACACACACACACATATCCCATTCCACACACACAAACACACACACACACACGTATCCCATTCCACACACACACACAACCCATTCCACACACACACACACGTATCCCATTCCACACACACACACACGTATCCCATTCACACACACAACCCACCACACAAACACACGTATCCCATTCCACACACACACCCACACACACACACACGTATCCCATTCCATACACACAAACACACACACACAAACACATGTATCCCAATCCACATACACACACGTATCCGATTCCATACACACACATATCCCATTCCACACACACACGGATATACATGTCCCATACAACACACACTATTCCATTCCCACACACACAACAAACACACACACAACGTATCCCATTCCACACACACACATACACGTATCCCACTCACCGCACACACACACATATCCCATTCACACCGTATATCCATTCACACACACCACACACGTATTCCCATTCCACACAACATATCCCATCCACACACACACACACGATCCCATTCACACACGTATCCATTCCACACACAAACACGTATCCCATTTTCCACACACAACACACACGATCCCATTCCACACACCACAACACACAAAACGGGATTTGAAAATTTTTTTTGCCCCCCCCCCCATCCACCCACACACCCACACCACGTATCCCATTTCCCACACACACACACACACGTATCCCATTCTACACACACACACGTATCCCATCACCACACACACACACGGTCTCCTTCCCGCACCACACACATATATCCCCATTCCGCACACACACACACACACGGATCCCCATTCCGCACACACACACATATATCCATTCCGCACACACAACACACACGTATCCTCCATTCCATACACACACAAACCTATACCCCATTCCGCAACACCACACATATATCCATTCCGCACACACACACACGTACTCCCATTCCACACACACACACCCGATCCATTCCACACACACAACACATATATCCCATCCACACACACACACACGAATCCCAGTCACACACCAACACAGACGTATCCCATTCCATACACACAACACCTATATCCCATTCCGCACACACACCACAATATCCCATTCAGCACACACACACACGTACATTCCACACACACACACACGCTATCCCATTCCAACCACACACACCACCTATCCATTCCACACACACACACACACACGTGTCCCATTCCACCACACACACACACACACAACACACACACACACACACACACACACACTACACACACACACTCCCATTCCACACACATATCACACACACACACGTCTCCCATTCCCCCTCCACACACACATCTCCCATTCCCCCCCCACAACAAGTATCCATTCCCCCCCACACAAAAAACTCAAATCTCCACTCCCCACACACACACACACACACGTATCCCATTCCACACACACATATACACACACACAACACACACACACACGTATCCATCCACACAACACACACATCTCCAATTCCCCCCCACACACACGTATCCAATTCCCCCCCCACACATGTCTCCCATCAACACCCGCAACACACACCTATCCCATTCCACACACCACACATACCCATCCACACACACACACGTAACCCATTCCACACACACACACACACATCCCATTCCACACACACACACCAACATACACGCTTCCCATTCCACAACAACACAAAACAACACACACACATACACGTAACCCATTCCACAACACAAAAACACACACACACACCAAACGTATCCCTTCCACACACGTATCCCACTCACACACACACACACACACAACACACACACACACACACACGTATCCCATCCCCCCTCACACACATCTTATCCCATTCCACACACGCACACAAACACATGTATCTCATTCCACACGCACATACACACGTAACCCATTCCACACACGTATCCCATTCCACACACACACATATGTATCCCATTCCACACACACACACACACACACGTCACACACACACACACACACACCACGTAAACCCTTCCATACACGTTCCACACACAACACACAAGTAAACCCATTCCATACACGTATCCCATTCACACACACACACACACACACGTACACACCGTACACCACACACACACACACACACACACAAACACAAGTAACCCATTCCATACACGTATCCCATCCACACAACACAACACACACACAACACGTAACATCCACACACACATACACAACGTATCCATTTCCACACACACCACACGTATCCCACCACACACACACACACACACACACACCACACACACACACCACACACACACACGTAACCAGTATACACATCATTCCACACACACACACACACAACGTAACCATCCCACACATACACACGTATCCACACACACACACACACACGTATCCCATTCCACACACACCACACATCACACACATCACACACACACACACACATCACCACACACACACACACACACGTATACATCCACACACACACAAACACACACACCCATCACACACACACACACATTACCCACAACACACAACACACCACACCACACGTATCCATTCAACCACAACCACACCACACACACAGTCACCCACACACACACACACACACGTATCCACATCCACACACACCACACACAGATCACACACACACACACACACATTATCACACACACACACACGTATCACCACACACACACACGTATCCCATTCCACACACACACACACACACACACACACACACACACACACACGTATCCCATCCACACACACACCCACCACACACACACGTATCCCATTCCACATACACACACACGTATACACATTCCACACACACACACACACACACACACAACACACACACACACACACACATCCCATTCCACACCACTCTCACATGCGTATTCCATTCCACACACACTCACACGCACACACACACACGTATCCCATTCCACACACACACACACATACGTATCCCATTCCACACACACTCACACATGCGTCTTCCATTCCACACACACACACACCTATCCCATTCCACACACACACACACGTATCCTATTCCCCCCCAGACACACACACACACACACACACACAACACCACACACACACCACACACACACACACACAAACAACATGTATCCTATTCCCCCCCCCCCCCCCCCAGACACACACACACACACACACACACAAATGTTGTTTGGAAAAACCAGCCTCTGATTAGATGAATTGGAAACAGCAGAAAACGCGGAAGGAATCGGTCTGCCTGCCTGGTGGAACCAGGAGTTGTATGGAACCCTGTTTGGGAACCCCTGCATCAGATAAACTACAATTGTATATGTGTAATATTCAGATGGAACTGGTCAAAGCTGAAGTTCTGATCTGTTGACTAAATAGAGATTTTCATTGGAACAACTTAGTCTTCTTAAAGAAATACATGTGATCCTTTAAATGTTGTTTGACAATGATACCTGGATTTTGTGTAAGTAATGCAGTATTTTCTGCTTTGTCTGACAGGAAGTTAACAACAAGCAGTTGACATCTAGAAATAATGAAATAACAATGACAGGAAGTCTCCATTTAGAGATACTGGGCAGAATCTCCTGGATCAATAGTCCCAGTAAAGTTTCACAACACCAATTTTAAATCCAACCAATTTATTTGATAGTAAATTTGCGAGCTTTCGACACTATGTGCCTTCGTCAGGCAAATGCAGTGTTGTGGTCTGCAATAGTACTCATACCAACACAGACAGTCACAGATTGCTGATTAGAATGCGAATCCTTACATCTAACCTGCTATTCAAGTGTTAAAGTGGATAACAATGTGTGTGAAGGGAATCCTGAGCATTGGTTAGAGAATTGTGTATTTTCTCCAGACAGCACAGTAAGTGAGGTTTTTTGCTAACCCCCAGCCAGAACAGTAACATTATTGTGGGTCAAAACCCTGCTTTACAATGGAATGATAGAATCATCACAGAATCCTTAAAGTTCAGGACAAGTCCATTTGGCCCATTGAATCTGCACTGATTCTTACCCAGGTTCACCCCATAACCCCATGTATTTACTCCACTAATCCCTCTTACCTTGGAACATAAGGGCAAATTTAGCATGGCTAATCAACTTAACATGTAGTGACTCTATTTTGTCTCCACAGATGCGATGTAGAGATGCCGGCGTTGGACTGGGGTAAGCTCAGTAAGAGGTTTGACAACAGCAATTTTAAATCCAACCGATTTATTTGATAGTAAACTTGCTAGCTTTCGACATTTCTGCCTTTGTATGGCATCCACAGATGCGGTCAGACCTGCTGAGTTTGTCCAGCGTTTTTGGTTTTTGTTTCAGACTCCAGCATCCACAGTATTTTGTCTTCAAGCTGGACTTTTCCTAGGAGGGAACCCACACAGACATGGGGAGAACGTGCAAACCCACACAAACAGTCATCCAAGGCCAGAATTGAACTTGCTTTTCTGGTGCTTTGAAGCAGCAGCATTAAACATTAGCCACTGTGCCACCCAAATAACTTTGGCACATTAACTGCGCCACAGCATTGACAGTCAATTTTGCATTGCCTGCTCAATTAAAGTAAGTGGATGGGATGCCACATTCTTTGTTAACTGTATAACTTAAGGTTAAATGTATATAGGTGGGGAATACTCATTGAACAATCCTTGTGCAAATATAAAGAGACTATTATTGACACATGTGGTGGGTTGTAGAATTAGGAACTATAGATTTGTAATGAATCGCTTTATGAATAAATCTAAAACAGTCAAAGTTGAACTTCTGGCTTTGTTCACTAACTGAGCATTAGAACTTTAACATGGTAGCAGAGGATTAATGATTTACTAAGGTTTTGTGCAGTATTTTGTTTATTACTATGCGATTCCTTTCATAGAGTACTTTTCTGGAAGGACTTTCAGCTGAGGTATTCATGGCCACATAGTGTTCATGTTTCAAAATGCATCGTTTGCAAATTTTAGACAGAGAATTAGCCATTGCTTATAATAGAATGGGGTGGTGTGCTCCAATATCTGCTGCAGATTTCACATTTTGCACCAGTTTCTTTGATGAGTCTTCCTCATCAATCACACTTGCATCCTTCACCAGGATTTTTAATCTTTGACAAGAAAGGTGAGTAAGTTGTCTATGCAGCTTTAAAACTGTTTTTTTTCTCTCTCAACCTTATCACTTGATTCTATTCAAACTTTTCTCACACTTCTTTTCTGGTTACAAACATCAAGTTTTGCCATTCCTTCACTATTGCTGGGTCAAAATCCTGGAATTCCCTTCACTGTGGGCTTTTCAACACCACGGGGACTGCAATGATTCAAACAAACAGCTCACAATCACCTTCTCAAGGGTAACTAGGGATGGGCAATAAATGCTGGCCCAGCCAATGATACCCACATCTCATATATTAATATATAAAAGATTGCAAACTGCAGTTACACTGATTTCCCAAAAACAATTATCTTACCATAGTCCATATCCAGCTTAACCTGTGCATTCTTCATGGACACTTGTTTACAGTAAAAGTATGTCACTAGAAATTATATTATCATGAATACAGTGGCTTAATACAGCTAAATTGCAAAAATATCACTTTTAGTGATGTTAATGTGTTGTTATCCCCAAATGGAAACAAGTAGAACTCTCATGCTCACTGACCTTAGTTTCATCTTCATTCCTGAGTGAACTTGGATAACATTTAGCCACTCTCTTCCACACATTGTCGAGATGCAACTATTATCCATCACCACACAGTTAAATGAATCTGTGACTAACACAAGAGTGTGACAAGTACAACACCTTCAGACTGATTATTAACATCTTCAGCTTCCAAATCCTTGTGTCATGTGTCACTTCAAGAACGCAGTACTCGGCTTTGGGTAGTTTATTGAATAATGAAATCTTGAGTCATGCTTGAAGCACCTGTTAACTGTTCTCCAGGCATTTCACCACTGTTGTTTCAATCTTGTTGTCTGCTGTGGATTCCAAATCTTTTAAAAGCACTTTCATTATCCTCATTCCTTCTGTCTGTTACTCTTCCTTTGTTCTGGTGCCTGTGTCCGGTATCTCAAAATGCAACAATCATTGAGATGTTTAGATAGTACAGAACTTGAGTATTGCTGAAAAGAAGTATACTATCGAAGCTTTTCATCCTGGACACTGTACAAACTAAACCAACAGTAAAGGGAAACAACAATTTATACGGCTTGCAAAGATTGGTTGACAAGTGGTCTCTGATTGGTAGAGATGTTGCTGTGGAGAACGCAGCAGGAAATAATAAAACTCAAAACTCAAATCATGCAGGTCAACTCTGATTGGTCAATGCATTACCATGGGGAATGAACTAGGGATTGACTGTTCCCCTAAACTTTTGTTTAGTTCTAACTGGTGTAATGCATGGACGTATTCTGCCTGTCTGCAAAGCACAGAGTCCTGTAAATGACTATTTGTGGCTTTAAGCATGAATTGATCCTCTTCATTTAGACTTTGTGTTGGGGGTCTCATCATATCCTGGCTGGATATTGGTGTCCAAACCTTCCACTTTTCGGAGAGTGATGTGGATGAGGAGAAGGCAGCTGGTGACGGTGTGGCTTTTTTCCTTTCCCCTCATCGACAGTACAAGGTGGGGGTGTGTAATCTGCTCCCCTGCTATTCTGCAGGCCAGCAACAGCTGAAGGTGGCAAAGAGCTGGCCCAGTCCCTTCCAAACAGTTGACAATCACCTGTCAAAGCTGTGATAGCTCTTTCTGCAAGAAGAACTATTATTAACAACAGCCCCTCTTCCTAGCTGGAATTCTTCAGACTTCCCAGTTTGAGTTGTCACTTTCACTGAGGAACCTCTTCCCATTGTACGTTCCTCCTAATGATCTTAGCAGTCGACAGGGCAGGAGACAAGTTACCTGGTCCAGCAAGTAGATTTAAATAATTCCTTAATTGGCTTTTTAATTACCTTAATTAATATACCTCTCAGATCCAAAGAGATGCCCCACTCACTTTAATTCCATCCCTCAGAAATATGGGCCAGAATTCCCCCATCCCACCCGCCACTGGAATTTTAGCGGGCTTGCTGCGGACAATGTGAAACCTCTTTGACAGTCGGATGGAAACTTCCAGTTTTTAGTCCACCGTAGCTGGAGAATTCCATCCATGATGGCTCAATTGCTCTCCTGGCCAAGCTTCTACCTCCATAAACTCATCCACAACTCTGATGTCCATGTCTTGATGCTCTAGGGACATGGGTTCAAACCCCACCATGACAGGTAAGTGCAGTTTAAATTCAAATGAATGAAAATCTGCAATTGAAGGTTAGCCTTAGTACCAGATGACTGTGAAATTATCATCCATTCTCATGAAAATGCAGCTGGTTATCACTGATGTACTTTGGAGAAGGAAATTTGTCATCCTTGCGTGATTTGAATTACTTTGACTCCAGACTCCAATAAAGTGATCGTAACTGCCTTTGGAAGTGGCCTAGCAAGTCATACACTCAGGGATGGTTAGGAATGGGCAACAAATGCTGGCTTTGCCGGTGATTCTCGTCACATTCCATGCAAGAATAAAGAAAATTCATAATCCAACTTACACCATGTTCAGTTCTTGCATTGGTTCTGTACCCACTGCACCCAATAATTGTTTCCCATTCTGGCAACGCTTCTATTTTAAAATTCTCATCCTTGTTTTCAAATCTCTCCGTGACCACAGCCCTCTATATCTCTATAATCACCACAACTCCTCCGAGGTATCCTTAATTCTCTAATTCTGGCCTTTTGTGAATCCCTAATTTTCATCATCCCCTCAGTGGTTGCCTTGCCTTCAACTGCCAAGGTACTAGGCTCTGGAGTACCCTCTCTAAATCCCTCTATGTCTATCTCCTCCTTTTCATAGATCATTAAAATTGATCTCTTTTACTAAGTTTTTGATCATTTCTCTTAATATTATCATTTTTGGTTCAGCGCTAAAGTAACACTCTTGCATCCAAAGATATGGTGGATTAGGTGGATTGGCCATATTAAATTGCCCTTAGTGTCAGGGGGACTAGCTAGGGTAAATGCTTGGGGTTATGGGGATAGGGCCTAGGTGGGATTGTGGTGGTGTAGACTTAATGGGCTGAATGGCCTCCTTCTGCACTGTAGGATTCTATTAGGATGCTTTTTGAGGCAGCATGATGGCATAGTAGTTAGCACTGCTGCCCTACAGCTCCAGATACCCAGTTTCAATTCCTGGCTTGGGACATTGTTTGCATTTTCTCCTCATGTCTGCATGAGTTTCCTTCTGTTTTATCCCACAGTTCAAAGATGTGTAGGTTACGTGGATTGGCCATGTTAAATAGTTCCTTAATGTCACAGGGTAACGCATGGGGTTATAGAGATTTGGCTGAGTGGGATTGTGGTCGGCATAGATTTGATGGGCCGAGCGGTCTCCTTCTGCTTTGTAGGGATTCTATGATTTTACAAAGCTAAAGGCATTTAATAAATCTAAGTTGTTCATCTCAAAGCAACCTCTGATTTCTTTTTGCCTCTGAACATAGCTTAAGTCATCTGCAAACTCATCCCCACAAGACCTCATTCTTGCCTCCCCCACTTTAATGATTCCAACACTTTCTGCATGATTCTCCTGAGCTCCATCACAGATAAGCTCCAATTCTTTTGAATTTAAGCTGCCCTAATGACACCATATTGTTGTTGTCAATGCCTGAATGCACAAAATCTGAAAAAAATCTGGAACACAATGCTCATGTAATCACTCAAAGCTTTGGGAATAGAGCAAAGTGCAAGCCTGCTGAGGCAGTAAGGGAGAGAGAGGAAGAAGAAGAAGGTGATTATTTTACCTGCAGTATGCAGTTTCCAACTATAGTCCCAGAAGTGAGCAGGCTTTTTCCCCAGGATGGAAAAGTAAACTACAAGAGGTCACGGGTTTGAGATGAGAGGGAGTAAGTTTAACAAAGACATGCAGGGCAAGTATTTTGCACAGAGGGTGCCTGGAACACATTGCAGTGTAAGTGGTGAAAACAGACATATTAGCAAAGTTCAAAGTCAACCTTGACAGACACATGGACAGGAGATGAACAGAGGGATAGAAACCAGGCATCGATAGACCGAAGGGCCTGTTCCTGTGCTGGACTGTTCTTTGTTCCATTCTCTTCCTATTGTCTGTTGCCATGCGATTCAAAGTAACATGTAAAGTGTCTGCTGCAGGTACAGGAGTCACATGTGATCACACAGCAAGGGAAGATTTTCATTGGTGAAATCCACTGTCAGCTTACAAGGCGTGGCAATTATGCATGGGATGTGAAGACATGGGGTGTCCTAGGGCAGTTGTGCATCATCCCACAACTTTACTGTAAAGCAATGCCCTGCCTTCTACGATGCCTTCCCTGGAAGGCTGCATCCTGAACAACTCTGGTGCCAATGCTGTTAATGTTGTGGCTCTTATCATTGAGCGGAAAGAGTCTCCTTTTACAGCAACCACTCCTCCTGCTCCTGAGGGTGCAGGAATATTGGGCGTATATCACTTATTGGTACTCCACTAACTCAACAGTGTGAAGGAGGCAGACAGTGAGTTGAGAACATGCCTATCCATGGATTTCACCCAGAGGACTGATGAGCAAGAAGATTTTCAACTCCTTCACAATTGAACTCCACCCACTGGGTCCCCCTCAATTTGATTTCTAATCATTTGCAAAAAGGGACATAGTAAGATTTGTGCCAGAACTTGTTATCCTCTACTTTCCTCCTGTCATGATCAACTTGAACTTCTCAACACCACTTTGCACCTTCTTTCTGTGACCCTTTAATCCTAGACTTTGTCACCATCCCATTGAAAATAATGGGTGTGATTTTCCTGGCCCACTGCACTACACAGCAACACCATAGGACAGGAAAGTGGAGAGGGCTTTAGTGGGATTCACCAGTCACGACTTTCCTAGGCCATAGTTTATGTCGTCTGGGTTCGCTAACGTTTCCCACCTCCACCTGGAGAGTTTCCCACCAGAGGGGATTAAAGCTGGTCCCAATAACAGGGCCCAGGTGTGATGACCTGAATGGTCAGGACAGAGCCATTGAAGACCTCCTGGGAGATTGGGGATGGGGGTACCCCTTGGGCAGTGTCAGTTTGGCACTTTGGCAATGCCCACTGGGCACCCTGACACTGCCCACCAGGCACCAGCAAGGGGAAGTAGCCCGAGAGGGCGGGTTTATCAGTAGTGGTGGTGAGGGGATCAATATGCATTATACATTAGAGATTGGTGGGAATGGATGGGGGGGGGCATTCAGAGCTGACCATGGATAGAGAGAGTTCAGGGCTGGCTGGATGGGTGGGTTTGATCTGGCTATAGGGGGAGTGTCAGCTGGCCATGGGGTGTTAGTTGGGGGCTGCCCATTATAGTGGGGAGAATGAGGGAGGCTGGCAAGTGAGGGTGGGGGTTGTTTCGGGGAAGATGCTACACAACCTTGTAAGATGCACCTGACAAGATCTTTGATTATCCCAACCTCATAGTGGACCTGCATCCCTCCCCTTACCAAATCAATCTTTCCCTGTGACTGTGAATGCCCCACTTGCTAGCCAACACCCTGAAATAGACCCACACAGTGACAGTACTGACCCCTCCTCTAGGCACCTCATTGTCTTACCCTTGACATTTTCTCTCCCTACCCCATCATGCCTTGGATTCCAAATGCTTCCGTTTCATTCCTCAGATTCTCCTGGATGCCTCTTCCACTTCTCCATGTTGACTATACCATGCCACATGCCCCTGCTCAATTCCACAACCCCCCCCCCCCCCACCCCCCGCTTGCCCTGGCAGGTCCAGAGCCTGCAATCCAGCCGCCATCCGTCTGTTCCTCTCGCAACTGCTGCAGATTTGAACAAAGAAAACTGCTGATCTCAAACTGCACAAAGCTGTATGTTACACTCCACCTTTAAACGAAGGTGAACCAGGTTGCCACGAGAACTGTGTGTGCGGTGGAGAAGGACTTAATTACAAAAATTTTAGTCTAATGAGTTTTCATAGCATGCAGTTGTATTACAAATAGGAACCTGCCCTGAGACGATAGTGAGACCTGAGCCACCACTATCACATTGCTGATTTCATCTCTGCACCTCAACACATTTCCCGCTCTTGCAGGCCCCAGATTTCACCAGTGTTGGCAAAAATTATTGCAGAAATTAAAAGGGTAGAATTTTGTACTTCACTGAGAATTCCTGAATTTTAATTTTTACTTATGATATATTAAAATTCCTATATAATTCCACCTTGGTTCCTGACATACTTTTAGGTCATCTGATAAGAGGATATATCCCATTATTAAATGAGTTGTTAATGGTCATAGGTCCCCATTCATACCATCAGCTTCATTTTCACCACAAACTTGTGCATTGGAAACTCCAGTTACCCACAGCTTAGCCACACATCCCAGCTTCATAACAAACTCAAGGTAAAATCTAACCCTCTAGCTTCCTTGCAATTATAGTACACATCAGCAGTTTCCTTTTTTTTTCAAATAATAGGTTTTATTTTTAATTCATATATCCAGCCGCTCCCCTCACCCCATCACACCTGATTCCTGTCTGACACATGCCTGATGTATGATGTGGAATAGCCTGAGTCTGCTTTCTGAACCTTGCCCCTCACCTGAGGTGTGGTGATCCTCAGGATAAATCACTGCCAGTCAGTTGTCCTCCTCAAAGGGGAGAGCAGTCTGTCATCACCTGCAACTATGGTGACTTTCATCTAACCTGGAAAATCTAATTTCTTCCCTTTTAGTGTCTGCCCTCTTTGTGTTATTTTTCAACACACTCTACATGTTTTTATGTACATTTTATGTTCTTTCTCATTCTAAGATTTAACTCTATAATAGATCGGGTATCGTTGTTTTGATTGCTACCTCCACACAGGTCATGTCTTCAGGCCCCTTGTTTGGTCCCTTCCCAGTCTTTCCCACCACGTAGTGCAGGTAGAGTACTTCAAAACCAGCCATCTTAAGACTAAGCTTTTGTAGGACTTCAAAACCTGTCGACTTTGGGGAAAGAACAAGAATGCCTTAATTCAAATCCGGACACCTTAGTTCAGTGATTGGGATGCAGGAAAACACGGGTGAGATTTTATGGTGTCATTCTTCCCGAAACCATAAAATTCTGCCCGAGGTCAACAGTCCTTTCCATGCTCTGCTCCTTGCCCGCTCCAATTCCCATGGCGTGTGAAATGGGAAAATTCTGGGCAATATATCTGCAAAGCATTATAGTTGAGTGGTCATGTAGGTGTTGGTATTAATTTATTTCTCGCACATCAGTTTCAATAATTCATTCATGCCTCCCTTACTTCCCTACATCAGTGCATCCTGTTTAAAATGAGAAAAGATCAATCAAACTGAAATGATGTTAAATATACCTGTAGTTATAACTGAAAATGAGTTTTTTTATGCAAACAAGACTGTACGGTACTTTTAATACGTCACTTTCAAATGATTTGGATCAGCTGCCAGAAGGCATCTAGTGTCTTAAAGTCTTTTGGGAGTTATAGAATCCCTACAACGCAGAAGGCAGTCATTCGGCCCATCGGGTTTGCATCAACCCTCTGACAGAGCATCTTACCAAGCCTCTATCCCTATAACCCCATGAACTATCCCACTAATCCCCCTAACCTACACATCTTGGGACACTATGGGGCAATTTAGTATGACTATTTCCTCTAAACTGGATGTCTCTGGAGTCAAGCATGATGAGTGAATTTAAGCCTATGGGCTTCTACTTGGATGGCCGTCAAAACTCTGTACCTTTTACCAAAGCAAGAATCTGCCCTTATTCCAAGTTCATCACATAGCTAAATATGCTACCTCATTGGTTTCTGCAAGATTATTTTGCCCTTTCTGGGTGAGTCAACCCTCTCTGCCACATCTATGTTGGATTGGGTAGGGTCAAGCTTCATGGGGAAAACATTAGATGGCTGGATTGAAATGCCCCATCTGTATTGATTAATTTAATCATCTATCATATGCTTTACGCATGTCAAATTCATAAACATATATTGATTTGACCTACCAACCCATGTTTGCTTCCAAATTTAAATTATTTTAACATGTGCTAAGATAGATCACATATCAGATAAACTTCATATTTTGTTGTAACATTTTACTAATCAATTAATTTATACTTGATTAATAATTTATTTTAATATTTTATACATTTAGATTTGATAACTTGTGATTTCCATTTTGCATTTATTAATTGCTCTATATAGTGCATTTCTTCCTGTTGGTGATAAGCAACATGACGGCTTTTCAAGATGGCAGGGCAAAATAGGAATCTTTTTCATGGGTCACAATTGAGATGTTTGCATTCACATGCAGATCAGAGCATATCATACGACTCTCACAGACTAGAGAGCGGCAGTGGTTAGCACTGCTGCTTCACAGTGCCAGGGACATGGGTTCGATTCTGCCCTCGAGTGACTGTCCAGGTGGAGTTTGGGTTTTCTCCGGGTGCTCTGGTTTCCTCCCGTGGTCCAAAAAAAATGTGCGGGTTAGGTGGATTGGGCATGCTAATGTGTAGATTAGGTAAATTAGTTACGGAAATGTGTGGGTTTAAAGGGATAGAACGAGGGGGGCTGTGTCAGTGTAAGATACTCATTGGACAGACATGGCGGGACCAAATGGCCTCCTTTTGCACTGTAGGGATTCTAAGCTTGTATCCTTTCAGACTAAATGTTAGAAACATGATGGCCAAACAAGGTATTTCAGAAATTCTATTTTCAGGGATATTTCTGAAAACAAACACAGCTATATAAAAGACTTAAATATTTTTGTTTTTAAAACAACAAATAAGACATATGTTTTATTTCTGAGTAAACATGAATATATTGTGACTCCCATTTTCTGTTCCGTTAGTTTTAACAAATCCATAAATCAATTTAAAACAACAAATTAATTTAACTTATTGGTTGCTTTAAATTCAAGCGAAAACTGAGCCTGTCAGCTTGGTTTACAGTAAACACAGGTCAGATACAAAATGCTATTATTATGTTGCTGCTGTATAGAAAATGGTGCTGTTTTGATAGAACCTGCCAAACTCGCAACCTCTACCACATGGAAGGACAGCGGAGCAGATGCACAGGAACACCACCATCTGCAAGTTCCCTTCCAAATCACACATCACTCTGACTTGGAAAGGGCATTGTCGTTCTTTCATTGCCACTGGGTCAAAATCCGGGTAACTCCCTTCCCAATAGCACTCGCGCATATCTACGCCACATGGACTGGGCGATTCAAGAAAACGGCTCACCGCCATCTTCTCATAGACAATTCCATATGGACCACAAACGCTGGCCAAGACAGCAATGCCCAGATCCTGTGGCCAAAAATGTAGGCAACACAAAACAATAAAAATATCTTAAAATGGTAGTTCTAGTATTAAAAATGAAAACTGACAACAGTGAAACAGATGCTTGAGGAAACAGAAAGAGAATCTTTGTAGACCAGAAGAAAGAGAGGGCCCTCAAGGAGATTAGAAAGTGAAGGGGAATAATGTAACTGTTTCTCTTACAAAGGGAAAGGCTGCACTAACTTTCCTGTAACTGGGGAGGTGAAAGATCCAAATTAAAGAAGAAGGCAGAGATTAGTGATAAAATTATCATTCAGAAATGCTTCAATATTCATAGGCCAACAGGACCAGATGGAATCCATTCAATAACAATTAAGAAAATGATGGCAGCATTAGGGAGAGCTGGAGTTGAAACTTTTCACATTTCATTAAATGTCGGGGTATTACCAAAAGATTAGGAATCCGATAATGCTATTTCAATTTGAGGAAGAAAAAAAGAACCAGAAGCATGAATATGGGAATTGCAGGTCCATTAGCTTGTCATCCAAACAGGGGAATACAGTGGAGTCCGTCATTAAGTAAGGGACTCAAGCACATCTAACAAGAGCAAAAGCAATAATTCCAGGTCAACAGAGGCTTATAAAAGACAGATTGTGCCTAACAAATTTATTGGAACTGTAAGGGGGATAGAACAGATTTGATACATGTTCCAAACATTCAGTTAAAAAAGTGTTATGTAGAACAGTGGCTAAAGTAGGAGTTTGTAAACTGGGAAAAAAAGAGTAAGAGTAGTATATGAGTGCTTACTTGAAGATATTAGAGACTTCTTAATTCAGTGTCTTTTTTGTGCCAATATGTGAACTATATTAGTATTCCATGTCAGCCTCCTCATCAATTACCTCTCCCCACACTGCTCATATATCCCTTTATTCCTTCGCTTGTCCACGTAAGAACCCACCCAAAGTGCCATTTGGTTTAACCACTCATGTCAACAAAGCCATATTCTCACCACTCTCTGTAAAGAAATTCCCCCTAAATTCTTTATTTGATCTCTTGGCAATTATTTTCCATTTGTTCTGAACTCACCAGACTTACCAATGGTTTCTCTACAACCAAGCTATCAAACCCATTAATAATTTTAAAGACTGCTATCAAGTATCTTAGTCTTGTACATAACATTCGCACCAGCAAGTGTCAAAAGTTGACTATCCTGCAAACAAAGCCTAGCCGTTTTTTCACTTGACATTCACCATGAAAGGATAAGGGGAAATACCTCTCCAGGAGCACCACCAGCATCATGGGCCCACCGCCATTTTGAACTGTCGGACACATACAGTATTTTTTGTCAAAACAGCCCTATCTCAAGAAAAATTATCTTAAAATTCTAGCAAAACATTGGATAAGATAGATGGATAGCAGGTGATGTTGAGACAACAGCAACAGAGAAATTGAATGTTAGGATGCATACGTCAAACTATAAAATTGTACCATTTATTGGGCTGCTCAGTGATGCCCAGTTTGGGTTTCGCCAGGATCACTCAGTTTCTTATCTCATTACAGTCTTGGTTCAAACATGGACGAAAAAACTGAATGCCAGAAGTGAGATGAGTAACAATTTTTGACACCAGGAGACCATTCAACCAGTGTGGCATCAAGGAGCCCTAGCAAAACTGGAATCAATGGGTATCAGGGGCAAACAGTCCATTGGTTGGAGTCATATCTAGTAAAAGGAAAATGGTTATTGTTGTTGAGGGGCAGTCATCTCAGCTGCAAAACATCTCTGCAGGAGTTCCTCAAGGTAGAATCCTAGACCCACCCATCTTCAATTACTTCATCAATAGCCTTCCCTCCGTCATAAGATCAGAAGTGTGGATGCTTGCCAACGATTGCACAATGTTCAGCATCATTCGCAACTCCTCAGATACTAAAGCAGTCCATTTCAAATGTAACAAGACCCGGACAATATCCAGGCTTGGGCTGACAAGTGGTAAGTAACATTAAAAGAACAAAGAACAAAAAAATTACAGCACTTCAGCCCTTCAAGCCTGTAGCGATCATGCTGCCTGACTTAACTAAAGCCCACCTTTCCGGAGACCATATCCATCTTCTATCCTATTCATGTATTTGTCAAAATACCTCTCTAAAGTCACTATCATATCTGCTTCCACTACCTCCCCAGCAATGAGTTCCAGGCACCCACTACCCTCTGTGTAAAAAATATGCCTTGTACATCTTCTTTAAACCTTGCCCTTCGCACCTTAAACTTGTCCCCCTAATAATTTGTGGCCACACAAATGCCAGGCAATAACTATCACCAATAAGAGACACCCGAACCACCGCCACTTGTCATTCAATGGTGTAACCATCATTGAATCCCCCACTGTCAACATCCTTGAGGTTACCATTGATCAGAAAGTAAACTGGACTTGCCACATAAATACAGTGACTACAAGAACAGGTCAGAGGCTAGGAATACTCTAGTGAGTATCTCATCTCCTGACTCCACAAAGCCTATCAACCGTCTACAAGGTACAAGTCTGGAGTGTGATGGAAGACTCCCTACTTGCCTGGATGGGTTCAGCTCCAACAACACTCAAGAAGCTTGACACTATCCAGGACAAAGTAGCTCGATTGATTAACATCACATCGACAATTATCCACTCCTTCCACCATCAATGCTCAGTAGTAGCAGTGTGTACTATCTACAATCTACCAAAGATCCTTAAATAGCACATTCCAAACCATAACCACTTCTAACTAGAAGGATACAGACAGAAGATATATGAGAACACTGCAAGTTCCCCTCCAAACCATGCACTATCCTGGCTTAGAAATATATTGTTATTCCTTTATTATTGCTGGGTCAAAATCCTGGAATTTCACCCCCCTCCCCGCCAACAGCATTGTGGACCAACCACAGCACATGGATTGCAGAGATTCAAGAAGGCAGTTCTCCATCATCTTCTCAAGGACAACTAGGATAGGCAATAAATGCTGGCCAGCCAACAACATCCATATCCCATGAATGAATAAAAAAGAGAATTTTATCGGCCACCATGGGCAGGAAAACAGTGGGTGAATGTGTTCTATTGGTAGTGTGCTAGCCTGGCCAATCCTCTTCAGAGCTCTGGATCATACAGACTCAAAATGTTTCTCTCTTCATAGATACTGCCAGACCTGTTCAGTTCTTGGAGCCTTTTCAGTTTTTATTTCAGGTTTCCAGCATCTGCTGTATTTTGCTCTTATTTCAGAATGAAGAGGATAGATAAGGAGACTAGCTATGCTGGCAGTGATGTGGACTCAACATGGAACGCATTGGTTGTAAGCACTGCTTTTCATCACTGGCATCCTAGAATGTGTTGGCTATTAGACCTCAGGTGCACACTTGCATCATCTGGCCCATGCTTTGGCTCCTTGCCCTTTAGCCTTGGCTTTCTCAATCTCATTCCTCTCGTGATAGATTGTTCTGAACAGGGCAAACCACAGTGATCCGTGAGACTCTCTAGGCAATGTACTGGTGTGGTCTACCAGACGTATTGAGGCATTGGAATTGCATCTTCAAGGTGTCAATGCTCTGCTGTCCCGTATTCCTATAGTGAAATAAACTTTCTGTACTTCCCTCAGCTGAAGTTTGAAATTGTTAGAATCATAGAATCCCTAAGTTCAAAAGGAGGCCATTTGACCCATTGAGTCTGCACTGACAGCAATTCCATCCAGGTCCTACCCCTGAGAGTCAACATATTTATCCTGCTAATTCCTCTAACTTACTCATCCCGGGACACTAAGGCACAATTTATCATGGCCAATGAACCTAACCCGCACAGCTTTGTACTGTGGGAGGAAACTGGAGTACCTTGAGGAAACCCACACAGATGTGGGGAGAATATGTAAACTCCACACAGACAGACATCAAAGCCGGGAATAGAACCTAGGTCCCTGGAGCTGTGAGGCACTGTGCCGCCCACTGTCGATCGGCATCATAGGGATTTCCTTTGTGGATATATTCCATCACCAAGGAACCAATACTGGATATTGTGTGGTTCCTGAAGGATATGTGGGATCTGTGATCAACTCAAGATGTAGGAGTCATAGCAGCTTCCTGGGTAGCTTTTACAGAGCTGCAAGTTGTGTTCCTGGGGTGATTGCAGACCATCTGTCCACTGAGCAAACGGAAGCAATGCTGTTGATGTATTGTATTGCCTGTTGGCAATCGATGCAGTGGATGGGAACATTTACCTGTGGGAATCCAGAAGTAGAAGTAAAGCCCAGTGCTCAGGCTGCCTCGCAAGTTTGATCTCTAACAAAGTGCAATTAAATGAGGCCTTATCAAAGAGGTCACTGTCACTTCCTATATGCACATGTGGGTGGAAGCTTGAGTTATCCTGAGAGGTCCCCAGTACAGCACTGGGGTCACTAACGTGTCGATTAAGGACAGCAGTGACTTTTAGAGTGACTGATATAGGATGTCCTCCCAGTCCTTGCAGCACAACTCATGGAGAATTTGGCAGAGGTGAGTCACCAGATCCCTGGACATGCAAAGGCGCGATGATACTGTCTCTCGTTCATCCACAGAAAAGAGTTCTGCACACCCTCAGTCTGGAGAGGAGTCTACATGCAGCATTTCTGTGTGCTTCATCCCCTAGGTCGAGAGGGAGCCCTGCTGCCTGGTGAAGAACACTTTGGCGAGTCTTGCGACTTCATTGTCCTTTTCTCTGCCTTTCCTCCTGTCGGAGTACGATGACACTAAATATATCCTCAATCTTCATGAAGGTTTCTTTTTTGGAAGAACATTGAAAGAAAGACATGACAGAGCATCAGTCTCCAGATGTTCCCTTTCTGCTGCTGGCTGTGTGTTCAAGGGCTCGGTTGCAGTTTGAGCAAATATTAGCCGATACAATCCTGGTCATTGCAATGACTGCTCTCAGTGTCAAAGTATGCTATCCCTGACCGCCACAGCGTTGTTTCAGTTGACCTACTGCTATGAGGTGAAATTGGCTAGGTGCTTTGATGTCCTGCATTTATTTGAGATGGTAAATTACTCATTCAGTGGACTCTATGACTCCATCCTTTGGAATAAACGTGAAAGCACATGCTCAATGAGGAGATGTGATTCTTTTAAGAGGGTCTGGGAGTTCCCATCTCTGAATCTAGCAGAGGTGAGGTCGCCAAGAAAATTCTCCTGATTGTCCAGGTGCCCACTTATTTTTGGTGCCATTATCACATTGGGGAATTCCCACAGTTGGCACAAGCTTTTGCAGGAAGATCAACGACTGAAACATATCAGAATTAATCTCACATGAAAGTGCACTTGCATTCAAGGCTCCAGATTGCTTCTCTACTTATTGACATGCCCATACATCTCTGAGCTGTACATTCCTCCTCATGTGGTAATATATATTCCAGATGGGTGCTCCCTCCACACTATCCCCTTCCCCCTTTCAATGCTTTGATCCACTCCTCCCAGAGTCCCTCCCTAGCAGCTATTTATCATTTCACATTCTACTGGTCATTGCTTTAGGTTCCAAGATGGTAGTTCTCAGGATTTATTTGCAGATCAGCTTTGACTCTCCCCACATGACCATGAGAAGGCCACCAATCACCCTGAACATCTGAGCATTCAGGTTGCCCTCCTGCTGATTACTCTCAGTCCTCCTCCCATACACCTTGATTCCATTGTATTTGTGGTTGATATCCCCGTGCTACCTCTGAGGCATTTGGGGTGAATGTACCTGTGCCCCATGTGTACATTCCCCTTTCCATCTGAGGCCTACTGTACTGTCACATATAAGGACCATCATCCTCACCACCCATCCCACCTCCCTACCATCCCCCAACATCGGTGGCATGGTGATACCCATTATCACTGCTGCCTCAAAGTGCGAGGGACCCGCGTTCAATTTTACCCTGGGGTCATTGTCTATGTGGAGTTTACACATTCTCTCCATGTTTGTGTGGGTTTCCTTGGGTGCTCCAGTTTCCTCCCATAGTCCAAAGATGTGTGGGTTAGGTTAATTGGCCATGATAAATTGACCTTAGTGTCAGGGGGATTAGCAGGGTAAATATTTGGGGTTACGGGAATAGGGCCTGGGTGGGATTGTGGTCGGTGCAGACTTGATGGGCTGAATGGCCTCCTTCAGCACTACAGGGGCTCTATGATATAATGATTCTATGACTCCATTGAGTACCGGCCCCAACACAACCTGTTCCCGATCTACAGGTTGCTGATGCCTCCCCTCACTATGACATTTGCCGCGAGGATTATGCAAGAAGTCCCTGGACCACCATGCATGAGGTGATGATCAGTACCTTATACTATGCTGACACTGGACTGACATGTGCTCCCCCTCCCTGGATGGGAGGTGGAAAACTTTTGGAAGCTCAGCAACAGGCTGAAGTGTTTCTTCACTCTGTAATTCTCCCTCGCTGATCCCAACTTGCTTATGTCCTTCTGTTAAGAGCCTCTTTCCCAGTTTTAGTTGGGAGATTGCTTCTCTGCTGCCTCCACCTTCCAATCAGATGTTTGAGTACATCCTTCTCCGGTCTTCACCTTTCCCCCCCCAGTCAAGCCCTTGCTTTCCAGTCATTTCGAAACTGCACAACAAATATGTAACATAATATAGGAAAATGGATTTACATCCATTTAAAATCAGATTAGAGTAACCTCAATATTCAGTTTCACAGTCAAATACAAAATTAATGACTACAGCCAGATTTTGTTTTCAGCTTCTAAAGAATTTTTCTTTGCAACTGGGCAAGTCCCTATTTTGGAACTCTCTAAGATCCAGCATTTCCATGTTTTACATAAAGTCTACTCATGATTATCCTTTCATGATTAAATAATACAGAAAAGATGGTTATTCAGTCCATCCTATCCATGTTGGCTGTTTGGTATGGATATCTAATTAGTCCCATCACATTTCCTTGTAATTATTTTCTCTCCATGTTTTTATCAAATTCCTTTTTGAAAGCTGCAAATGATCTGCTTCCAACACCCACTTTGACACTGCAATGACAACTCACTGCATCAAAATAGGTTCCTCGTGTTGCCTCTAGTTCTTTTGCCAGTCATTTTAAATCTGCATCCTTTGGTTACTGACCTGACCGGCACTGGAAGCAGTTTCTTCTCATTTACTCTATGAATACCATTCACAATTTTAGAGACAGCTACCAAATCTACTCTTGAGATGAACCAATGCAACTTCTCCAGTCTCCTCACATAACTGAAGGTCCTCAACCCTGGTACCATTCCACTAAATCTCTTCTGCACCTTGTGTGCTTTAAGGTGAAAAACCTGCAATTATCTGTATCGTAATAAAAAGACATTGGATGGGATTTTCTGGCCATGCCTAAAAACTCCCGCCCAAGATCAATGGATCTTTGCATGGTCCCGCCTACCTGCTACATTCTACCCATAATGTACAGTGATCCATTACAAATAGCTATGAGTGCATGTATGTCAATAGCTCTTTCAAAAAGGTGCAAAATGGAATAAAAACAAATGTAATGCACACATACAGGGCGTTAAAATAAAATAACTAAACATGAATGTCAGCAAGAGTATCACCTCCTCAGAACATTCAAACATTTTATTTCCTCTTTGTTTCCAAGATAGTGATTGAAAACATTTTATTCCGAATGAAACTGACATTCCATAAATGCATGTGGAATTAAGGTTGAATGGCTATAATTTCCTGCAAGTAGATAATAGAAAAAACAGTTTTGAAGCCAATTTTATCCAGGATATGATATTTAGGCAGTGTATGTCAGGATGATTACACTGAATTAATCTATCAATGTCATTGTATGGCAGCAATGAATTAACTTTTCAAATGGTTTGCTTAACTCAGCAAAATGGAAATATGTGATTAATGAATGGCATTTGCTTTTAATCATTCCAACATTATCTATTCTATAACCTTGCCTGTAAAATAATGTCAGTTCTGAACTAACTTACCAAGAGGCAAATACAGGGAAACTGCAGATTATTTTTTTGATGCACATGCCAAAATTTCCAAGTTCACCCATGAAGGGACCTTTGAGGATATGCTGAACGAAATTAGAAGCAACTCTCCAAATCTGACTGCTTGGATTTTATGACTCCGCAATCAGCTTTGGAGAACTGCATCTGAACAACTTTAGTATAGTTTAGATAGGAACAGGAGGAGGTCATTCAGTCCCTTAGACCTGTGCCATCATTTAATCAGATTACAGCCAATGCGCACCTCAGATTCATTCACCCCATCTTTGCTCCATACCCTTTGATATTACAACATGACAAAAAGGTCTATGTTTTTCAGGTGTGATAGTTTTAATTGATCCAACATCTGAATACCTTTTTGGGAAAGTGACTTCTGCTACTCATTCATGGGAAAATAGATGTTATATCTTTTGCTCCTGAATTACTAAACACTTATTTTAAGATATTATCCCTTATTCTGTGTTTCCAAAATACATAGAACACAGAACAGTACAGCATAAGAATAGGCCTTTCAGCCCAGGATGTTGTCTGGAACATGATGCTAAATTAAACTCATCCCTTCTACTTGGCCCATATCCCTTTATTCCTTGCATATTCATGTGCTTATCCAAAAACGCCTAAATGCCCCTGTTGTATCTGCCACCATTATCTTGCCTGACAGTGTGTTCCAGACACCCACCATACTCTCTGTAAAAAAAAACTTGCCCTTCAAGTCTCCTTTGAAACTTTCCCCCTCTCACTTTAACTGCATGGTCTCGAGTATTTGACATTTAAACTCTGGGAAAAAGATTCTGACTGTCAACCTATGTAGTGTAAATTGTTTTGCTGAGCGGAATTTTAATCGCCCCCGTTTGGATCTGATGGTATACTATAGAGTTAAAAAAAACTAAATTTCCGAATCTAATTTTCCTTTGATATTCGATTTAGCAGACACTTGTTTGCTGAGG
This sequence comes from Sphyrna mokarran, assembly GCA_024679065.1. NCBI lineage: Eukaryota > Metazoa > Chordata > Chondrichthyes > Carcharhiniformes > Carcharhinidae > Sphyrna > Sphyrna mokarran. The sequence goes on from JAGIQG010000017.1 coordinate 46,882,745, forward strand.
TTTCATGCCTCGTACTTAAACACGGTTTTGACACAAGCTGGCTAAGTTTTTTCTCTCCCTTAGGAAAAATCAGTGGCAAAATGAAGGCAAGAATTACTGGATTCAGGAAGGAGGTGCCTTTCCTCTTACCTATTGGATCCTCTGTACCTACAATAACTGCTTGCAATCTGATACCCGACTCCCAGTTTTTCCGACCTCTTCCATCAGGATTTAAATAATCCCCCAAATCTTTTGCTATCTTTCCAAGGCTTCCTATTCCTCCCTTCATCCTCCCTGCTCTCTGAGTGCTCTGTGGTGCAAATGTCTGACATAATTTATGGCCAATCTGGCTGTCTGCAACCAGGAACTGGAGACAACAAATTTAATCAGATCAGGCCATTAAAATCAGCAGGATCTAAGAAAAAGCCATTCATCTGAGTGCAGACTTACCCCTGTCCTCCATTTCAGACTTAGTGTCTAACCCTTTGTATCATCCAACCCTCTGTACTTCCCATATTATATCATTCAACTCTTTTAGTAGTTACTTTAACCACTTCAAGTAAATGACTCCCAAATTTCCAAACTCTAAGGAATACAAGCTAAGTTTATGCAATTTGCTTCATAGTTATTATAAACAGGAAACAAATGGTAGGATAGTTTCCCCATTTCTCGACCAACTACAACAAGATGTTTTTAGAAGTGTTTCCATCTACCTAACTTGTGACTTAGTGGAGAAATCAGTAAAATTTAACATTACCTTAGTGTAAGACATAACTAATAAATAGTTATTTAGCACTGCTGTGGAAAGATCAGTATAGGCTCCACAACTTTTCAATACAATTATAATTCTCTCTATTCCTTCATCGAAATCATTTATATGTCGAGGTTTGCTCACAACATTAAGTTAGGTGCACAATAAATAATATCCCTGATGTACTTGTTTTTGGTCCACCTTGTTGTCTAACAAGGGGCATACACGCGATGGGTCGTGAGAAGGCTGCTCTTGGATTTTTTTCGAGAGTATCCTAGTGCTTCACGTCGTTAGTGTACGCTTGACCTGGACCATTTGATGGTCAACACGACAGCTCAGTGACTATTGCTGTGCTGTGCAGATACATGGATTTGGGCCTATGTCTGTGGGAGTTTGCGCATTCTCCCCGTGCTTGCATGGGTTTTCTCCGGGTGCTCCGGTTTCCTCCCACATCCCAAAGATGTGCTCTTAGGATAATTGGCAAAACAAATTCTCCCTAAATTGTCTCAAATTTGGTTTTTAATCCATAGATCTATAAACATAGACAGGGATCATGGGTAGAGGTGGGAACATCGGGGTGGCGGCACGGGCTCGTTGGGCCGAAGAGCCTGTTTCCCGTGCTGTTTTGTTCTTTTTTCTTCTTTGTTCTTTGTGCATGGGAGTAGGATTTCACAAAGGGGCATTGATAGGTTAAGCAAGTGGAGAAAACTGTGGCAGATGTAGTTCAATGTAGGAAATTGTGATGTTCTCTGGTCAGACCTTTGATAGATGTAAATGGCAAGAAGCTGGGAACTGTGGATGAGCAAAGAATTTAGCAGTCCAGTTATAGAAATCACTAAAAGCAAGTGGACAGGTGCAAAAGTAATTTCAAGAAAGAGAGTTGTTGTTTCAAGAGAGTTGGAATGTAAAGGGACGGAAGTTATATTGCAGCTGCACAGAGACTTCATCTGGATTACGGCATTCAGACCTGAACAGTGTAACTCAGGAAGCATTTATTGATCTGGGAGGGGTGCAGTATAGATTCAACGGAGCATTATGGATCTAAAAAAGTTAGGTTATGAGGACAGTGTGCATTGGCTAAATTTGTGTTCCCTTGAATGTAGAAAATCAAAGGGTGATTAAGATGTTTAAGATGATTAAATGTGTTGGTATGGTAACAATGACATTAAATGTTAGAGAACCAAGAAGGGTTAGATCAAGTTAGGATACAGATTAACCATGATATATTTATATGGCTATACAGGCTTAATGGAAAAACACCTGTTCCTATGAGTTAAACCTTCATCCTATCTTAACATGAATGTCCTGAGAAGATATCTGTACTTTATATAAAGGAAGGACCAATTTAAAAATGAACTAGAACTCACACATAAACAAACTGTCATGCCAACTGGATAGCTGTTAACAGAATGGGGATTAAAAGAAGAGTAGGGAATAAAAAAAACTATTGTTAAAAAACTCATACTTATGTTGAAGAAAATATGACTATTTTACACCCTTTGTTCTTTTTCAATCCATTGCAATCTTATTAGCTCCTGTTTCATCAATGACCTTTTCTCCATCATAAGGATAGAAGAGGGGATTATTGTTGATGATTGCACAATGTTCGGTATCATTCACGATTCCTCAGATACTGACACACTCCATGTCCAAATGCAAAAAGACCAGGCTTGGGCTGACAAGTGGCAAGTGACATTTGTGCCATCTCACATGCAAGGCAATAATCATTTCCAATAAGAGAGGATCTAACATCATCCCTTGGCATTGAATGGCATTACTATTGCTCAATTCCCTGCTATAAACATCCTGGGCAGGCTACCAGAGCAAGTCAAAGGCTCGGAATCTTGTAGTGAGTAACTCACCTCCCAATTCCCCAAATCATGTCCATCATTTAGAAGGCACAATTAGGAGCATGATATAATACTGTCTACTTACCTGGACGAGTGTGGTTCCAACGAACTCAAGAAGCTTGACACCATCCAAGACAAAACAGCCCACTTGATTGCTACCCCTTCCACAAACATTCAATCCCTCCACCACTAATGAACTGTGTGTACCATCTATAAGGTGCACTGCAGGAATTTACCAAAGTTCCTTAGACAGCACCTTTCAAACCCACGATCATTACATCTGTAAAGATAACAGCGGCAGATTCCTGAGAACACACTACCCTCCAAGCCACTCACCATCTTGACTTGGAAACTGTCCTTCGCTGCTGCTGGTCAAAATCCTGGAACTCCCTCCCTTACAGTGCTGTACGTGTACCCACACCACAGAGACTGCAGCATTACAAAAAAATCAATTCATCATCAGTCTCTCAAGGGCAGCTAGCGATGGGCAATAAATGCTGGCCCAGCTGGTGACATCCAGAACCCATAAATGCATTAAAAGAAAACTCAACAGAATTATCACTTTAGATTATGGGGTGGGAAGGGGTGGATAGAGTTCAAGGAAAGGAGAGATGGGCAGGAGTTTTCTGATTGTTCACAACAGGAGGACGTTCTGGTCACATTGGCAGTACACTACTACTGCTGTGGATTTCACAGCAGCAAGTGGTACGTTCAACAAGCAACAAGAACTCCCACTCTCAGTCAGTGGTGGGCTGTGCAGTAAATCCCATCTATAGAGTCTGGAAAGGGAGAGATGGAGGAAAGGATTCTCTGATCTTATTTGTGGTCACCTGCTGGCATCAATGGAAGAATTTGACACTCAGCCAAAACTCCATGCACTGTAGCAGCTCAAGAGAATCCCAGCTGTAGTGAAGGTCGGAGGTTTTCAGCAAGAGATTAGGAAAGGGAAGGATAGAGTTTGGGAGAGAGAGGGATAGATTTCGGGGGACAGATTGCAAGGCTCAGCAGGGAGAAATTGCCAAGCGATTATATAGGATGCAGGAAATCACAGGAGTAAGAAATTGGGTCTGGGTATAAATAGATAGGGAAAAGATATATATTCCAGATCTTGTGTGTGTGTGTGTTGGGGGGGGGAGGGGTGGGGGGAGTGGTGCAGGGCCAGATGTAAATACAGGGAAGGTGGTGGACAGCGGGGGAAGATATGTGTGTTGGAGGGCCAGTGTTTACTGAGACTAAGAGAAGTGAGGATTCCACGTGAGGTCAATGGGAGTACTTTTATTCACTCTGCCACATGAGGAGACCAAGTAGAAATCAACTTCTGGCCAAGTTAGGATTTCCCAAACTTGAGGGAGCAAAAGAAAAATGCATAAGTAAATATTGGATTATAGTGTGGAATGGTACCAATTGGGAATTAAAAAAAATATATAGGCCCATGGAGTAGGAAGCTCAACTGATTTTGAAGTTGAAGATCAAATGTTGCCTGGGTGGAAAGGTGTCATCTCAGGCTGGTACAAAACTTGTTGGATTTTAATCCTTTTCACACACAGCACTGTAATGGTGGGTGCAAAATCAACTGCAATATGCATTGTGCTATAATTGCACCATTCTGAATTCATAAACATTAGTTCAACATTACTTGTGAGAGTAGAATTCTTGTCAATTTGATACACTTACCTGTCACCTGTGTTTGAATTTACCCTTTACAACTGGCTTATCAATTCAATTTGAAAAGAATATGCTTTTCAGGGAATAAATTGCTTTCTCAACAAAGTATCAGAAATGTTTGTTCTTCTCCCTAAGTAACAGCAAGCAAAACAACATTGTCTGAAATTCCACATTTCTGCCAGTTCCTTAGTAGTCAGTTCCAGAAAAGAACTGATATTCCCCATCTTTGCTTCCAATATTAGTTACAAGGAATTTCAACATTAACATACTTACAGTTGGAAAAACCAAGACATTTTGGCACCATGATAGCTTTTAAAATTATAACTTTCATATTATCCCTATAGTGCAGAAGGAGGTGACTCGGGTCATCAAGTCTAGACTGCCTCTCTGACAGAGTAACTTACCCAGGTCCACATTCCTGCCCTATCCACGTAACCCCACACATTTAGCATGGCCAATCCACATAATCTGAAAATCTTGATACACTAAGGAGCAATTTAGCATGGCCAATCCACCCAAACTGCATATCTATGGGCTGTGGGAGGAAACTGAAGCATCCGGAGGAAACCCCTGCAAACACAGGAAGAATGTGCAAACTCCACACAGACACCCACTCAAGACTGCAATTGATCCTGGCTCCCTGGCGCTGTGAGGCAGCAGTGCTAACCCCTGTGCCATTCTTCCATCCCCATTATAACCTCATGAGTGGAACTTTCAGTTCCTGCCAGTGGCGGGCAAAGGGCACTAGGAGGCAAAGGTGGAAAATTTGTTACCTGATGATGGGATAAACTGTGAATTTTGCTCTCCTGACTTTGAAGGCAGCTAAAGTTGGGCTGAGCCTCTGAATGAACAATGCTGGGAACTCCATTAGTGTGCATCAGCATCTCATGCGTGCTAATCAAAAGGCGCCCCTGCCAGAATTCAGTTCACTCTCCGCAGTTAAGACCCCACCAGCAAGAGTTTAGAATGTTCAGTTTCACGGCTGCATGTAAATGGGTGCTTCACTTCTTCTATGATTTTGAGGTCAGTAAATGTTGCTTTTGCCTTCTTGGGGATTCCACATTTCTTCACTCGAGTGCCATTAGCAAACGCTGGAACTGGGAGGGAGGTGAAGGCTGACAGCGGGGTGAGGGGGGGTGGCTAGGATAGAATGGTTGAGCAACGACTGAACAAGGGAGGCAAGCTTACTGGAAGTGAGGGGGAAAGGAGTATGTCTGTGGAAAGGGAGAGGGTTGTGTTTGGGGAAGGAGGCAGGGAGCGCCATGGAGGACAGGGTCAGTGGTGTCAAATGCGGGACCTGTGGAGTTGAACTCAAGGTGTTGTTGACGCCAGGGGACAATCACAGTTGAGATGCAGTCGTATGGGAGATCCAGGGTGACTATTTGGTAGCTGACATTTCATGGTGGGGGTCATGAAGGGAGACTAGACAGATGGCTCAGTTAATGAGGAGGAAGGATCAGGATGAACATCGACCGATAGCAAGTGTTGGCTCTGAGGGACAGGGATACATGGAGATCGATTGTGGTAAGGTCCAGAGTGATGGCTGGAGATCAGGGTGACAAAAAGTCAACGTGATATTGGGTGAGTCAAGGGTAGTAGGGGAACTTGCTAAGTTAAGGGGAAAGGGTAGGAGTGGGTTTGAAAGATAAAGCACACTATTTTTCCAAACTGACCTTGACGGTGCATTACCCAGACGGGTCTTATAGGTGGGGAGTTCAAGGTCAGAAGAAGTGGTGACTAAGTGGACACCCTACTAATTATGAGGCAACTGATAGTAACCATTCTCAGTCATTTTTCTCCTCTCTATGGTGAAGCCCACACGGCAGCAGACAGTCAACTCCTGGATTATGGATCTCATGATGTGGAGATGCCAGTGTTGGACTGGGGTAAACACAGTAAGTATTTCTTACTTAGGGATCTCATAACATAGAGATGCCAGCAAGGTGTGGAGTTGCTGTTTATTCCGTGCTATCTGACATTGGCTGTTACCAGAGGCAGGGAGGTAGGTGGATGCTTCCAAGAGTTGGGCATTTAATGCGCAACTCCAAATCTTCATCCTCTTGAGTAAATGATCATGGCTGACAAGGGTTCATGCAGTTAGTCTTCCTATATTGCCAAGCAATGGTATCTCTGTAGAGTTTCGAGGGTAGTGGAAGCAAACTCAATAGTATCAGAGAGAGGCTTCTTGTAAATGTCTCTCATTCCCTGGTCAAACAGCAGTGCTCGTATATGTAGTCATGTATGAATGGGATGACCTTTACCTGGAAGGGGTGGGAGGGTGGTGTGCCATGTCTAGATGAAAGCCAGATGAAGTGCGCAGCATTAATCTATAGGCTATAATATCATGAGAAACCTGTTAAGGACATGCTCACTAAATTTAACACTTCAATTCATTCACATCTCCATTGTGTTGTTGGTGATGTCTGCTGCAGGCAATCCTGCCTTAGTGATACTTCTCATCCAGATGAGGAGAAAGAAGCTGCGTGTTGGCAAAGAGCCAGGAGAAGCAAGGGCCTGAGCAGCAAGAGATAGTGGAGCCTCTACACTTAATATGCTGGTGAAAATGGACCATTTCAATGATAAGCATTGGTATAGGGCAAGCATTGCTCTTATCTAGGGATGAATGAGAGGCAATGCCAGAGGTACCTTTGAAAGTCTGAGGATGTGATTGCTCATATTCTGGTGTTAACCCAGCTTTAACTGGTGTTCTGAGACTACTGAAAGCTAGTGGCTTTTGCTATCAAATAAACCTGCTGGACTGTAACCTGGTGTTGTGAGACTTCTCACTGTGTTTACCCCAGTCCAAGGCTGGCATCTCCACATCATGCTCATATCTACCAGCCTTTTCAATGCAAGCTGTAGCTGCATTATTCTGTGCACCCTTTAAATATAGCACTAGGGCATTCGTTCTCATGAGTAAGCGATGGGACGGGTGACTTCGTGTCCACTCCACCATAAAATTCACCGAGCCCCTTGCAGCTATATAATTAATAAGCTGACCAGCAGAAGACCACACACATTCAGCCATCCCAATGGGAATCATGATGATTTTTCCGCCTGCCTTTATGCATAAGAACAGAAAATTCCACCACGTGAGCTGGAAAAACAAATTATCCTGAATGTTTACAGTTACTTTACTGCAGTTTTTTAAACCACCTAATTTAGTGATTAATGGAATTGAATAATGCAAATCCATTGAAAATCCCTTAATCGTTGTCTGCTTGTTAAAGGACGGATTAACGTAACAATTGTGCAATTCAAATGTGTGCATTGTGAGAAAATGTTATTCCGTAGTTAGTGTATAAATATTTATGAAGAACTCATCGTAACCAGGAATGAATAATGAAATGAAAATGAAAATCCAGCAGACCCAAAAAAGATAAAATAGCACGCGATGAAGTATTTATGATGTTATTTATCAACTATATGTAGCATTTGTATTACATGATATGAGAATAATGGAGTGAATGACAGATTAACAGTACGATATGCTGTATGTTTTAAATAATTAAATCTTGTTTTTGCATCATGTACTTTAAGCAATTTATTGCTAGATACTAAGCATCTAGTTACCTGAAATCAAATATTAAAAATCAAATACATTTAAATAATGTTCTAAATAAAAATATTACAAAAATCTAAATAAATAATAAAAATGTAATAAATATTAAACTTAAATTTCACTGGTTTACTGTATTTTCCTCTAGTCATCAGTCTAGTCAAGTTCTCGATATTCACACTTAAGCTGTTAAAAAATCTGTATAGCCAAGTAACTGCAGTTCATCTTTACTGAAATATGTCATATGTATTCCCTCTTAACTAGATAATTGCGGCTTCTTTTGCATATTCACTCAGCAGGTTTGTATATCTTTTCACTAAGACCGATCATTTTAAACACAGCGGGAGTTTGAAATCTGCACCAAGTTGTAACAAAATCCTCTGCAAACGAACACTTTGGGTTCAATAAAAAGATACGCATAAGGTTACAAAATGTTTGAGAATTAAAATGGATATAATGTCACCATCAAGGGTTTAGCACAGATTTAAATAATCGGTTAGACTGAGTTCTGCTATTACAAAACTAACGTGTTTGTCCATCTGGAAGCTAATACTCTTTAGCTGGAGGCATCTAACACTCATTTCCCTCTTGAGTAAAATTACTGGAGCATGAACCACTAGCTAAGAATGGTTGGCACGGACTATACTGTGCACAGTTTGCCAGCATACTATCTAAATAACATAAGTAAATGAAGATATGAACGAACAGGCAAATCTTGTTTAATGGATGGAAGCAATTCTTAAGGGACATAAAGTGAATTCAAATTAAACATCTGGATAAGGTGAAATCTATTTGTTAAACTGGCACAATGCCCTTCTATCTGCCCTCCTGAAGTCACACACAGTGAAAGGGGAGATGGATGCTGAAAGATTTCTTGGCCTGGAGAAGACTGCTACATAACCTAGAACATGGTTTAAAAGGCATGAATCAATTAAATGGTCCTACAGGGCTCAGGCAACAGGCAATTATTCAAACCGCAACTCAAGTTAAATTGAATTTAATACTAAACTAATACACATGATATGCATATTTTGAAGACATCAACACTTTGACCAGTCTATTAATGGGTGCCATTCATTGCCCAATTTTACTTCTATATTGCACATTTTCAATTCGTTCTTATTAACTAATTAATATCGTGACACAGATGCTACTGAAATGTGATTCAAATCAGAGTCAGTAAAATGTCAGCCTACTTCCTTCAGCCCCAATTTTAAGCTTAATTTAGATAATGGATGTTCAAAATAGTGAAACAAAATATTTGGACATTACAACAAGCTGGAGTGTGACGGAAAGTGGTTTTCAAGCTCTTGCACAATACATTGCAAACTACACTGCCCATTCACACTTGGTCCAGATACCAATTCCTGTCCTTGAGGTTCAGTTGTGGCTTTCACCTTGCTGATCTGTTTATACACAGCACTGTTCTTGTCTATCTGACTCTGCATATTGGCAACAGATCTCTCAATCTCTGCTAGATTTGGGATACGTTTTAGTATTCCTTTCAATTCTCTCTGCGGAGCTTGCTGCGGAGGAACAGAAGATGATGAAACAGCAAGGTCAGGAAGAGGTGCAGGCAGCGGCAAACGGCATGAGGGTGACAGGGTGAGACGCAAAGTGTGAGGGGGAGGGAGGGGAGGAAGAGGTGGTGGTGAAGGAGGTGGGGGATAATGGGAAGTAGGCAGAGGCTGATAAGGCAAGACAGAAGGAAGTGGGGGTAGAGGAGGAGGCGAAGGAATAGTTGGAGGCTCTGGGATGTTCTCGAATAGTTCACTGCCTGACTCCATTGAGATGCATATCTGTGTGAATAAACTGCAGTCACTGTCTCTCCTTACAGAAGAAGGTGATGCTTTTCGATCTGGAGTAGAAATCTCTTCGGAGGTGCCAGAATGATTAGAGTTAATGGAAGGTGGTGAATGTAATTCAGAATCCGAAGCCAGAGAAATAGAAGCAAGAGAAGAAGAAGAATGATGATGATGCGATGATGTAGATATTGGTGACTTTGGGGGGATTGCAACCATACTTCTGCTTTTTAAGGGGAATTTTCTGCTCATCAGAGAATCTCGAACTTTGACATGTTTCATCTCTTGTAAGGCTTGTTGTTCAAACTGCCTTGCTTGTTCTTTAACAGTTAGTTTATTATCAGCTTTAGTAATAGATTTCATGCTGCTCAACTGACTTTCAGTTTTCCCCTCTTCTTCTTTACACAATTTCCTCTCCCACTGCACAGGATCCATAATCACTGGTCTATGCAAGATATCATACATCTGATGTCCATGAATGCGAGAGGGCAATGTCCATGCTCGATGACCACCCTCCGCTGGAAGTTTAAATAGTGCGTCTTTCAAAGTTATTCTTCTAGGTGAGGACTTGGCTAAAACTGATCCCTCTTTATTAGGGGACAGGCCACAATTTTCAGGAGACATAAATATACTGGCATTATATATAGGGTTCCGTGTAGTTAATGGATTCTCGTCTGATAAGTATGTGATATTACTTTCAGACTTGGGTTGACTATGCTTCAATGTTCCATTGACAGTGGACTGTTTATGAGCCTCAATAGCGCGGGAAGCAAATGTACTCAAAAGTCTCTGCCGATCTCCATCTTCAAAAACAGACTTTATTCCCCTGCTTTGTTGAAAATGGTAGAGAAGAGAAAGACTTGAAAGAAAAGAAGATAATCAGATGTAAGGAAATATGTAAGAACATTATTAACTCGGCTAAGATATTAGGCAAGGGAACCCCATTATTGCAAATGTTCCAATCTTTTGTTTTCTAACAAATGTTTCTAAGCTGAAACTACTACAGCCAGTATGGAAGTTCAAAGCCTGGGGGGCATTTCTGATAAAATATACTTGAACAAAATTTTAATGTTTGTAATAATGAGGTTTGGCTCTAAAAATGATCACTCCAATAATCATACAGCTATTTACATTATTCTCAAAGAAATATCACTTATTGGCTACTTAAAATACTATTAAATGTAACTAAAATCAATCAGCCTTAGACTTGTGACACCAATTAATACATAGTTCAGTTCTGCTGTGTCACAAAGTTGGACTACTTACTGGTGCCTAAAAAGTGAATCCAAAAGTAGTTTGAAAGAAACAGTTTGCATGTGAACAGGTAAGAAATGGACTTATTAGTATGGAAGGTAGCTAACTGAGCCAAATGCATGTCAAAAAATAAATGAAAAAGACACAGCATTTCTTATTGTTAAGCAATGTATTCATGTAGACTTGTCAAATTTTAAGAAGCTGAAGAAAGTTTGAGCTACTTTAACTAAGATGGAACATCCTTTGCTAAGCCTTATCAGTAAAGTGCAAGTTTATGAACAATACTATTCTATAATGAATGCCTAATTAGTTCTAAGTCTGATTTAATCTTGATTTATGTTATGTTCCAATATACAAATCTTAATGAATTGTTAAATTTAATTAGTTTCAACATAAAACTTGATGATGAAATTGTAGCGTGATAGAATGCTAATATTTGAGTTAGAATTTTCAGAAAAGTTGCATTAAACTATAAAAGTTTTGATGTTAATCTGCCAAGTTTGATTTATTTGCCTCTGCTTCTTGTTATTGAATGCTTTGATCTGCCATTGCCTGTGGTGCTGTCTAGTAACACACGCAATGGCAGATCAATAGTACCTGCCGAAGTAGCTGATCTTCATACAACACTTACATTGTGGTTGTCGGTAATTCCTTTCCTTCTACTCATATAGGGAACTTGAAATCTCCTATACAACTGAACTAGGGTGGGAGTTCCCTCAAATATGATGGGCTATGACAAATCATTCCCACCACCAGTTTAGTTGATACTGTCTTCCTAATGCTGACTGGCCACAGTAGGCTGGCATGAAAAGTGCAGCCCTGATGTATTGGAATCAGGCTGACAAATTTAAACTCATGCTGTGAACTTTCAGCTGGTGATCTACCTGACGCAGAAACTACACAGCAATTTTTTAACATTGGGATGGGTGGAAGAGGATCAAAGTTCAAATGAAGGCTGAATTAATTCAGGATCCTAGCACAGCCTGTAAGGTTATCATACTTAACACACTCAAAATGCATGTCACATTTGGCAGCATTAACATGCAGTTCTGATGTTCATTTACAACACTGACAAAAACATTAAATGTTGCAAACAAAAGAAACAGTTGAATGCATTACTGTGGACAAAATAGAAGTAAAATTATCTTTTGTGTGCTCACTTCTATATTAATATAAATATTTGATAGGAAAATGTACTGACAGCACAAAACTGCAGATGTGGCAATGATAATGAAGTCAATTCAATTCTGTAGCAAAGATGTTTGTCCTTCATTGTAGTAGAGTTGAATATTGAAATACAAACAGCAGGAGAACTTCACTAGGTCTTATGCTTTGTTCCTATAGTTGCTCCCTGCATACAATCTGTATGATCAGTTCCCACAACTTATACTGCAAACTGAGAGGGCTAAGCTACTACACTGAGTCATACTGTGAAATAGAAGTACAAAGCTGAACTCCCTGATTTTCTATTTTTGACAATAGCATTCACCCAATGTATCTAATTGCAGCAGACACTTCCTGAGGGAAACACTGTCATGCATATGTACGCAATCACACTGCAAATGCATTTTTTTTTAAACAAAGCAGCCAGTGTAATCTTGTATCATTTATGCTCATTATATCTCTAACAAAAAAAATACCCTCAGTAAAATTAAGGGATAGAAATTCCTTATGCTTATTTAGGCCTGATTTTAGTTCATGGACTTTCGAATGTGGAAATAATCCTTTAGAAAGGAAAAGAATTGAAATGGCCTTTGGCACATTAAAAATATTTGATTACACTTGAAGCATGATTAAGTCAAGCACAAAGTTCACTTTTTAAAACATTCTCTATTCTCTGAAGACTTACATGGTGTTGTCACCCAGCTCTTCATATAGATTGGTTGTTGGGCCACCGGTTGATTTCCCTGCCGGCAAAGCCATCTGGATTCTTGCAGTCTTTGCACACTCTGCCTGTCGCCTATTTAAACACAAAATACACCATCAGAACTATTTTATCAACATAAGAACATAAGAGATAGGAGCAGGAGTAGGCCATCTAGCCCCTCAAGTCTGCCCCGCCATTCAATAAGATCATGGCTGATCTGAAGTGGATCTGTTCCACCTTCCCGCTTTCTCCCCATAATTTTTAATTCCCTTATTGATCAGAAATCTATCTTCCTGTGACTTAAATATATTCAACGAGGTAGCCTCCACCACTTCAATGGGCAGAGAATTCCAGAGATTCACTAGCCTCTGAGAGAAGTAGTTCCTTCTCAACTCTGTTCTAAACTGACACCGCACCCCCCCGCCGCCTTATTTTGAAGCCGTGCCCTCTAGTTCTAGTTTCCTTTCTAAGCGGAAAGAATCTCTCAACCTCTATCCTATCCAGCCCCTTTCATTATCTTATGTGTCTGTATGAGATCGCCCCTCGGCCTTCTAAACTCCAACGACTACAGGCCCAATCTACTCAATCTCTCCTCATATGCTAACCCCCTCATCTCCGATATCAACTTGGTACTCCCTCCAAGGCCAATATATCCTTTTGCAACACTATGCCCTGCTAATGTCAGGTTCATTCAAATGACTAAATTTGTTTTAGTTATTAAAAGAGAAAATGTCATCGTTTTACTGCATCTTACAAAAAAAAGTTTTCCAATTCATTGTGCCATTTTTCAATTGGCCCACATTTTCTTGCTGTGAATTTTACTTGTCGTAGAGACTGGAAGTTAGCCTTGATAATTGATCTAGTTACAAAGAAGGGCTGGTTTGACATTTTTTGACTATTTCATAAATGTAAAATGGACACATTAAAAAAAAACAAAATTGGTACAGGTTTTATGGCAATTAAGCTATTTTTTAAAAAATTTAAAATGAATTTCACAGTTGTAAATCAAAACCAAAGCCGGTTTTTGAAAAAAACAGCCACTAACCCTCTGAACGCTATCAGTGGATCGGCTATCACCACTGCTGCATGTGCAATGCATATTCACTTGCCAACAGTTTAATTTGGGCGACTTTATCCACAACATGTTCTTGATGGAAATCTGGCTGAGAGGTGATGACATCTTTCCTCTTAATGAAATCTACCCTAATGTCCATATGTTCCACTACTTGCGCAGTAGCTTTGTGGTAGTGTTTTATTTTGGTCTGACCCCCAACTCAACAACAACTTATACCACACTTTTAATGCAATGAAATGCCCCAAGGTGCTTCACATGGGTACTGGGAAAACAAAATATGATGCCAAGCTATATTAGGTCAAATGATCAAAAACTTGGACAAACAGGCAAGTTTTGAAGGAGTATCCTCGAGGAGGAAAGTAAGGTATAGAGGCAGAAATTTGTGTGGAGGGAACTCATTTGGCACTATTTCCTCCCTGGAGTAGCTCATTTTGTATCATCCCCTTTATCTCTCACTTAAAATTCTCATTTCCTATCACCTATCCACGAGGCAGCATGATAGCATAGTGGTTAGCATTGCTGCCTCACAGCGCCAGGGACCCTGGTTCAATTCTGGTGTTGGGTCACTGTCTGTGTGGAGTTTGCATATTCTCCATGTGTCTGCATTGGTTTCTTCTGGGTGCTCTCCTCCCACAATCCAAAGATGTACAGTTAGGCGGGACCACATAAACACCATCAGTTAATGCTCTCATTTGCCAAAGTATTCATTATTCCAGGATCACCTACTGAGAATTTGCGACTTTGGCGCAGACTGAGTTTCCCTGTTGATTCAATGGGACTGGGAGATCTCACCAGGAGGAGCTGGAAAATCATACCCCTAGAATGTAAAGGTAATGACTGGCTTCTTTTCTCTTCCACGAACTATCTTAAACCACTTCCCTTTCTCCTCCAACCTCATCTCCTGTAAGAAGTTTTCAGACTGGCCTGAAACACTCAATCTTGTCTGATCTTAGAAGCTAAGCAGACTCAGGTCTAGTTAGTACTTGGAGGGGACACTGCCTGGGAATATCAGGTGCAGTAGGCTTTGGGATGGCACTGTGACACAGTGGTTAGCATTGCTGCCCCACAGCTCCAGGGACCTGGGATCAATTCCTGGCTTGGAACACTATATCAGCCATGCTAAATTGTCTCTTACTGTCATGGAATGCGTAGGTTAGAGGGATTACAGAATCATAGGATCATAGAATCCTACAGTGCAGAAGGAGGCCATTCTGCCCATTGGTCTGCACCAACCACAATCCCACCCAGGACCTATCCCCATAACCCCATGCATTTTACCCAAGTTATTCTCAAGGGACCAACTAGGGGGCAATTTACCATGGCTAATCCATCTAACCCACACATCTTTGGACTGTGCAAGAAACCAGAGCACCCAGAAGAAACCTATGCAGACATGGAGAGAATTGCAAACTCCACACAGATAGTGACCCAAGCCAGGAATTGAACTCAGGTCGCTGGCGCTGTGAGGCAGTAGTGCTAATCACTGTGCTACCGTACCGCAGGTTAAGTATATGGGATTATAGATTTTAGATGGGATTTTTGTTGGTGCAGACTTGATGGACTAAATGGCTTCCTTCTGCACTGTTGAGTTTCTATGATTCTAAGTGCGAGAAGCTCATGGACTCTGTGTTACTATGACCAAGATCATTCAGTCAGCTGCCTTTGCCATGCCCCTGCCTTTCACTAGTCAAACATTACCTACAGTTCCCTTCCTAGCACAACAGGCACATCTTTCTCCTCTGTCCCCTCTTCAAGCTCAACTTGGCCATGAGACCCACCTTGTGCTCCGTCAACCCTATTCCCACTGAATTACAGACCACCTAACTAACCTTCCTCATCCCCCATTGGCTGATATTAATGGGTCCTTCTCTTCAGTGTTGTTGCTCTCTCTCTTTTAAATCTGTTGATGTCACTCCTCTCCTCAAGAAAGCAAAGACCACTGTCTTTGCAAACAACTATCCCATCTCCAACCTCCTTTCCTCTCTGAAGTCCCTGAAATAGTCGTCATCTCTCAAAGTCGTGCCCAGCTTTCCCAGAATCCTGGAGAAACTTTTCCTTTTCAGTCTCCATGGGAATTGGAGGCAGACCACGCAAAGATCTATTGATCTCGGATAGGATTTTTCGGTTTTGGAGGGAGCGCAGCTGGGAAAATCACGCCCTTTGTGCTCAAATGCTTCCAGTCAGTTTTCTGCCCATGTCACAATCCTGAAATGGGTTTCATTAAAATCGCAAATGATGTTGCATGTGACTATGGCAAAGATTAAATATCCATCCTCTTCTTTCTTGGCTTATTTTTAACCTTTGATAGGGTTGATCACACTACCTTTATCCAACACTTCTCCACTGCCATCCAGCTGGGTGGGATTGCACTCACATGGTTCCTTTCTAATTAATTGGAGCCAGAGAATCACCTACAATGACTTCTCTTCCTGTTCCTGCACTGTTTGCTCTGCTGTCCTCTAAGGATTTATCCATGTCCTTGACCTAATATTGCCCAGACTGAGAAAAGAACAGAAATAAACACTCAGGAGCTAAAACTCGCTCTCGATTGATTTTGGGAAAATTGAATGTCTATGCGAAGGACAGTGTAAACCATATCTGTGAAGCATGATTTGTTTTCCAAGTTGGGCTAAAATTAAAAGAGGCTATTCTACTCTATGTTCTAAAATGATAACTTGCCTATATAATTTTTAGTTATTGGTATTTTTACTCATGCATTACAGTAAACATTTCAAAATGTAAAATCTTAATGTATTGTTTATTTCTAAACATCATCAGTCTCTGCTGGGATTGTAAAAGGATGCATAAACATTAAGTATTACACAAAGTAAATCCAGATTATTGATTCAAAGTAAATGAGAAAAGTGGGGCTGTGAACAGGTTCAATGAATGAAAAGTTAACTTAGATCTGATATTAGAAAACCATTTTAAGGAGACAATGACAAATGTCAGACTTAGTCTATCAAAAATATGACAGGTAAAGTCATCATGATGATCCATGGCATTACTTCCAGCCTACCCGAACATTGTTTCTACCTTGTTTTGCCTTCTCATTGTTCCGATTGTCACTCAATCTTTGATTCCTATCTACCCCATTTCCCTAACTCCCAAACCCTCACACCATGCCTCCCATCCCCATCCAACTGATTGTTGCCTTCTGCCTGAAACCGACGAGTAACTTGCCAGCAATTGACCTGGACAGAGAAGAAAGCCACCAGCTTAACCATGATGGTGAGTTAGCATACGCCAGTTGCCCAACCATTGATTCTAATTAAAGCACACATTCTTCATAAAATTACATGCTTTCTGTCATTCACAAGCAATTTTAAATACACAACAATGAATGCGGGTGTGTTCTTGTTGATTAGAATACAATAATTTGGCTATTTCCTGGGTAATTTTGGTATGGACATCTTATACTGGCACTATCTCATTGAACCGGATCTCACCTGCATAAAGATTGCAGTTAATCAAATCCTATTGGCAATAAACCCACAACGTCAGCAAACCAGAAGTGAAATAGCTCTTTTTGTACACTGCTAAAAATCTTAGTTACTTTCCTTGATTTACAATGTAATTTATTACCTATCAACTTAGGTTATTTACCTGTTCGTGAAATTTTATGTGAGCTCTAAAATTGTTAGTTTATGAAACATTAGGTTAAGATATAATCAGATGTGTAATCACGTATTCCTTGCCTGTGATGTTGCATCTCAGACTAACTAGATTTCTTATTAAGTTGATCATAATCACAAGTCACAAATATTTAAAGTTAACATACAATCAGAATGTGCACTTACAAATAAAATGACTAGTAAACCATATTAAAAGAAAAGCTGTGTACTTACTCCTTAAATCTGATATAATGCAATAATGAGAAGGAACAAGAAAGAATATTGTTAAACAATTTCTTGTGCTTTCGGTTAAGAACTCATTTCATGCCGTCCACATGTTATCAATGACCGCACAGTAGGGCTGAAATTATGAGCTTCTGCCATAGGCACACATGCAGGTTGGAGATAGTGATGGAACATAGATCTCCTGGTTGTATAATCTGAACTCATCAATAGTGAGGATTTGAGCTGGCAGGAGTCTCAGAATTTCAATGCTCATATGTAAGGTATCATTTTAATCATTTCCATTAGTAATGCTGAACCAAAAACCATCTGGAACAAGAAAATAACACAACTATTCAGTTTCACCCTTCAACGCTGTATTAGGATGCTTGAAAACAAACCAGACTCTGACCCCCTACAAATTCTTTCAATTCGGGGAGTCAGCAAACTGTGCTCATGACATGCAAATTCAATTGCCAAACACACGACACCGACATACATCAAAACAGAAAATGAACACAATGCCGTTACCTGCAAATTGCTTTATAAATAAAATAAAATGAAATTGAAACAGAATCAGAAATGTGATGCTCTGATGCTGCTGAGTGAGTCTGGGATAATTTGTTGTGCAGTGAGAGGCATAACCTGTGACGAGCTAGAAAATTTTAAAGAGGGAAAGTCACGTGCAATTTTAGGAGGCCAGCAAATAGGTTAGAGCATATTCAGGAGTGTACAGTGCTGAAGATTGAAAGCACGTAGATTTCAAGGCATCTGCCCTGAGGTGCTGTCCGTTGAAAGCCAGCATGCAGCATCATTGTTCAGTCAATGTTGCAAAACTTCTAACGTCTGCTGGGGAATTGCACTTATGTGAAACTGGGCTGCCTGTCTCTTTAACTACAAGAGAATAGGGGTACAAAGGTGGACAGGTTAGGTACATTGACCATCTAAATTGCTTCTTAGCATCAGGTGTATGCAGGTTAGGTGGATTGGCCATGGTAAATGTGTGGATTATAGGGTTAGGGTGGAAGGGAAGGTCCAAGGCGGAATGCACTTTTGGAGAGTCAGTGCAGGCTCGATGGAGCTGAATAGACTCCTTCTGCACTGTAGGGTTCTATGGTTCTTTGGCTTAGTCAGTTGGCTCTACTTACATAAGTAAAATGGGTATGAAGGGACATGGGGCAAATGAAGGAAATTGGGACTAGCTTAGGGGTTTTAAAAAAAAAAGTGGCATGGACAAGTTGAGCTGAAGGGCTTGTTTTCTCGCTGTAAACTCTACGACTCGAGATCATCTGGGACTGAAAATAGATGGATTTATATCAAATTAGGTATTCGAGTGAAAATAATGGTACTTGAATATTCTTTACTGAATCATCAGTACCTTGCAAACGTACAGTCAGCATCATACATCAAAAGACAAACAAAGCTGGTGCGTGGAAATGCAATCACCTCCAATTTCCTCTCTAAGTCACCTGGATGTATATTGCCATTCCATCAATTTTGCTGCGTCATATTCTGGGAACTCCCTTTCTAAAAGCACTGGGAAGCAACATCACCTCACAGGCTGCAGTTCAGGCTGGTTTGCAAAGAAGGTCAGCACCTTGTCAAAGGTGACTAGGAATAGGTAAAAAAATGCTTTTCTTGTCACCAGCAACGCCTGAAAGTAAATTTTAAAATTGAGATGTACACACCCCACCGTTACCCATCTTGAGCGTTATGTTTGGATTTCCTTGTGACGCCAAACATGGGTCAATTTTTTAATTGACACTGCCTAAACCCAAGAATACTGGCCATTGCTGCAGTGGGGATGAGGGAATGAGGTCTTCAAATGTGGAGTCATCACATTCATAGATTATATCATCATTCACGGAGATGACATCATCATGCATACAGGTCCATCACGGTTTGAGATGGGAGGGCAAGAACTGAGATACACAGTGAGCAGGAGCAGAGTGAAAAATAAATTTGAAAATCAACTTCTTCTTTCTGTCTCCCAATCAGTTTGAGGCTGCAGCAGACAGGGAAAGGAGCAAAGCACTAGCTCCTTCCAATGCGTCTCTACGCTAAGAGTACAAAGACACAAAATACCAGACGCTGATGTCATCCAGTACCAGACACTGTTTAGACCAGTTAAATATCAGACTGTTCGGAGCTGTCCCGTGCAGAGATAGTACTGGGGGCAGATGTGCCCGCAATTGCAGCCGGCATGTTCCTACTTCTCAGCCATTTCTGAACACGTCAGCTTCAGTGGGTTGTTGGTTTCCTACTCACAAGTGACGGGAAGCCAATTAAGCTCCTTTAGACCCTATTAAGGCCATTGTGCAGACACCAACTAGAATTTTTCAGTCAGGAAACAACCCCTCTCACCCCTCCCCCCCACCCCAATAAGAGCAAATCTTGGCCAATATACAGAGATTGCTTACCACAGGGAGACCAGCTCTATCTACCATTTTAACAGCCATTCTCACCATATAGCCATAGCCATAGTCACATGTAGCCACAAACCACACTGTGAAGGGGGACCCCATCACAATCATGGGTTAGCAGCTGTGTCCTCTTCAAAAAGCCTCTCCAACTTGAGACTGCCTGTCGCCTACCTACATTGGGAAGACAGAGCTATTGAATGTCAGCTCAGGAGGTCCTCCTGTGGACCCCTCAGCCTCAAGAGCGCAGCCCACCACCACCACCACCACCAACACCAACCCCCCCCCCATCCTAATTGGATCGCAAGAGTGCACCTAGCCACTGACTGGCTTATGTTCTAAAAAAAAATCATGTTGGAGCTCAGGCACTGATGTGATACAGGGTGGCAACCCAAAAACGCAGCCAACAATGGGAGACCCCATCCCATGATAAAAGTTCAGTTCATAGCTCCATCAAGCTGCAAGGTGCCAACTATTAAATTCCCCTTACTGTGGGCGAGTCATGCTTAATGATTTGCCATCCAGATGGCTGTGGAGAAACTGAGAACCAATTTGGAGGGAATTGAATTCTGTTCAACTGCACACAGCAAGTCAAATGTACTCTATCACTGGGCCAGCCAACACTGATTAAAGGTGACACGGTGGCAAAATGCTTCAATTCAAGATATAATGAATTAAATCACAGGTGTTAGTTACTGCATAAAAGTGCATCAGGTGTGTACTCACTGTCTGTACGTAACCATAACAATCAGAATTGCAGGTAAGCAGCAGAGGATGATGATGATAGCCAGAGCCAGCAGAGCACCTTCCGTGTAGCCCACCGCTTGTGCCTGTTTCTGTACATTTGCCACTACGCCTGGCGTTCGAATTTCCAGAATACGACCTCCTTGTCCTAAGTATGGCTGAAAGTCTTTATTTATATCTAGAAGTTTGCCATCCAGGAATCTTTAACGATCACAAACATGAATGAATTATGGAAGAATAAGGTGCTTACATTAAAAATGGAATTAATATTTATAAAATTGCTCGGTTGTGTAGAAATGATGACAAAGGGCTAAAGGCTTAAATGGTTAATGTGGAGCTCTTTAGTACCTCTGACATGCTGAATCCCACGCTACTGACGACACTTCCTGTGTACAGGTCATCATAATATACAACATGAACACACAGGGTGTGATCTTACCGGCTGCTTGTGTCACACTCCCATTGCAGCAAGGTCAGAGAATTAATATCTCTGTTCACTGCAGCGGGATAGGAAAATCCCGTTGGTGTGAACGGCTGTAACGTTCTCGCCACAGTCTACAATACCGATTAGAACTTGGCTTTTTTTTAAAAAAAAATCACCTTTTGTGTTCCTGCTACTTACTGGAATCTAAAGGTCATTGCCACTACTATGTTACTGCATTCAAGTTCAAAAAGGTAATTAGGGATGTGCACTGTGTGCTAACTTTGCTAGAGACTTTCACATCTAAATCCTATATACAAGTGAAAAATATAAATGAACTGCTAGTAAGGAGTGGTGAAATAAGAGGGGAAAAGAAATTTAATACAGAGAAGTGTAAAATATATGTTTGTGGTTGAAAGAATTAGGGAAAGTAATGTAAAGAAATGATACATTTTTAAAGAAGTGGAAGCAGAGAGTGCAGGGGTGTAAATAATCACATATTCATAAAATACCTTTAACATACAGGTATAACATCAAACAGTCTGTCAGAACTTTTTATTTGGAGCTGTAAATTGATAGAAGAAAAATTTATTTTGCAGCTTTCATGGTGTTAATCCCATCGTTTTATGTTTATTTCAATAGATATAATCAAAAATGCTAATTCTCTCTTCTTCTTTCACAAGGTTAATTGATCTATGGGGATTTCTATTTTAGCTTTACGCATGGCGTTCTGACCAATCAGAGCTTTGTGGCAGAGATGCTCATCTCTAGGCTTCTCATGTGGTAGGGAAGGAGAGCAGAAATAGTAAAAATTGCTGCTTTGAACTTCTTTTTTTCCCTTTTAGTTTTAATGAGCATCTATGTCATCTCTGTTCCTAAACAATTGCAAAGAACATCCTCCACAGCTCTCATTAATGAGCATGTAGGGACAAACATCACAAATGCTTGAATGTCGACAAATGAACAACCTCCCAGTACATCTTCATGTGACACAGTGAATTCATGTGAATTTCATGTGAATTTGAAGTTTGCAAGATACTTAAAATTCTGCTATGCATGTCTCATTAAAAAAGAGACGGAAGAGAAGATAATAATCACGTTTTGTAAAAATCCAGTAAAGGGTGTCTAGAATATTGAACTGTTTACAAATGAGTATACAGTCAGACAGCTCTCAGAGGTCCATTGTTGAAAGAGGTCCATTGTTTGATTGGATATAGACCCATCATTTAGGAAGTTTGTTAAAATCCTGAGATGCCACATCTGATACTGACTTGAAAAGTCAGTGCTTATTGTGCAGATTAATGAATGAAAAATATCACAGCCTATCTCTTCCACTTCTGGTACTGTAGGGGAGATTTAAATACACATAGGCAAGGTGAAATAATAATCCATGCACTGCTTTAAAAATAATAGAATCAGTAATGTTACCATATAAACACAATATGTATGAATGACATTCAGCTACCGCTATTAGCTCAGTAAACAGGATAACATCTCCATTAAAATAAATAACAAAGCACAACACACAAATGTATTAGACATTCATACATTATTAATCAGCAGCAGTGAGCCCTAATTTTCCTGATTAATACAGATATTCCCCACAATAAAAGGTCTTTAATTAACTGTGCCAACTTTCAGCAGAAGACAGATACCTGCCGTACATGGTAATTCCAGATAAACACAAAACCTGTGCAAATTTTGAAAGAATTAATAATGCACTGTGCTTACTTGAAGAGCTCATTCCTCGATATGGCTCTGTTTGTCAAGGGGTCGATGGCATAAACCATCAGATCTGATTTAGAATAGTCCTCTTCCTGAAAGCCATCTCCATGTCTGCGTGGACCAATGGATTCCACTACTACCTTGGCACCTGGGATCTGATCTTGTACATAACGTTCCAGAATTCTAAAAGCACAATTTTAATAAAATAGAAGTAGGTGACTTTGCATATTCTTTACAGTCAGGCCTATCTCTTATTGTTTCAGGCAAGACAGCTAGAAGTTCAATGTTTCACAACCAAAACCTCGTTAGTTATTAAAACTACTAGGGTGGCAGAGTAATTAGAACTGCTGCCTTACAGCGCCAGGGACCCAGGTTCAATTCCCACCTCGAGTCACCGTTGTGTGGTATTTGTATGTTTCCCTCAAGTGCTTCAGTTTCCTCTCACGTACAAAGAAGGCTAGGTTGATTGGTCATGGTAAATTATCCCTTAGTGTCAGGGGGGCCAGCAGAGTAAATACGCAGGGTTACAGGGTAAAGTTCGGGTCAGATTGTTGTTGGTACAGGTTTGATAGGCCAAATGGCCTCCTTCTACAATGTAGGAATTCCCGGATTCTATACGTGGAGGCATTTGAGGTAGGATAGGGAGGTGAAGGTCAAACATCAAAGGCCTTACTTTCACAGAACATTGCATATTTTAATAAATCCAGATAAACATTGAGGGTACATTCACTGTTGCAGTAACTGAATTAGTGCAGGGTTAAGAAAGCTGATCAATGCTGGCATACTTGTCTCTCTCTCACACACACTTTCCATATTCTCTAACAGTTAGGTTTCTACATAAGGGTTAAAAATGGCTGGCTGGGTAGAATTTTAAGGCCCCTCCCGCCAGCGGGATTTTCCAGTCCCGTTGAAGTCAATAGACCTCTGAACGGCTGGCTGCAAGTTATGGTCTTGCCTCCGCCACGACAAGGCTATGAACAATTCTACTCCCTGTTAATTTGTCACGACACTGCAAGGATACCTTGCTGACTGGGTCACTGCAATTGTGGCAGGAGCATTTTTGACAAAAGAATGCCTCTGAGGCCCACAAGGCCCCTACAAATCCCCTGTGGACTCTGGGATTAAGTAGGGTTGACCAGAATGTGCTCATTGTGAGATCTAGCATAGAATCTGAAAGAACTGGAGAAACATCACTAAGAGGAAGTAAGAATATAATCTGTATACCCTAACTATAACTGTAACGCTATAATCTGCACCCTCTCCTTTCATTTCCCACCCTATGTACACTATGAACAGTATGCTTTGTTTGTATAGCACACAAGTAACAATATTTTTCATTGTTTCTCAAAACATGTGACAGTAATAAATCAAATCAAATTCCTTAGTACAGGGGTGAAGGACATAAAATGTCTTTTTATATATGTCTTTTTACAGTTAAAGTTATTGTAGAGATAGAACATACAGCACAAACAGACCCTTTGGCCTACAAGTTGTGCCGATCATATCCATAACTACCAGGCCATAGAACTATCTGTAACTCCCAATCCCATTAAATCCCACGTACTCATCCAAAAGTCTCTTAAAAGACCCCAGCGAGTCCGCCTCTACCACCACTGATGGCAACCGATTCCATTCACTCACCACCCTCTGCGTGAAAAACTTACCTCTAACATCTCCTCTGTACTATGTCATCTCATAGCGACCATTTCAGCCCTGGGAAATAGCCTCCGAGAATCCATTCTATCTATTCCTCTCAACATCTTATAAACCTCTATCAGGTTGTCTCTCAACCTTTGTCTCTCCAGGGAGAAGAGACCTAGCTCTCTCAACCTATCTTCATAAGGCATGCCTCCCAATCCAGGCAACATCCTTGTAAATCTCCTCTGCACCTTCTCAATAGCTTCCACATCCTTCCTATAGTGAGGCGACCAGATGGTGAAAGAATTTCCAGATGAGGTTAATGCTTCTTAATAAACAAAGGAGATATATGGATAATGCATTTAAGTTTGGGATGTCAAAGATAACCAAGACTAAGTTGGTAAATGCATTTCCAATTTTCTGCTTACTTTAGTGGTGAAGGATGTGCTCGAGTCATAAGGATAACAGTAAGAGTTGCATATATTTGCAAGAAACACAGCACTTGGTTCCGTTTGGATGCAGCAAGGTAATTAGCACAATTTAAAATGACAGGGAATTAATTTTTAATCCATATGCCAAAAAGCAAAAAGGAATTTACTGCTGTAAGGAATCTACACGACATAATATTATACCTAATCTCACACTGGTCTCATTTTTAAATGCAAAATTTCCAAAGACTAAGAAGCAAATCAGTCCTTCAGAAACCTTTAGCTGTTCACAATATGAATTGTGTAATAAATAGTAAAAGAAACATTGGCAAATATTGATTTTGGCAAGGTGCGACACAGCAATGGCTACATGCTGGTAATCCATTAAATCATATTAAATATGATTTCATTACATGGTTTGCTCACATGCATGGATTGTGCACAAGTATGAAAGTACCTGAGGTAGTGAAAGTAGAATGTGTGTTTAGGGCCTAATGTTGCCTCAATGCTGATACTGTCCCACTACTGATATCATCCCGCTGTTGATACTGCTCCAATGCTGTCACCATCCCATTACTGATACCGCCCCAATGCTGACACTGTCCCACTCCTGATTTTGTTACACTGCTGATACGGCTCCAATATTGATAATGTCCCTCTGCTGATGCTGCTCTACTATTGGTACCACCCCACTGCTGTAGTGTCAAAGTAGCTGAGATAGCGAAAGTAGAATGTGCGTTTGGGACCTAATTCTGCCCCAATGCTGGTACCGCCCCACTGCTGATACCGCTATGTTACTGATACTGCTACGCTGCCGCCCCACTGCTGATACCATCCCACTGCTCATAGCACCCAGTTGCTGATAGTGCTGCGTATTTTGGTATCATCCCACACTTCAATATTGCCCCATTGCTGATACTGTCCAGCCGCTGTTAATGCCTCATTGTTAATACTGAGCTCCTACTAACATTGTCACATATATAAATGCTGCCTGAGGAAGAACCTAGAATGAGGGAGAATTTAATGTTAAATCAGACATTGAAAGAGAAATAAAAAGGCACAGAAAAATGAGATTTTAGGGGAAATTTTAATAAAAACACAGGGAAAATAAATAACTCCCTGTGGCAAGTTAACAGGAAATTAAAGGTCCAAAATAACAAGCTCTTAAAGAAAATGGGGAAGCAAAGAATGAGATACTGTTTTTAGAAAGTTAACAATGAGGGGAGATGGGGATTACGACTCAAGAAGCCAACACTTAAATATTCACATTTAAAAAGGTTATCAGTGGTTAAAATGTGAAACATATTTGCATTCTTACCTGCACCTTGAATTTAACATGAAACACTTTGTCACTGACAAATTACCAGCCTTTGAAAACCACAAAGCATCCAAAAGTATTTTCTTTTAATATTTAAATTTGGTTTGCTCCACATGGCATTTGTTGTCAGAATGTTATCAGTTACAAAGGTTATTATGGAATTGGTGTAGCATTTTATGAGATGATTCACAGACTTGAAGTGATATTGTGGATCGCTACAATACATTTAACAAGTTACATTCATATTGCATCTTTAATGTAATGGAATGTCCGAAGGTATTCAATGCACTAAAATGCACTTAACCTATTTATGTTCAGTGCTTATACTATTCTCTGTGAAACATCAGCTGAAGGAATCAGATTCATTCCACTTTTAAAACGACAGACAAAATAATTTCATAAAACAATGCAAAATCTTCCTAAGGTAACAATAGCCTGCGAAGGCTTTAGTTTTGTGTTCTTTAAAGCAATTTGTCTGATTGAAGTACCTGATCATCTTTTGCATTTCATATGCTATATTCACTGGACTTTTTGTGTATCTCAAAAACAATTAAAATATCAGGACTGATTTAAAATAAACTCTCGCTTCTTTCTATTCATACAAATAAATGTTTAGACT
The DNA here is from genome assembly GCA_024679065.1 of Sphyrna mokarran. Classification (NCBI taxonomy): domain Eukaryota; kingdom Metazoa; phylum Chordata; class Chondrichthyes; order Carcharhiniformes; family Carcharhinidae; genus Sphyrna; species Sphyrna mokarran. The sequence goes on from JAGIQG010000017.1 coordinate 46,909,696, forward strand.
CTAAGGTATGAAAACTATACAATACCCGATCAACTGATCCTTGTTCTCTTCCACCAGAGTAGGAGGAACATTTGAAACAATTACTTGCATATCCAGTTCATTGACCACAGATACCTAGAGAAAGGACAAATACAATTCTGTTCGTTTTAACATGACAATTTTTTATTGCAGATGCCTTAGCCACACAGTTAGTACTTTTTAAATGATTTATTCAGCTGTATTTTAAAAGCTGCATGAGCCTCACTGTTTATAAGGTACAACATTGGGTGCAAAAGGATAAAATCATATTCTCAGAGCTTCTGATTTCTTTATAGAAACCTCAGATATACACACATATATACAATAACATTTAATAATGTATTCTGATGTGTAAAAACAAGTCGAGCATTTGAGGCTTGCTCAGAGGGTGGTGGGTGCGTGAAATCTGCTGCTGGCGGTGGCGATGGTGGTGAAGGCAGATTCAATAGAGTCTTTTAAGAGACTTCTGGACGAGTACGTGGGACTTAGTACAATTGAGGGTTATAGGTAAGCCTAGTAGGTAGAGATATGATCGGCGCAACTTATGGGCCAAGAGGACCTATTTGTGCTGTAGTTTTTCTATATTCTAGGTTCTATGTTATTAAGGACATGCTGACAATGGGAAGGTAAATGAACAGAAGGAGAGATATGTGAAAGTCCATCGCATATTTCAGAGTTTCCAGATCAAAGACAGAGAAGTCTACACTTGCAGAATTTCTGTTTCCTATTCCTAGGAATTTTGTAGTAACTCATCTCCTGAATCCCCAAAGCCTGTCCACCATCCACAAGGCACAGGTCAGAAGCATGTTGGAAAACTCTCTACTTGCCTGGATGAGTGAAGTGCCAACAACATTCAAGAAGCTGACACCATCCAGTATAAAGCAGCCCACTTGATCGGCACCCCATTCATAAACATTCACTCTCTCCACCACCAACTACAGCGGCAGAAGTGTGTACCATTGACAAGATGCCTTGCAAAAACTCACCAAGACTCCTTAGACAGCACCTTCCAAACCCATAACCAGTACCATCTAGAAGGACAAGGACAGCAGATTGGGGGGAATACCATCAACTGGAAATTCTCCTCCAAGTCATTCATCATTCTAACTTGAAAATCCATCACTGTTTTTTCATTGTCACTAGGTCAAAATTCTGGACCTCCCTCCTGAACAGCACGATGGGTATAGTTACATCACAAGGACTGTAGTGGTTCAAGAAGCAACTTATTACCTCCTTCTCAAAGGCACTTAGGGGTGGGCAATAAATGTGGGTCTAGCCAGTGATGCCCACACCCCAAAAATGAATTTTAAGAAGTCCACAGTCCCTCTCCTCAGGGACACACTTCAATAATGTATCTGAAAACCTGAGCTGCAGGTTGGCAAACTCAAAGCTTAGGGATGCCAAAATGTGCAAATGGATTCTGTGGAATTAAGCAGCACGAACAATAGAATTTACCGGTACAAAACACTCCAGGGTAAGCCTCCTACTGTGTCTCTATTAAGGGTCACCTTGCCTGCTATCAATTGAATTGTGTAGCTCTCTAAAAAGAATGTCAGTCCCACTTACAAGTCCTGACTCTCAGCAACAGAGGTAAACAGTGCATTCACCAAAGGATCAGGTGTCATTTGTTGCTTTATTTTCTGGGAACAGAAATGTATACTTTTCTCCAAAAGTAGACTCATGTGAACTTACAGAGTTTGAAGGCAAATAAAACAACTTAAGTTTCACTGATTATAAATATATCCAACAGAAAGCTATAGCAAACAATTGCTCAGTTTAAGTTTTAACCAATGAGTGGCTCATTCATCCATCCCTGAGATTGCATTGTGATTTGCCTTGCCGATGGCTCCTGTGCAACTGTATTCTTATGATTGTTATGAAGTATTATTGCTTCTTGCCCAATCCATACTGAAACATTGCATGGGCCATTTTGATGCAACGTTTTCACTATTTTGATAGAAAAACATTGTAAACACCCTCACTTCCTCCACACTTCCAAACATATGAAACATTGTATTTGTAAGCCAAACGTTTGTCCATTCAGGGTCTTTTGGTTTGTACATGATGTTACATTGGATATATGTTGGGTATTGGACTATACAAGGTTGCAATTCAGTTTATATTTACAAGAAAAGAAAACACCTGATTGAGTTCACCTGGCAATCAATTGTTTTAAATAAAACACAATGGAAGAGATCGGCAAATCTATCAGGGAGACCCAGGACTTAATTGCACCTAATTTGTCTCCTGAATACCCTCAAAACATTGAAGCCACTCACCATACTGACTTGGAAAAAAAAACACCGTTCCTTCATTTTGCTGGGTCAACATCATGGTATTCCCTCCTGAACTGCATTAGGGGTCAACCCAGAGTACATGGATTTCAGAGCTTCAGGAAGGCAGCTCACCAGCACCTTCGCAGGGGCAATGAATTCTGGCCTAGCCAGCAATGTCTATGTCACACAGATGAATACAGAATGGCATGGTGGCACAGTGACTGGCCCTGCTGCCTCAGTGTTAGGTACCCAGGTTCAATTCCTGGTTGGGTCACTGAGTGTGCAGAGTCTGCACATTCTCCTCGTGTCTTTGTGAATTTCCTCCGGGTGCTCCAGTTTCTTCCCACCGTTTGAAAGACATACTGCTTAGATGCTTGGTCATGCTAAATTTACCCTCAGTGTACCCGAACAGGTGCCAAAGTGTGGCGACAAGGGTAACGTCATTGCAGTGTTAATGTACGCCTACTTATGATACTAACAAGAATATTAACAGAAAACCTGCATTTTGGAAAGAGTGCACGAAGGACATTCTATGTAATATTGATTCACTGGAAAGATCCACCCAAGTTTGAAGGAATAGAATTTTGTTTTACTGCAATTGTTTATTATGATCTACATTGAACATAAAATGAATGGAATGTTAAAATGGCATTCTGTTTTATCTAGACAAAGGCCAAAAAAGTTGTAAGTGCTGAATTGAAATCTTAAACACAATTGAAGAATGTCCTCTCTCAGCATTCTTGCTGGGCACGGAACTGATTACCTGGCATGATTTCAGAGCCCCAACAAGACTATAAATCAGGAGTGAAAGCCTCCAATGCTTTTTAAATAAGCTCCCTGCCATGTTCGGGTGGGTGGGTGGGGGGGCTAGTGTAATGCAGAACAGGTCTGGTGGAGGAAATAAATGACAACACAAAATAATTTTATCTAACATTTGCTTCACTCATGAATCCATTAGTTTATCAATCTAATCCGCTCCTAAATTGGTGCCTGAAAGAGATCCTCAGCAAGTATTATGTTCACAGTACATTGCTTTGTATTGTTACAGATGTGATTATTGCTAAAGTAGGAGTGGCAGTGTTGATTTCTATCTTAAAGATTTATTTTGAAGCAGTTTCAACAGTTGTTCGCTGATTTAGAGAGCACTGAAGGAGTGTCCCATTAAAATCTGCTTTTAAAAGTTTTCTATTAAAGTAACAGAAAACAGGTGACCACCATTGCCTCCCCGCACCCCTCCCCCCCCCAAATTCCCTCTCCCACCCCAGCATTACCCCCACTGAAATGGTGAGCACACACAATTGAACTGGCTACTCATTTAACTTGGAATACACAAAACCAGTGTGGAAACTTCATCCTGATTTACTAATTTCTAAACAGATGCATTGCTGTAATGAATTCCATGATACAATACACAGTGAGTCTCATGATGAAAACACGGCATTCATTTTTGATTTAAAGAAGCACCTTGAACAGGAGATGCCCTATTTAAAAGTAAAGCAAAACAACTCAACAAAAGCAGATCCTGTACTTACAACAACTTGCGCACTGCTGCTCAATTCTGTTCCATAGTTGTCTGTTGCAATGACTTCAAACTTATAGTACGATCGTCTCATGTTTCTGAACGTAATAGATGTCTTGATAGCACCAGTGTACTCTTCTATTACAAAACCTTCCTTGCCATCCTTTGTGGGTGGTATGATTAATCGGAACTGAGAGATGCTGTAGTTGCCACTGTCCTCGTCTTCAACCTGCCAATATATAAAACAATGAAACCTCACTGGCTAGTCACACGTCACATTTATTCATAAAACAGAGCTTTGCCACTAAAACAATGAAGCATCCTTAATCTTGTTTGGTAAGATGTTGGCAGGAAGGATAGAGCATCTGATCCATAGGCTCAGTGAAAATTCCCACCAGGAATGACTTGAGATCATGCAGCGTGGCAAGGCACCAACTATTTTGCTTCCTCTATAGCAGTGCTGTTTAGGTCCTCAGCTAACACTCAAAGGATCAGGATCTATTGACGAGAGAACAGGGTTTGCAACTGGAAATGCAAGCAAGTCAAGTGGGAATTGACTTCCTTCGAGGTGTTTGGAGTCAATTTTATGATACAAGGTTATATCCATTGTGAAGCAGAACCACAACTAATCTTTGAGTGGTTGGAGAGGAGAAAAATAATTGACAAAATATGAAAAATAAGAGCATATTTTGGGAATGGGAATAGATTATTCAGCCTCTTGTCTCTTCTGTCATTCAATATGATAATGACTGATATTACAGCTCCATTTACCCACCTTAACTTCATATCCCACAAAACCCCTACCCAGTAAAAAACAGTCCATCTCACAATCTTGGAATCTCCATTCCAGAATCCTTCGTATGGGAGAAGTCCAGATCTTTACAACCCTTTGTGTGAAAAAAAGATTCTTAGGTTTCGATGCTAAATGGTCAAACTCTAAGATCGTGCCTCTGATTCTTGGCTTCCCCCAATCAAAAGGGATAGTTCATTTAGTCTACCATATGGAACACATTGACAAGAAAGCCCCATTAAGAACAGTTATGACTCAAGGCGATTGATCCAAAGAAGATAGTCATAGGTCATGTTCAATTGCAAAAATAAGGATTTTATTGGTATTGGATTTTGTTATCAGTGGCATTGCAAGAAAAAAAATCTGATCCATAAAACTGCTATATTCAGCATAGTGTAGCATGTTGATCAGTGCTGAGAATGCAGAATGTTCAGACATCTTATATGCTGAGTGTATCCTGATGAACAATCTACCATAATGATTGAAAGAAAATCACTGGCATAATGTGCTAATATACTTAGATGACGTGAACACCTGACACAGTCCATAAAATTATTAATCTATATGTAAGAAGCACAATTGACTTTTTCCTGGCTTAACACTTTGTAAATACTTACAATTTTTGGCATACAAAACTAACATTTGCGAGATGAAAAACTCAAAGCTAAAAATGCTCCCATTTGCAAAATAATCTCAAAATATAAATAACTTGTGTGCTAAGTACGATTTATAATTTATTACAATTTATATTTATTTGAAAGCAAAATAAACATCCATTAGTCTCATGAAATGTGATCAATTATACTCCTGCATTCCATTTTTGACTTATTAATACATTAACTGCAGAAGGAGGCCATTCAATCCAACAGGTCTATGTTTCACATAGCTTCTTACAATCCTGCTTCATTTAACTGACTGGCATTATCTTCTGTTTTTTTAAGCACTCATGAACATTCCTAGATTCTCCTTAAATACAACATTGATGTCTTCTATATATTTTATATTTTCCAGTAAGAGAATGTAGGAAGATAAGGAGGAAAAGTGGAGTTCAGGGTTATTTAATCATAATTTCATTCAATAGTGGAGCAGATGTGATGGGTTGAATGACCTACTTCTGCTCTTAGATCTTATGGTTTTATAAACTCAGAGGGTAATATTTGAAAAATGCTTTGAAAATTGGACAGCTCACAAAGTGTTCTGAAGACATGAATGTTCTTTTCTTCACGACATAGCTCTACTGCTGAACAATGTACTTCAGGATAAACTGCTTCAATTAATTTCACTAGGCAGCAACTCGTCACACAAGACAACAAATATATTCCCAACAATGTTCCCAATGCGATTCCCGACCATGGGGTAGAGAACCAGTGGAAAAACCATCACGCCCTTAACTGGCCGTTGTTAGGCTTTTTTCTGGGATTTAGGACTCCAAGGATGTATATCTCACCTGCTGAGTGCTCTGGCTATTCCTAGGCTATTGACTCTCCTCAAGAGCAATGCTACTGGGAGTAATGGGTGCTGCTGGCAAGGCTTTCAAGAGACATTGTAGATGGAGTCCTGAACAGCAGTGAATTGAGTCATGCGAATGGGTCACTGAGGAGTGTGGGGAGAGAGGCTTGGGGTGGGGGGTGGCGGGAAGGGAGGTTAAATGAAAGGGCTAGAGTTAGCAGTAGGCTGTCAGTGGGTACCATGTTCCTAATGTAGATTGGGCAATAAATGCTGAAGAAAGAGGGATTCCCCCAGCAGTTGACAGCATCAGAAGGATTTGTTGGGAAGACTTCAGGAAGCACAGGAACCACATGCAGGTTCAGAAGAATCCCTTAGCCACCACTAAATCCTGGTAGACTCTGGGATACTGACGTTTGAGTCGCTCAGGAATGAAGAATAAGCAAAGCAGCAGGTTCCCCATGTTGGCCCATTCACATCGCTGACCTAATGGGCTCAGTTTTCTGAGCGAGGAATGGACCACAGGCCCATTCTGGGGATTGACCCTCCTCCTAGTCTGCTCCAGTGTGTGCCGTCGACTACCAGCCAATGATTTTCTTAACAGTATTCGCAACCTTAATTCTGTCTAAATGTAGCCAGAAGAGGGAGCTACCAGATCACAAACTGATCCGCAAAAATTCATCCATCATTCCAGGGTACTAATAAGATCTGAACATCAATCAGTAAGATAAAGACCTACAATTATATTCGAAGTAAATGTCTGAATGTTGAATTCTCTTGCTAAATTATTTAGCTTGGAGAAACAAAACTAATGCTGTGACTATGTCAGCATTATTCAAAATAAAACTAGACTGCAAAGCGCAGTTTAATTTCAAAATCATCATAAAGCTTGGGTTGGCCTTTTGTGCAGAAGTAATTTAAGAAGTTCCATGCTAAGAAAGAAAAGTAATAAATTTATCCTCATACTCATCTATGAATTTTCCTACTCTTATGCTGTAGTTTAGGAGCGAATAGGGCATAGAGTTTAAAAATTGGCAAATCATGTTGCAGCTTTATAGAACCTTAGTTAGGCCGCACTTGGGATATAGTGTTTAATTCTGGTCGCCATACTACCAGAAGGATATGGAGACTTTGGAGGGAGTACAGAAAAGATTTACCAGGACATCACCTGGCATGGAGGCATTAGCTATGAGGAGAAGTTGGAGAAACTTGGTTTGTTCTCACTGGAATGATGGAGATTGAGAGGTGACCTGATAGAAGTCTACAAGTTTATGAGGGGCATGGACACAGTGAATAGTCAGAAGCTTTTTCACAGGATGGAAGAGTTAATTACTAGGAGACATAGTTTTAAGGTGTGAGGGGCAAGGTTTAAAGGAAAGGTATGAGGCAAGTTTTTTTATGCAGAGGGTCTTGGGTGCCTGGAACTTGCTGCCAGGGAAGGTAGTGAGCAGGTATTATATTGATCTGCTCACTTGACAAATACATGAATCGGATGGGAATAGAAGATATAGTCCCCTGAAGGGTAGGGGATTTTAGTTCAGATGGGCAGCATGGTTGGTGCAGGCTTGGAGGGCTGAAGAACCTGTTCCTGTGCTGTAATTTTCTTTGTTCCTTCTTTGTTCAATTTGCTTTTATCTACTCAATTGCAATAATTTTAAATTTTGGCATTTCCACATGTTGCTCATTTTCTTTGTTTCTTTACAATTTTGTCTTGTGCCACTTCACTGTTTGATAAATGCAATCTATGGAGTCAAATCTTATTATTTAGTTCTGAAATAATGTGACTTGAAATTTTACCATGTCTATTATCAGAGGAATCATCTCGGCTAATTTTTATAATTGCATAATTTTTAGTAACAAACACTTTCAAAACTTGAGTTTTAATCACTGTAAATGAATCAATCAATTCTCTGAGTTGACAAATAACTTCTGAACAATCAACTGCACACAGTTATTGGAAACTTGATTTCTACAAAATCACTGATGGATGGTACATGGAAATTAAATCTGCTTTAAACGAAAGTCTGGGAGAGTGGAGAACACTTTCTAATTATTTTTTCCTGCCATCTTGCAAAAGGTGGCAGACGAGTAGAGCTTAAAGAAATGTCTCGTTATATATTATAAAGCTTTTTCCATTGATTTGTTCTGGTATTATGTCCCTGTCGCCCACCACCACCTTGCAGTGAACCATTGGCAGCAAGGGACTGAGCTGCTGAGATTGATTCACTTTTCACATATACATCACTTGGTCTTGTGTTCCGGTGTGCACACTGGACACCTAAAGAGAAACCTGACTGAATATAGCCAACAACACCATTCTGTTTTGCAACAACTAACCCTTGATCAGGTTGGGAAATATGGTTAGTTTTCTTCACTTTAATCCAGCAGCTCTGATACTAACTGTGGTACTTTACTGGTTACCCCAGTTCAAATCAACTAATTCAGGCTGAGGAAGGTGCAAACTTGTGAATTTTCTGGTCTGTATGACTCAGTGGATTAACTAACTGGATCATTAAGGGAGCAAAGATAATTTCTCAATAACATGCGAGGCATCCCTGTTGAAATGTTCTCCTCTTGCTTGACAAACATTCTCTCTTTCTCCTCAAGCCTAACTCCCTAATGGAGGTCTTGTGGCATTCTGCACAGCATCCCTGCCTCTGAGCCAGAAGTCTCAGTTTCAAGCCCCACCTCAGGACTTGTTGGTGAAGGAAGGTTCTTTCACGATGCAGTAAAACCAGGTTGAGTGAGCCAAACAGGTTGAATGATTCAACCTGAACATTTTTCCAAACACACCAATGGCTGGGAAAGACTCCAAGTGAGCCATGCTGGATGTAGAATGGTGTCCCTCAAGCTATTAGCCCTTGATGACATTCTAGAACCTGTTCTGGGAATTATCCTCTATGAAAACAGATGGGAGTGTGCCTAAGTGCACTACTAGGTGTGGGAAGAGAATTAGAATAATCCCTGAGTGGATGGTGATTTGTATGTTATTTTGGATGAGTTACCATTTAAAGCTCATTAAAAAAAAGGTTACGCACTCAATTTCAGTCATAGAGGAGAAAAATATATTTCCATGTATTCCTCACGAATAGCATAATTTAGTACTGGTGGTGATTATCAGGTGGGATGCAAAGAAACCCATTATAGGTCAGCAGTAAATATCAACTGTTATTGCACACAATGCAATTTCTTCTTTGTTGGAAATTAAAGCACTTTGATTTGTTTAGGCATTATTGGAGGCAGAAGATTAAAAGGCAGGCCCAGTGACGTGTACGAGATGGATAGCGATTTACGCTTACTGGAGTTAATTAGGCTATCTTATCTCACAAAAGCAGACATGCTCTTTCTGGATTTCATTGTTGAGAGAGGAACCTAATCATTCCACAAGACCAGATGCCCTGAAAATTCTGACTGTCTGCAAGTGGGCTCAATTGTTTCACTTTCACATCATGGCAAAAGCAAATTTGGTTTAAATTTTTTTTGGGTAGGTGAATTATTTGTATTCATCAAAGGATTTTAGTATTGGACAGTTGGATATTTCTCCATTCCTTCCAGTCTGTCAGCTAGCTTCAGTGAGTTCCACGTTCCATATGCAGCAGGCTAAAAAGAGCAAGCTTGCTCTACTTTGTTTAACACGGACATATTGCTTGCACTGACTTGAGATTTTCTATATCCTATGGTCATTTTGAGAACAGTAATTTATTCTGGGTTGAGCCAAATATTTGACTGCAGACCAACATCTGCAGTAACAGGTCTTTAAACTGTTGAAAATGATACTAAGCTGAACTGTTTTAAGTTTTAATCATGTTAAATTGTGCGGGAAAAGGAAACTGCAATATAATGAGGCATTATTATTTAAACTTCGGCATTGTATTAACGTTTTAAATTCTATTATGGTGCATAAGCAGTTAAAAAAAGGTTTCACTCAGAAATCATGTTTAACTTCATACAATTATTGCAACCTTTTTTTCATTTGTTCATGGGATGTGAGCATCATCCACAAGGTCAGTATTTGTTAAACATCCCTAGTTGCCCTCGAGAAGTCGATGACAATCTGCCTTCTTGAACCACTGCACATAAGTATTACATTCATGGTGTTGTTGGGAAAAAAATTCCAGGATTTTGTCACATGATAATGAGAGAACAGTATTTTCTTCCATTCATTCCAAGTCAGGATTAAGTATAACTTGGAGGGTTCTCCTCCAATATGTCTGTTGCCCTTGTCTGTCATCGTGGGTTTGGAAGGTGCTGTCAACAAGCCTTTATGCTTTGCTGTTTTGCATTCTAGTAAATAGTATACATTACTGCCACAGTGCACCACTGTTTGAAGGAATGAATGTTTCAGGTTATGGATTGGTTAAGTGGTTGGTTAGTCCTGGATGGAGCTGATAATCTTGAGCAGCATCCATCCATCCCAGTAGAGAGGGTGCCATCAAACCAAAGATGTACCTTATAGATGGTGATCAAACTTTGGAGATTCAGGAGGTGAATTATTTGGTATCGGATTCTCAACCTCTGCCTGCTGTTCTAGTATTTATAAGCCTGGTTCAATTAAGTTTCCGACCAATGGTAATTCTCAGGATGTTAATGGCATGGGATTCAATGATGGTAATATCATTGAATAGCAAGAGAAAATGGTTAAATTCTTTTGATTGGAAATTGACTGACAATTGTGTACACACATGCTGCTTGTCAATTATCAGTCCAAGACCGAGGGTATGATCTTACAAAAAAGAATTCTGAGTGCTGAATGAATGAGAAAATGGGAAGACTTTCAGACTTGAATTTTGAGCAAGTTTATAAGCAAGTAATCTTATGCCACCTTGTCACAGAAATGTGATTCTTACCAGAGTTGGCGGGTGAGAGGGGTGGGGGAGTTATTGTTGTTGAGTGGAGTATAAGCTTGATGGTAAATCTGGCTACAGAATGTTTGGCAGGCACAAGCACCCCGATCTTGCAGTGAACTGGGAGATCTCCTGCCAGTGCAGACTCTCTCCTACCCGTGTGGATACCACTCCCCTCATCATAGTTGGCAGAGTAACAACCCCCTCCCCTCATGCTCCAGAATCATGGCATCATAGACTGCTGACATTGCGACTCTCCAAATGGATCCTTTGTAACGACCCCCTCCTTGGCCCATCCGACAAATCCCACTGTGGCCAATCTCTCCCCTTACTCCCACTGGTTAGCCCCTGTGCCAGTTTCCACACTCCCCCATCCAATTCCACCCTAGCCAATTATTCACTATGCCCGTCTTCCCCTACTTCTTCCCTGATGTTCGCTCCCAATACATGGCAACACCCCCCCCCCCCCCCTCTTGTCAATCACCCTTTCCACTGCACTGAGAAATCTCATGCCATCACGCACCCCTCCCCCCCTCCCGCCATCCTCCCCCCGCCCCCCAACTAGTGCTGGTCTACCCTCCTTTTTCCCCTCTCGTCCCTTTGCTGATCAGCTCCGCCTGCAGAGGTCCACCTTTCCTTCGTTCCTCAATGGCCATCCCTGCTGAGTGCCTCCATTCCATCCCCCCCCCCACCCCAATCAAAGCTCCACCCCCACAAGATCTGCCTTCACCCATTTGGCACTGCCCCGGCAAAGTTATGGTGCCTGGTAGTCAGTGCCTTGTTACCAGAAGGGCATGCACAGCCGTGCCCCCAACCAGCTGGGGGTTTCAATAACCTCCAATTCCTCCAGTGCGGGGTGGTCTCCCACTGGTGGAGACCACATAATTCGCACTTGGGTGAAGTTCGACCAGCGAGCAGATAAGTTAGAGTGAACCCGGACCTTGCCTCACTGTAAGTCTGGCAAGACAAGGTCATAAGTTTGCGCCCTAGAAGTTTTGGTTGGGCGATGGAGCTGCAGCAATGAAAGACAATCAGCTCAAAAGAGTCTGAAACAAACTAGGCCAAACATTTCGTCAACTCCAATACACCTCAGTATGTTCCTGTGATTCCGGATCCATTCCCCACCTGAAACTGGTTTCCATTACATAACACTGAATTTGACAGCTGTATGAAACACAAGATTAAAAAACAATTATGCTGAAAACTCTCTTTTAATTGAGAATAGGCCCATTGGTCAGTGACATAGTGGTTCAGGCTCAAAACCCCCACAAGAGGAACAGCATCAGGAAGATACTTCAGTAAGGATGGAATGGGGTCATGGCAAGTCAGGGTGAATGGTATAGCACATCGTGGCACATGGGAGTGGACCAGAAATGCAAGTTCCATGACCCCGATAAGCACTAAGTTGTGAAAATTTATCATGTAACTAGCCTGCAACAATGTGTGATACAGAAGTATGACACTGGATTATAACTCTGGAGTAACAAGAAATGTGCACAGATGTATTGCTCTAAAACCTTCCATGACTTCCCTCCTCTCCATGTTCCCCATTCCACCAGCTCTGCAACCTTCTGAGAACTCTGTTCGAATTCCTCTAACCTTTTCTGCACTCCTTGTTTCCTTCACCCAATGTCAAAAGCCACATGTCCGGCTGTGAAATCCTAAACTTTGTAATTTCCTGCCTAGACTACTATGATTCTCTAGCTCACCCTCTGTTCCTCCTTCAAACCTATGTCTTTGACTAAACTATTGGTCAGATCTCCTGGTATTTCATTCTTCGGCTTGGAGCAATTTTTTTGCCTGATAATGTTCCTTGTAACAACTTGGAGGAATGTTCTACTATGGTAAAGGCATGGTACAATTTAAGTTTTATTGCTCTTTAAATTATACATTCATGTGGGGAGGCAAAGATATCTGCATGGTATTTGAGATTATTTAAGTTGCCAAGTGTCAAGCAAACTACTTCAGAAAACAACATTGCCTATCCCCTCTGAATTTAAGTGCATGGAAAGTCTTATTGATGATACAAATCAGTAAGTCATGTATACTCTGATTTATAACCATTTCAAGGATGTAGACCAAGAAGAAACCAAAATGCCAAGAGTAACAAGTCTTGTGATTTATAAGTGAGTGTTTTGTCTTCCCGATGCAGAGTTATTTGTAGGGCTAAATATAAGACTAAAATACAAACAGATTTACAAAAACACTAAAACCTATCCTACCCTAATCAGAGCTAGCCAAATGAAAGGTCTACAAAGGTCTAATTATGACAGGGAATTCTCTTTGCTGTCCCCTGTGATGAGATGCACATCATTTTTTTTACAATTATATCCAGGTTTCCAACAATAATTATTTGTGCAGAGTCCATTCATTGGAGCAGGCTGTTTGACCGAATTAGTACTAATATGTCTCCTGTTGTCATTGCTAAAGCAATTGTGTTCCAGAGCTGGGAGATTACTTCAGACAGCCGCTGTGTCCTGGTGCATTTAATTTGTAATGCTGCCAAATTAATTTTTGAAAGAAAGGGAATTATGCAATCCTCTCATTAAGGTACGATTAGAGACACATCAGGTGGCAGGCAGAATGGAGCCAATGGAAACCGAGCCTCCGAATTTGGAGCCTTATGATGTCTCTTGACCTTTCTCATACTGAAGTTCTCAACAGATGTTCTCTTACAGTGTTTGCTCAAATATTGCTGTTTTCTTTCTCATAAACAGCCTGTTATTTTCTAATTATTGTTTAGTTCTGTAATATAATCATATTTTTCTATTCATGATGTACTAAATGTTTATTTTTATTTTTTGAAAATTAAGTGCATGTTTGGTACAATTGCTGAACAGTTTTCCACACGTTACAATCAGGAAAGAACGTTGGGTACATTATGGAACGGATATAGTATCATACATTATATGGATAACATCAATGTGTACACGTTGGGGATGTGGAAATGTCTTATGGTCAAGATAAATTGGGGTTACATTCTGCATCAGAAGATATGAACATAGAACATAGAACCTTACAATGCAGAAACAGGCCCTTTGGCCCATCGAGTCTGCACCGGCTACAATCCCACCCAGGACCTACTCCCATATCCCGACACATTTACCCACTAATCCCTCTAATCTACACATCCCAGAACACTAAAGGGCAATTTTAGCATGACCAATCAACCTAACCTGCACATCTTTGGACTGTGAGAGGAAACCGGATCACCCGGAGGAAACCACGCAGACACAAGGAGAACGTGCAAACTCCACACAGACAGTGACCCGAGTTGGGAATCCACCCCAGGTCCCTGGAGCTGTGAAGCAGCAGGTCCTGTCTTCAATGGTAAACTGTTGTATATAGTGAGTAGGATCATTATCTTTCCAGCTTTGGAAGAGTGGATGGTACATGTTCTCTTTCAAATGTTCTTTTCATTCTCTTTTGAGTGATGATACAGTGGTACAGGTTAGATCTTCTGGTGTCGGCTGGGAGGCAGGGTGGGAAGAATAAAATGACAAAGAAAGGAAGTGGATGCAACATCCATAACCTTCCCATTACCATGTTGTTTTATCAGCAATGGGGAAGATGGAAGTTGACTCTTCCTCATAGATGTGAATCGAGTTGCCTAATTTGCCTCTTTTTGCTGCCATTGGCATTTAACAGGTGGGGTGTGTAAGGCCCTTTGCTGCCTCAGGAGATTGCCGAGTGAATTCTGACAAGCTCAAAGGTGGAACCTCCTGTTTGGGCACTATGTGGACCACTGACGGGCCTCCCACAACAACACCCAATCCAGCCTCAGCAACCACACCACCAAACCTTGCCAGTGCCTGCCTGACTGGACCTGGTACTCCTAGACCTCAGTCACCTGGCTTGGAGAGCAGCCTGTTTCCATGGCCATGATGTCTCCACGCGCAGTCCCAACAGTGGCCACCACTCCTGCTGGGGATCCTGAGACCATAGAAACGGCGGGCTGGTTGGTTGGCAGCTCCTGGGAGGGTACCCGTCATTTGAAGGAAATTAATTAGCCGCTGGATGGTCAATAAACGTGGTTGGGGGGGGGGGGTTTGCCCACAAGTGACTAAGGCAGAGTTGTTCCTGGCTTTTGGATCTGTTGTTGCGCTTCCTGAGGTGCAGATAAAACTCCCGTCTATGTATGTGTTTCAACTATGGAGAATTGTAAGAAGAAGCTGTGCATTTTCACAGCTCCTAGTGGGAACGTACATTACTCACAATAATCACCAATGTTCGAATGCTGTAAAACTGACAACACACACGTTTGTGAGGTGAGTTATATTTTGCCACGAGGGGAAGTGCATAGCTGCAGATGATAGCGACCATTGCACTGTTTGTTCTTGGGTAGTTGAGAGCAGCGTTGGAGGGTAGGTAAAAAATTGCCTAGCTGCCATGTTCCTATAGGCTCCATCACTGCCTTTGTGGGCCGTGAGAACTGTGTTCAAGAAGATTGCCATTCTCAATCAAAACTAAGTTCAGGAGTAGTTACTTTGAAAATAAGTTCGCCAACCATTATCAGGAAAGATATATCTACTGAGAGAAGTGTGATTTTAATCATTCATTTAAAGGGATTATTTTTTAATGCATTGCTCTGAAAGCAGGATTGAATTGAATATAAATGAGGGAATTAATACAGCGCTAACCTTGTCACTGAATCTTTGATGTTAACAATAAAGCAGCTGCTTTGTGAGGGGGAAACATTTGCGACCGCCATGTCCTGACAGAGACGCACAGACAGCGAGTGGTTTATCACAGAATCTGGAGCAAATGATTGCAAATTCCCCAGGATGGAGCCTCACGAGCAATACCATCACATTTTCCACATCATGCACCTACAGAGATGCTTTAAAATAATAAAACAGCCCCAGTTGCTTCACAAGAGAACAATCAAATGATACTTAGAACTGGACATCAGAAATATATTATGACAGATCACTAAAAGCCTGGTCAAACAAGTAGGAATTCATTTAAAAAATTTCTTTTGTGATTTTGGGTGTTTTGAATGAAGAGAGAAAGGGGAAGAGCCTTAGAACAAGAATAAATATCAAAACGTAAGGTAAATGGAAGCAGCAATAAATCATTCAGGCCCTTGAGTCTGTGCCACAATTTAGTGCAATCTCATGGCTGGCCAAGTTTAATGCCTAGACATAAGTTGCTTGCTGAATTCAAGACTTCACTTGGTGGTGGTGGTGTGGGGGGGAGTGGTGGGGTGGTGAGGGGGGTGTGTGTGTGTGTGTGTCTATGTGCACGTGTGTGTGTGTGTGTGTGTGTGTGTGTATGTGTGGTGCAGGCACAGAGCAAATGGCTCACCAATGTTCAAATTGGGTTCCTCAAAAACCAACCAATTATTGCCCCACCAATATATTCTCAATTATCAAAGTGATGGAAAGTATGATATCAATGCTATCTGGTAGCACTTACTCTGCAATAACTGGCTCACTGATGCACTGTTTGGATTCCAAGAGAGGCTTTTGGCTTCTGACCTCATTGCAGCCCTCGTTCAAACATGGACAAAATAGCTAAACTGGATAAAAGAGCTGAGTTGAGGTGAGAGTGATTGCCCTTGAACATCAAAGCAGTATTTGACTGAGTATGACATGGAGGAGGCCTAATAAAACTAGAATCAATGGGAATCAGGATTAAACCTCTCCAACTGGATGACAATAATCTCAGACCGAAGACATTGATGCAGGAGTTTCTCAGGGTAGTGTCCCAGGCCCAACCATCTAACCCGATTCATCAATGACCTTCCCTAGAGTATAAGATCAGAAATGGGGATGTTCTCTGATAACTACACAATGTTCAGTATAATTCATGTCTCCCTAAATACTGCAGCAGCCCAAGCCCGCACATAGCAAAATCTGGGTAACATTAGACTTAGGATGAGAAGCGGTACATATCATTCGGACCACACAAGTGCCATGACTAGGCAATGACTATCCCCAACAAGACAGAATATAATCATCTCCCCTCAACATTCAACAGTATGACTATTGCTGAGTTCAAAAACATCAAAAGAGATACCACTAACCGGAACCTTGACTGCACCAGTCACTGATACTGTGATTGCAACAGGTGATAAGATGCTGAGAATTGTGGGTTGAGCAACTCACCTCCTGATATCCAAAACCTACAGCTTTATAAGACCCTTGTCAGACCCCACTTGGAGTATTGTGCTCAGTTCAGGTCGCCTCACTTTAGGAAGCATGTGGAAGCTATTGAGAGAGTTCAGAGGAGATTTACAAGGATGCTGTCTGGATTGAGAGGCATGCCTTATAAAGATAGGTTGAGGAAGCTGGGACTCTTCTCCCTGGAGAGACGTAGGTCGAGAGGCGGCCTGATAGAGGTTTATAAAATGTTGAGAGGAATAGATAGGGTGGATTCTCAGAGGCTATTTCCCTGGGCTGAAATGGTCACTACGAGAGGACACAGATTTAAGGTGCAGGGAAGCAAATACAGAGGGGATGTTAGGGGTAAGTTTTTCACTCAGAGGGTGGTGAGTGAATGGAATCGGTTGCTGTCAGTGGTAGTAGAGGCGAACTCGCTGGGATCTTTTAAAAGACTTCTGGATGAGTATATGGGAACTAATAGGATAGGGGGTTATAGATAGGTCTGTGGCTTGGTAGGTATAGGTGGGATCGGCGCAACTCATGGGCCGAAGGGCCTGTTTGTGCTGTAGTGTCCTATGTTCTATGTTCTATGTTCTAAACACCATCTACAAAGCACAAGTCAGGAACATCTCACCATCTAACCAAAAGAATCTAACCATCTCACTGGAACAGCCACTTCCAGGCAGTGCTTACTAGAGCATGTCAGAATCTGAACATTCCGTGACAAGTAACTCACCATCTTACTCCCAACAGTCTGTACATCACCTACAAAATGCAAGTCAGGAATGTGACGGAATGCTCTCCATCTGCCTGGATGATTGCAGTTCCAACAAAATGCAAGAAACTCAATACTTTCCAGGACAAACCAGCCCCATTGATCGGCACCACATCAACCATTCAGTCCTTCTGTTACCAGTACATAGTAGCAGCAACAAACAATATCTTGCTACAGTACCTTCCAAATCGCAATCTCTACTGCTTACAGAAACAAAGTCCACAGGCCCTTAAGAACAAAACCATCTGTAGCTTGTTCTCCAATTTAAAGCATTCTGACTTGGAGCTCCCAAAGGGGACCAATCTAATAAAAAAAGTTTAATATTCACCTTTTGGTTAAGAATGACTAATAGCCATAAAAAAAATCAAAATGTAATCTTGGACTGTTTACAATTAAGTTCATTTTCAATTAAATTCTTCATAAAATAAATAATTTGAAATAAATGCTGGAAATCCAATGTACAGATCTGAAATTTATTAAGAGTTCTAACCCAAGTGGATTCTATAAACAGTAGCATCTGTTCTAATTTATGCTTGGTTTATGTAATGATGCAAATCTAGCTAAAAATCATTTTGGTAACTGGAGTAGAGATGCAATTTCCTGTTGCTTGACTACCTGCAATTCAAATTGAAGTTGTACAAAAATGTTTCTCACACTGTTTTATTTACATTTCTTAACTCAACAGCTGGATAATTTCAATTTTTCAAATAAAAAAAAAACAGCCAAATTAATAGGGACATGTGCAAGAGCCACCAGCAAAATTCACTGTGAACATAAAATGTCTTTTTGTTGGAGATTAAAATTTGAAAATTGATTCTGTGTGAACACTGGCTGATTTGGATCATGTAGCAATGTGACAAGATTAAGATTTAGATCAGTCAGAATTTCTATTGCTTTTCACAGTAATCTTATAATGAAAGCCACTATTCAGATCATTAAAGAGACTCCAGTAAATTTATCATCTTCACTCACCTCAACACGTAGCACAGTGGTGAATGTCTTGGCATCTTCAGTCACTCCACCCAGGTAGAGAGACTTCGTAAAAACAGGGGCATGGTCATTTTCATCTTGTACCTCAATGAAAACCTTGGCTGTATTTGCTGGAAAAGAGGATTTGAAATTGCTGATTCTAGCCAGAAGCTCTCTGATAGATATGCATTATTTAAACTTATAAATTATGAAAAAAGGCAAGTATAATGGTCCATTTTTAAAGCTTCCCGCTGAAGTAATAGGCTCCACTGTTCTGCTGTAGTGAGCTGATCACATATCTTTGCAGCCCATGGAGATGGATTAATTTCTTGAATTTTATCTCAATTTATTTAAATGCTAATTATTTTAAGTATGTTCTGCACAATTACATTCGAATACATGTTCTACCTCATCACTGCACCATTTCTAATGTACTCAGTGTTGGCATGCTGATCCTCTTTACAACAGCCAACTTTTGCTTGCAAATTAAACTGCAGATTAAAGGATATAAGATCCCATAAACATGTTGACCCGGTGGTTCAATAATCAACCCACCTTGTGATATATTGCTGAGCCTTTGCTAAGTCACCTTATTTCTGGTACAGGACTAATAAAAGAGCTTGGTATTCATCACCTATATTGAATACTTATTTAGAAATGGGATAGGAGAGAAGATGGTCAGGGTTCCAATTCCTAAGCACTGTTGTTCTTGGAAGTACACTTTTGTGGACATAGGATTAAAGAGTGTCAGGTTTATTCTGAGTGATTCCTGGCCAAATCCCTTACTCTCCACTGCACATAACTGAACAAGTAATCCACAGACGAGGCTCGAAAGTGCAAAATAATTAGTTGGGTAAAATAGTGGAAGGATGGAAATACTGGAAGAATCATATCGCAGTATTATTTAATGCCTTTAGCAATATAGGACAGGGTACAATTATGATTAAATTTAACTCCAGAATCATGTTATAACATTAAAGAAAAATAAATATTATTTCATGTAAACTTATTTCACTGCATATATCAGTGCATAAAATCTTACTTTGATACTGAATTTAACTCTTCAAAGACTGAGTAATTTCAATATATGTCCTTCCAGAAATCAATGTATCCACCAACAAATATCAAATTGATCACAATTTCTACTAATTAGAAGTGTTTTCTCAAAGGTTGTTCATAAAGATACAGTGAGGCTGCGATAAACACATCTATTAGAACTACTCTTTTTTTAAACCAACAATCATCTTACATTAAACACTTTGAATTTCAGCTGCGTCACCATGCAGAATATAAACTTAAAAAGGAAACAAAACACAAAAAGGGGGTAATTCAAATGGGATGTTCCTCAATAGTCCAGCCTTAATGGATATCCATTATACAACTTATTAAAAAACTCACAGAAGGAAATTGGATATGCATTTAAAGGTGGTGGGGGTTATTTCCCTACAAAGAGCTAGCATGTATTTAATGGGCCAAATGGCTCCATATGCTGGACTTTGCCAGCTCTCTGGAAATGAACTGGCTTGCGGAAGGATGTGGAAAAAAAATGGAAATCATCATGAGAGGCATCAGACATTATCCACCACCATTGGATATTACTGGTAATGAGAACTTCACTAACGTGGTCATCCACACCTCAGCCAATAAAGCCAGTTAAGGGTCAATTTCCACACTCCAGTGCATTCTGGAGATGCCAGCACCCTCACAAGATTATTGGTAGGTGTAGAGTTGATGGGTTCCAATGACTAGCAACCAAGCACCTGCAGCACAATAGTTTATTCATACTCAGTATGTAACAGCAGCTCTTACATACTTCTACTCGATCAATGCTCTGTGGAGAGCTTCCATCATGTGGTCTTTTAAGTCACCATGTCATTACATAGAATCATACAGTGCAGAAGAGGCCCTTCAGAACATCAAATCTGCACCAACATATGTGAAACACCTGATTTTGCATCTAATCCCACTCACAGGCACTTGGCCCATAGCCTTGAATGATGTAATGTGCCAAGTGCTCATCCGGGTACTTATGAAAGACATGAGGCAACCTGCCTCTATCACCTTTCCTGGCAGCACACTCCAGACCATCACTACCCTCTGCATACAGAAGTTTTTCCTCACATTCCATCTAATTCTCCTATCCAATGACTACTGCATGACCCACGAAAAGGCTCTCCAGTGCAGGGTCACCCCACTGCCCATATCCACACCTCCACTGATGGATTGTGCAGCTCTGCTTGGTCCTTGGCATGGTCTAAATAAATACGAGAAATACTAACCTTCGTTCTCCTTCCTGCAGATTCAGCAGTGGTCACCTCTACCTTGGCCAAGGTAGCCAAGCTGTTGGCCCCCTGATTGGGCTAGCAGCTCTGAGAAGCATATCACCATTCAATTAGTGGCAGCCTTTTAACTGATAAAATCCCGCTGCCTTCCCATGCATGGTTGTTCCTCTGTCTAAGTCCCAGTGGAGGAATTAATAATTTTTGCACTAATCTCAGCCCCACAACATTAGGATTAAATGAGACATCAGCACAGTTTTGCTTAATTACAAATATGACTAACAATGAACATTAGTACCTCACGGGTGGCCAATGGGTTAGTTACTTATGCAAGGCAACGTGATCATGAATTAAGGTCTCACTGGTGTCTCATCCTCATGTATCCTGGACACCCTGCATTGGATTTAATACAGTCTCGATCAGCTAATCCAGAAGCATTGTGCTTCAGAAAAATGTTTATAAATCTAAAGCACCAGGGAGAAGAAGATAGCTCTGACCTTGTATTTAATTTTGAGCTGCAAGTTTATTTACACCAAAATTGTTCCAATTCTGTTCAACGTTTTATTGCAACAATGCTCAGAAAATATTTTAATTATAAAACGAATAGATCTTCCTTCCTGACTCTGTTCAATGAATCAGACAAGACTGTTCCCTTCACCCTGTTTGGCTTATGATACTTATTCAAATCCTTGCAATTGTTCAACATAGTATATGTTCCACGGCTTACAGTACAGAAGGCAAGAGGTTAAGTCACCCAAAACTTGCTGGGTCCAATTTTAGCTGACATAAATCCATGAAATTTTAATCCCTATCCAATACTTAAATACTTGAACATGCATGCTGCTTGCTAGTAAATCGAAAGCACCGTACCACGACATTAGAAGTGAGTGAAGAAGCCTGCTGAAGCAATGCAGAATTTTAAAAGAAATTCAGATCTGTTTCAAAGAAAAGAAAGAATAGCACATTTATGATATAAAGGCAGCTTCAAGATCAATAAAGAAAATCCCGCCCTCAATTTTTAACCTATTGAACGTACAAAATGTAACATGGTGGCAGTTTTGGGGACCTCCAAGACCTTGGAGAAGCTGGAGCAGAAATTCAAAAGCTGAAAAGTTAAAGCATCTAGTTGAAATCATCTAAACTGAAGAGACTCAGGGTGATCACTGAGGGAAGCTCCATAACCAAACTGGAAACAGAGGGCAGAGGAAGAAAACTCTATTGTGCAATGAAGAGTTCAGAGAATTATGTGGAAGTCCAGTTTGAATGCCCATAAATTGCAGTCAAAAGACCTAGCAGGGGTGAACTAAAAACAAATTCTTGGCTAAAATTAGTTTGGAAAAATTTTCAGGCTTTTAAAAGTCATTTCCAAAGGCACCGGGGCCAGCCTGTGTTCAGAGTTGGCCATGATGTGGACATGCCGACGTTGGAATGGGGTAAACACAGTAAGAAGTTTCACAACACCTGGTTAAAGCCCAACAGGTTTATTTGCAGTAAAAGCCACTAGTTTTCGGAGCATTTGCTGCTCCTTCGTCAGGTGAGTGGGAGTGCCGGTGATGGTCATATCCCATGAAACAATAAGCAAACAAAAGTAGGAAATCAGAAGAAGTCCAGATTAAGATGTTTTTATACTCCTTTGCTGAGTTTGCAAATGAACTCCCACTCATCTGATGAAGGAGCAGCAAGCGCTTCATAAGCTAGTGGCTTTTGCTATCAAATAAACTTGTTGGATTTTAACCTGGTGTTGTGAGACTTCTTACTGTGTTCAGAGTTGGCATCATAAAATGTGGTGGCTGAGCGTAGCACAAAGTAAAAGAAAATCAGCAGTTTAAAAACCTCAGGCAAATCTTAGAAACAATGTTAAAACTCCCCAAAATACACTGGTATTAGCAGGGAATGCCTATAGTAGTTGATCAATTTCTGCACAAAATAAAAGACAAAGGTGTTGGGACCCCCATCGTAGCACAAGCTTGCCAAACCCAACAAGTGTGGGACGACTCTGAGAAAACACTGACTGTGATACCATCTTTAAAACCAGCAATTAAATCTGTACTCACAAAAATCTTTTAAACAACCATGGATAATAAACAACTTTACTAACTTGGACTGATTTAAGAGCCAAATCAGATGAAAAATTGGGTGTACTGAGGGAAAAAAAATGTTTAATTTAGTGGAGATAATGTAGCAGTAATGTCACTGGATCAATAATTTAGAGACCTACAGGCTAATATTTGGGGACATGGCTTCAAATCCCACCAATTTAAACTCAATTAATAAATTCTGGAATATAAATTTAGTCTCAGTAATGGTAGCCATGGAACCATCACCAATTGTTCTAAAAACCCATCTGGTTCACCAATGTCCTTGAGAAAAGAAAGTCCTTATCGAGTTTGGTCTACAGGTGATTTCATACAGACAGCACTGTGGCTGATGCTTAACTGCCTAGCAAGCTACTCAGTTCAATTCAAAATGGGCAGCAAATGATGGCCTTGCCAGTGATAGCCACGTCCCATGAAACAATGAGCAAACAAAAGAAACCATATTAAGTAGAAAATCAGAAGAGGTCCAGATTAAGATGTTTTTACACTCCTTTGCTGAGTTTGCAAATGAAGTAATCCTAATGTAATAGACTGATGAATCCTCAACTAACTTTGATTAAATATTAAAAGCCTTCAGCAAATATGCATAAGATGCATAGAACCGTAAAAGAGAGAAAATTCACACTACAGTGACAAAAGTAAAAAACAAGCTGAACTATATAATAGTACAGGCAGACAGAGGACCATCCAGAAATCTTAAATGTAATTTTTTTTGAAAATGATGATACTTTTCCCAAACTGCGACAGCAAGTGGAAATGCAGAGCCCCCTGACTCTGATCAAAGGCAAAGTCATAGAGTATTTAGCTTTTTTAGTTTAGTTTATTTATTTGTCACAAGTGAGCTTACACTGTAATTAAGTTATTGTGAAAATCCCCTAATCGTCACATTCTGGCGCCTGTTCAGGTACATTGAGGTAGAATTTAGCATGGCCAATGCACCTAAGCCGTTTGTCTTTTGGACTGTGGGAGGAAACCCAGGCAGACAATAGGGAAAACATGCAGGCTCCGCACAGACAGCCGACCCAAGACGGGAATCGAACTTCAGTCCCTGGTGCTGTGAGGGTAGCATGCTAACTACTGAGCCACAGACATTCTATTGAATATGAAGCCATGATTCATACCAAAGTTGGAACAAGTTAAAACTTCAGTGGAGGCGGACCTGGATAACAGTGAAATCCAAATGAAGGACCAGGTCAAATCTGTGCTGCAGGCAGAGAGAGAAAGGCAGTGTAAGATGGGAAAATATAAATCTGAAGCTGAGGAACAAGGAAGGCACTAGATGCCTCAAACTTACTAACTTGTTGAAAAATGAAATAGTGGAAATGAAGAATGGAAAAGAAGATAGAATGGCGAGAAAAAGTGAAAGTTCTCATGAAGGATAGTAAGAAGCCTCACAACACCAGGATAAAGTCCAACAAATTTACTTGGTAGCATGAGCTTTCGGAACGCTGCCCCTTCATCATCACCTGATTAAGGAGCAGCGCTCCAAAAGCTCGTGTTACCAAATAAATCTGTTGGAATTTAACCTGGTGTTGTGAGACTTCTTATGTGCCTACCCCAGTCCAATGCTGGCATCTCCACCTCATGCAGGAGAAAGAATTGCTGATGAATCAGACCAGTTGCTTGTGTGCAACATTAACAAACTAAGTTCTTGAATTTTGATCCAATTGGAAGTGCTTGAAAGAGAAGATACACAGCATGGACGAGCAAATCCAGACTTTGAATGCAGACAAAATAAATTCTAAGAAACAGATCGAGGGTGTAACAAGTAAATTGAAAGAGTCAAAGGAATGGTCAGTGACCAGAGAATAAAAATCCTGAAAAGAACTAAATGCCCAGGTGAAGCTGTCAAACTAGTTCAATGATAATTCTGAAACAAAAATAGCTGAATTTATCAGAGTAGATAATAAGGTGAATGAAAAGATTGATAAACTGGATAAAGATTTGAAAAAGAGGGTAAATAAATATTTAGGTAACATTCTGAAAGCAACAGAAAGGAAGATTAAATTTTGAAACGTATACTGCCACAAAGAGCACAACATACCACAAGCAAAAAAGAAACACCAGTTTTGTACCAAGAATAAACAGAGTGAACATTCTCTTCAAAAAGAATCTGCCGTGGAGCAGACCAAATGTGGAGTTGACATGGAGAGGTTCAATGCCAAGAAAAAGAGATTTAAAAGAAGTGCCAGAAAGCCAATCTAAAAGTTAAAACATATCAACATATCAGAGCCTACCACTCCTCCAAATGTAACAATTAGACCATAAGACATAGGAGCAAAATTAGGCCACTCGGCCCATTGAGTCTGCTCTGCCATTCTATCATGGCTGATTTTTTTTCCCTCATCCCCATTCTCCTGCCTTTTTCTCATAACCTCTGATCCCCTTATTAATCAAGAACCTATCTATCTCTATCTTAAAGACACTCAATGACCTGGCCTCCACAGCTTTCTCTGACAAAGAGTTCCACAGATTCACTACTCTCTGGCTGAAGAAATTCCTCTTCGTCTCTGTTTTAAAGGATCAGCCCTTTAGCCTGAGGTTGTGCCCTCCAGTTCTAGCTTTTCTTAGTAGCAGAAACATCCTTTCCACATCCACTCTATCCAGGCCTCGCAGTATCCCGCAATTTTCAAAAAGATCCTCTCTCATCCTTCTAAACACCAACGAATACAGACCTAGAGTCCTCAACCGTTCCTCATAGGACAAGCTCTTCATTCCAGGGATCGTTCTTGTGACCTCTTTTTGACCCTTTTCAAGGCCAGCAATCCTACCTTAGATATGAGACCCAAAACTGCTCACAATACTCCAAATAGGGTCTGATCAGAATCTTGTATAGCCTCAGAAGTACATTCCTGCTTTGTATTCTGGCCCCCTCAACACGAATGCTAACATTGTATTTGTCTTCCTAATTGCCGACTGAAATTGCACGTTAACTTTAAGAGAATCTTGAACAATGACTCCCAAGTCCTTTTGTCTATCTGATTTGCCAAGCATTTTCCCATTTAGAAAGCAGCCTATGCCCCCATTCCTCCTTCCAAACTGCATAACCTTACATTTTTTCACATTGTATTCCATCTACCACTTTGTTGCTCACTCTTCTAACCTCTGCAGTCCCCTGTTTCCTCAAATTACGTGTGCCTCCAGAACAAGATTTGGGTGGATTGTCAAGGCTGAAGACCACCTGAATCTATAAATTCAGAGGCTTGAGGGGGAGAGTAGGGGAGGCATAATGGTAGATGTGATAGAAATGTAAATATTTTGGACATAGAGTTGGGATTGTGTAGCATAAGGGTATCGAACATAGCAACGATTAGTGTGGGACTAAGTAATTATTACCCCACAGCAATGTAAACATAGAACATTACAGCGCAGAACAGGCCCTTCGGCCTTCGATGTTGCGCCGACCAATTAACAAAAAGCAATGACCCTCTAACCTAAACCATTCCCTTTTCATCCATAAACTTATCTACTAACCTCTTAAACGCCACCAAACTTGGCGCATCTACAACTGTAACCAAACTTGGCGCATCTAAACACACACGTAACTTGAAACTTGAGAGAGTTGTGGACTGAACAGAGACCTGTGTAGAAGCCAGCATGATGTAAGCTCCGAGCTGGACCATACACTGTACAAAGGTATATAGTTATCGATAAACATTGAACCTCTTCAATGAGACCGAATGAACATACAACATTTCTGTCCTCACACACTACACTTTATTTTGGGTGTCTAGCTATTTTCTAACTGTTGTGCTCAACATTGTACATACTCCATCCTCCATCCATCTTTGTTTAGAAGTCCAACTGTGGAACAAATGTAATGTATAACTTGAAAGATCTGGGTAGAAATGGTAGAAACCAAAATGGGTTTCCACCAGTCAATTGCTTATCATTGTGTCCTATGCACCTAACCAGGAAATCAGCAACCATTCATTACCTCACTGTACCTAATAATCTGCTGTGATATGAAATCATCTCTTATGGATCTACTGGATCTCAGTTGGGGTGATACTGAAATACTCTTTTCTGTCTCTGGGCTTATGAAGACACAAAAACATCAAATTGTGTTCTCGTTCCTGTCACCGCTTTGTATCTCTTGCTGGAAATGAATATGTGCACATAACATGATGACAGCCTTGGAATCTGATGGAGATGTTGACCGCAGCAACAGTCATTGCATAGTCATCATTCAGTAAAGAATGGCCACTTGGTCTAAGTAAGAAGTCTCACAGGTTAAAGCCCAACAGTTTATTTGGAATCATGAGTTTTCAGAGCACTGTTCCTCTATCAGGTAAATGGTCTCCACATGGAGCCGGCAGTTTGCGGTGTCAGTGGTAGCCATGATGTGGAAATGCTGGCGTTGGACTGGGGTTAGACCTGATGTTGTGAGACTTCTTACTGTGCCCATCCCAGTCCAGCACCGGCATCTCCACATCATCACTCAGTCTAAGGCCACTCTCGTAGATGGAATCTTCACCAACATAAATTACTGAAACCGGGGGAGAGGTGGAAGGATTGAGGATGATACTTGAATGAGAAAGTTTTGAATGAGGGGACAGAAGAGCAACAATAGGTCCAAAGTATTAAGTATAAAATTTCTTTCTGCTAAATATAGCATCAATTTCTGCACACACACGATGCAAACTGCAAGCTGTATTGCATAATGTTGTTTTCCCCTAGCTGTGCATTTCACATAATTAAAATCTTACTTCTTAAATCAGCACGTGGCACTTAATGTGCTGGCTCAGCTGCCATTTTATATACAATGTCTGGGAGCAATGGCAGCAGGGAGCAATAAAGAAGACAAGTTACTATTCTCCTGATTACAGTTTGGAGATTTATTCTTGCTGCTTGAAACATTGTTCTTTTGTCACAAAATTCCTGTTCCAATGAAATCGGAAGAGTGAAGTAGTTTTCACAATATATCCTTCCCTGCCTTTTATGCTCCCTTGCAAGAATTGAAGGAATAAATTCAAGGCTGAGGTTGTAGGTATGAGTTGCTGAAATCGTGAAGTACAATCTTGAATACAGGTTTTAATTTCAGATTTTAAAAGCAAATTAAACATCTTAGATGGTTAACCATCAGACCTTTGGTCATCTTAAATTATATTCTGAAAATATGAATTAAAATTTTGTTCTGTAGATAAATTATCAAACAAATATTTTTAGACAAAATATCTCAACAACTTTCTAATTTGAGAATATAATGCTGGCAAAGTGAAAGATTCAGTGTCCACAATGTAGAAGCCAACCACGTTTGAAGGGTACAAGACCAAAATGATTAGGTGTCATCAAGCATCAGTAGAAACATGAGCAGATTGGCAACCATGTAAAGATCTGTCCTCTCAATTAGCAAGGAATATGAGAGAGAAATAAAAGATAATGGCACCTATTATTGACTGAGGATGAAGACTTAGTAGGCTTGTTTAACGTTTTCTTGTTAATTATTTCAGTGAAATCATTAACACAAGTTAACAATAAAACAAATTAACTGATAGCTTCCATAGAATCCCTACAGTGCAGAAGAAGGCCATTTAATCTATCTGACAACTTTTCCTCCCGGCTCTATCCCCATAACTCGTGTGTATACCCTGCTAATCCCTCTGACACTGTGGACCAATTTAGCGTGGACAATCAATGTAACCTACACATCTTCAGATCTGGGAGGCAACTGGAACAACCGGAGAAACCCCATGCAGACACTGGAAGCATGTGCGAACTTCAGAGTGGGGGACTTCCCATCCCACCCGCCATAGGAATTATGGTGGGCGTGGGGAGAGCAGACCATGCAAAGGTCTGTTGACCTCAGGTGGGATTTTCCAGTTTTGGGATGAACGCAAAAATTCTGCCCAGACATTCATTTCAGACTGGAATTGAACCTGGATCCCTGTGACAGCAGTGCTAACCACTGTGCCACCATGCCACTTTATTAAACACTGGGCAACATGGTGGAGCAGTGGTTAGCACTGCTGCCTCACAGCACCAGAGACCTGAGTTCGATTCCTAGCTTGGGTCACTGTTTGTGCAGAGTTTGCAGGTTCTCCCTGTGTCTGCATGTGTTTTCTCCCACAGTCTGAAAGACGTGCTGGTTAGGTGCATTGGCCAGGGTAAATTCTCCCTCAGTGTACTTGAACAGGTGACGAGTGAGCTGACTAGGGGATTTTCACAGTAACTTCATTGCACTGTTAATGCAATCTTACTTGTGACATTAATAAATAAATTTTAAATGTGCACTACACAGAAAACATATTAAAAATTGTTCAACTGGTATAATTAAAATATTTTCTAGGATAGGATTCACTATACATGCATTGGCTTTCTCAGAACAGTTCCATGTTCTATATTAACATTTATTTCCGTCCTACCAGCGAAATTCTGGCTCGCAATGTTGAGAGGCAGAAATTAGCTATGAACAAATGGACTTATCTATTCAAGATAAACCTTCCACTGCAGGCGAACCTATCAGAGAAGGTGGTATATTCTAAATTCATCTGCAGTAATCCAAAACAATACAAAGCTAAAAAAAAATGCTGGAAATACTCAGCATGTTTGGCTGCATCTGTGGTGTGAAATAATAATAACAAGATAAGGCCCGTATTATATGTCCCCCAGCAGGTTTGAAAGTGAGCGGGAGGAGAATCTCATAACATCCAGTGAGCACTCTTCCCATTGGCAACATAACTTCTCCTGACCTGTATGAAATTTCAGGAGGGGCAGTGGTGTCATTGGGTGACTTACATACACTTGGGCTCGTTAAGTGATTAAATAATGGCCAATTAAAGGTCTTATTTCACCTTTACTGGTGTTTTACTATGGTAGGTAATGTCCATGCTATTTGGAAAGGCTAGCAGCTTTAGCTGCAAGGGATGGTGTGGAGCATTGGAGAGAGTGAAATTCTTCTTTACAGATCCCTGCTATCCATTATAGGCAATCTCTCTGAAGATCATTCTTATATTTTTGCTCTCTCCCCTGATCCCTGACTTCCCAAACTCAGGTCCCTACCCCTTGTATGCCCTCACCAGGGCCTACTTTAGTGTCCAACACTTGTAACGACTTCCATTGGGGACTGCCTGTAGTTCCAATAGTGGCCACTGCTCCACTTGACATTAGTAGGATAACAAAACTACTAGCCATTAAATAGTCAGAAGCTCTCTGAGCTGGGACTGGCATAGCACCAGTGAGACTATAGCTGCAGTACTATGTACAAATACTGGTCAGCTTAGTTAAGAAAAAATGTAAATGCAGTGGATGCAGTTCAAAGAAATTTTACCAGGCTAATACCGGAATGGGTGGATTGCCTTTTGAGGAAAGGTTGGACAAGCTAGGCTTGTATCTACTGGAATTTAGAAGAATAAGATGTGAATGGATTGAAATGTATTGGATCCTATGCAGGATGGATGTGGAGAAGATGCATTGCCTTGTGGGAACATCTAGAACTAGGGGTCAGTGTTTAAAAATAAAGGGTTGTCCATTTATAATGGAGGTGAGAAGACATTTTTTTCTCTCAGAGGGTTGCAAGTCCTTGGAACTTGATTCCTCAAAAGAAGGTGGAAGCAGATTCTTTGAATATTTTGAAGGCAAAAAGATGTCACCTACTATGCAATAAACTTCATTCATAGCCAGAATCCACCATAAGATTATGCCAAACATGGATCATCTTTGTGAGCAAACACACTTTCTGGAGGTAAATGAAAAGAAAAGTGGCCACGGTTGGTTGTTGGCAATGTCCGAGGGAGCATTGCCAGATTCTTACAAATTCTTTCATAAGATGTGGGCATCAGTATTTATTGCTCATCCCTGATTGCCCTTGAGATGGTGTGGGTGGGAGCAAGAAGGAGATCAGTGAGGTTAACCCCTAACAAGAAGGTTGCTGAAAAAGAAAGGAGGAGCTAATGTTCTTAAAGAAGTATCAATGAAGTGCCTTGAAGGATCCTTCCAAGAGGTCAAGAAGTTCCACAATGGAAATTACATTTTGCTTTTCTAACGGAACTATTTTTACATTTAGAAACTAACTAAGCTGGGATAGATCAGTCTTAAACTTAATCCACAAATTATATTCAGCTGCAAACCATTGGAAATCACCATATATCCTTTTCCTTCTTCCCAGGTCAATGTCATCATAATTTCTTTTACTTGCAGCTGTTTTAAAACTGCTATTAAATGATTGGAGGAAACATCCTTGCTAGCTATCCCAGACGGAGAATAATACGTGACATTATTCTATGCTGAAATAAATAAAATCCACCCTAAAAAGTATCAAAAAAATGAATCAAGTAAATTAATTAACAATTGTTTTGGAAATATAAAAACTAAAATGAAACATGTAAAACTCAGATCATGCTACATAATTTTTTACATTTGTGATAAAACATATTCAAATTGCTTCCTGTGTCAAACTCAATGGGGGGAGTTTTCCCATCCTGCCCATCACGGGAATCGTAGCGAGCAAGGGGCAGGATGTGCAAAGATCTGTTGACTTCGGGCGGGATTTTCCAATTTTGGGATGAGCTTGGCCAGAAAATCCCACTCTTAGCCTCTGCAGAAGAAAACATTCCCCAGTCCCAGTTGGACTCAGAGTAACACAATAAAGCACATTGAAGTTTCCATCATTCTGACATTTTCTTTCTTGGCAAGGCAAAGATTTCAGAGACTTTGAATAAAAGGTGCAAGACATTAAAGACCACCAAAGGACTGCACTTCAACATTTAACAACTTGCTTGGGTGATATTTCACTTGTGCTAGTATTTAGCACTCAGCACAACGCAAGATCAATTTATGCAACATCCCTCTCCTGCAAAACTATTGACTTACTAATATAAAAGCAAAAGTTCTGTTGATGCTGAAAATCTGAAATAAAAACAGATAGTGCTAGGAATATTCAGCAGGTCCAGCAACAACTTAGAGAGATAAAGAATTAACATTTTGAGTCGAGCATGATTCTTCCAAACTAATTTGCTGATTTACTGAGGCGAGCTAATGGTTTTTAATTTCTTAAATTATTTTCTGAAATAAATACACATAAATACATGGCATGCTGGCACAGTGGTTAGCCCTGCTGCCTAACACTGCCAAGGGCTTGGGTTCAATTCCAGTCTCAGGTTACTGTCTATGTGGATTTTGCACATCCTCCCTGTGTCTGCGTGGGTTTCCTCCAGGTGCTCCGGTTTCCTCCCATTTTGGGAGCCCATACAAAGCCCATTTTGTTGAGCATTAGTTAGCTGACTAAGCACTCAATATGATGCACACATTTCCACATGGATATTCCCTAATGAGCCATACTGGGAAAGGAAAGAATTAGGCATATATCCCCCATACCTGAAGCAGGCATTGAGCTTTTCATATATTGAAATAAGTAGACTAATGCTAGCTTCAGATCTGGTTTCCAAGACTGAGGTATCTAGTGTAGGAAGTGTCTCAGACTGCCACACTCAAAGTTTCTGAGCTTGAGGAGCACCTGGTGTCACCAAGGAACTTAGTTTTGTAGATCACTTGCCAATGAGGAAGTCAACTACTGTACCTTAACATTAGAAATGTGTATTTGGAAAATTATCATCCACATTTATGACTACTTAAATGCAATCGAATGATCAACTTAAGTGACAAACAAAAAGAAATTCCATCATCTTGACTTACTTCTTGAAGGAACCCTCAGGTTTGACCTGAAGAACAGCAATGAATCTGCCTGGATTCTAATTTCATAGTCTTTTACAGATTCATAATCCAACGTTTTATTTGTTGTAATGACTCCTGTCCGATTGTTGATCTTAAATACACCTGAAAATGGAAATGCTTAATATGTTATTTACTCAAGAACACAACAGCACTTTTTAATCATTTGAATTATTTTTGATTTGTTTTAAGATGTCACAGGATGAGAAACATCATCAGAGCACATTCAAATTCTCAAACTTTCATCATCAAGTGCTCGAAGGTCAGTAATGCCGCACGGTAAGAGAACAGGAGGAAGTCAGTGAGTATAAAGTGAGGATGTGGAGATGCCAGTGTTGGGCTGGGGTAGAACAGTAGTAAGTCTCACAACACCAGGTTAAAGTCCAACAGGTTTATTTGGTAGCATGAGTTTTCGGTGCACTGCCCCTTCATCAGATGAGTGAAGAGTTGGGTTCACCTGATGACGGGGCAGCACTCCGAACGCTTGTGCTTAATAAATCCGTTGGACTCTAAACTGGTGTTGTGAGATTTCTTATCATAAAGTGAGGAGGAGAAATGTGGGGGCAGGATTCAAGTATAACAGACCTACTTACAGTGGGGAACCAGCAGTGTGTCAGGAATCTTGCTGTTATTGAAGTTACTTTTGCAATGGTTCTTGAACACAGTCATGGCATCAACATCCCAGTTCCAGGTTTCCTGTTTAATTGCAATGTGCGGGTGTGCTAACAGTCTGTCAAAGGATGGAGGGCAGGGACAGGGTGGCTGAACTGGGCATTGTCTCCTGAGGCTTTGGCAAACACAAGAATAGAAAGAAAATATAGGAAGGCTAACTCTGGATTGCTAACTCTTTCCTGGAAGTTCTGCTGTGGAGCTTGAGATCCTGCAGTGAAATGCTATTCCTCATTGACAAGGGAAACATTCCAGTCTTTCAATTCAGGCAGACATGGACAAAATTGGCCAGGAAAGTGAGCAGCATAATCTAGTCCTTTGAACTTGCAGTGGCCCAAGAGATTAGCGTCTTCAACAAGGTAGGAAAGGAGAGCTGCATCCTAGTTTCATTAGCCAACCTCCACACTCTGACATTCCCAGCATTCTTTTGCGCATCACTTCTTAAATCAACTCATCTGGCTTCTGCATTCATGCCTCCCTCTTCTGGCACATCCTCATCTGAACAGCCAACACTCATATTCACTTTCATCTTCTTGACATCTCACACACGTGCCTCAAACTTGTTTTCCAAACTTAGTGTCATTTTCTCCTCTCCATACAATCCATTTCTCAGAGTCTTAGGATCTTCCGGTCCCACCAAAGCCAAAGGACATTTGAACGGTTTGCCACATTTTCTGGCTTATCCTGCAGTGATAGGCTGTAAAAACACATGCTCTGTTTTTTCTTTTGCTCTGCAGGAAACAGTGCACAACTCCAGGGAGAGACAGAGAATGAAGAATGATCCTCAGTGATAGCCATTTTGATGGCCACCGGCAATGCTTGCTGAGCATTTGCTCAAGGAGATATCAACAATAGTCTGCGTGAACCTCTTGCATAACCACTGCACACACATGTCCAGAAAGCTAAGGCTGTTGTGTTGGGGGTATTGCCTCCTTCAAGCTGGATCTCTGTATCAATTCTTTCTGTCCTGTGGGCAGGCATGGTGTTGAGGAGAATGTGTTGCTCCTGTTGCCCCTGGTGTTGTTGCAACTCCTCCCATTGTGCTTCACCAGATGTCCATGGCACAGCTGTATTAGCAGCTCCTAAGGTGCAGTGAAGACTGCCAGCAGTGAAGATCAGATTAAGGTGAGTAACATTCAAAGTATATGAAATAGCATCCAGAAAGTTGAAAGTCACCTTAGAAGCAGCGAAATCTTGCTTAATGAACAAGTCCTGTGAGTATATATATTTCACATAGGCAACCCAGCAGCTATTCAGTTTCACTGTTTTAAGGCTTTTCAATGAACATTGATTTCCTGCTGTGCTCTTGCCGCGTTGACCCCTACGAGTTTTATACATTATGGGAAGTCTATGTGCTAGCTGCTAAAATACTGGGTCAAATTCACAGCTAACTGCCTATTTAAATACTGGCAGTACTTTCTGACAACTCCAAGGGAGTTTCTCACACACCTTGAAACATGCATCTGTTAAAGCTGGAGGTGGGCAAGATCATGATGGAGCTTCTGACCCAACACTACTTTTTGTGGTTTTAAGCGAGTATAAAAGTTCTTCTGGCCAGTCAAACTAAAGCTCAGGGTTTCTGAGTTCTAACAGTGACTGATGGCACTGAAGGACGTGTGAAAGACTGACAGTTTCTTGGATTACACATTCTGAGATGTGGCCACTCCACAGCCATGGACAATTAAGGAGGACAATAAGCATGTCCTTCAGCACACTTGAAAGAAAAGGCAGATAACATCTGTCCAGCTATCTTCCAGAGTGATTGGCACTCACACACCAGCTTTCAGTGCTGAGTATTGAGGGGGTGGGCAATGTAATTCAGAACAAATCAAAGCACCACTGGGCAAATGACTGCAGAGGGGTCGCAGCAGAGTGTAAACATTCACTGGCCATGGAAGATTTGATAGTTTGAAGTCATCTTCATGAATCTCACATGATGCATTTTATCGGTGGGTAAAGAATGTCACAGAATGGGTGCAGAACATCCTACTGGGGAGCAGCTAGGAGCAAGTAGGTTTCAGAGTCCATTTGGAAACTGACATGAAAAAGATAAGTGTGATGTCCTCAGATAGAGTTTCACAATTGAGGGAAGAATCTAGAGAACAGGGCTGCAAAAGTAGTAATTGTTGGAGTACTCGCAGTGCCACATACCAGTGGGTATAGAAAATAAAAGAAAAGGCAGGCTGATGCGCAGTTATAAAAATGTTATAGGAGTTGTTGATCAATACATCACAACCTGTTCAGAGAAAGGACAAATCTAGACAAGGAAAGCTGGTTGCATCTCAACAAGGCTAGGATCAATGTCCTCTCGTTAATGTAGAGGAAGGTTTAGAGTATTTAATAGGGGAGAATCACTAGGATTAAGCAGCAAAGAAGAGAAACAAGACACACAAAGGACAAGGAGAGGTAAACAACATTATAATGAAGAGCAGACTGGAAATAGAACAGACAGACAGGGCATAATAAGGCGGGTTCGGAGTACATGTGGACAAACACATGAATCATGACAATTAAGTTACATGCACTTAAGGAAAAGTTATCCCATGGGAAGCTGTTTCCCTTTGGAAAAAGATCAAGGAAGTCAGGGTGCATAGAATCATAGAACCCTGCAGTGCAGAAAGAGGCCTTTCGGCCTATTGAGTCTGCACCGACCACAATCCCACTCAGGCCCTACCTCCATATCCTTACATATTATATCCACTAATCCCCTCTAACCTACGCATCCTTGGACTCTTTAGGGGCAGATTTGCAAAAGAAGCAAAAAATGGTGTGTGAAAACAATTTTACACACAACGAATGGTTCGTGTCCGGAATGCACTGTCTGGAAGTATGGTGGAGGCAAGTTCAATGGAGGCATTCAAAAGGGCATGAGATGATTACTTGAATAGAAATGATGTGCAGTGGTACAGGGAAAAGGCAGGAGGATGACACTAAGTCATAATGCTCACTAGGAGAGCCAGTGCAGACATGACAGTCCAAATGGCCTCTTTCTGCAGTGTAACAATTCTCTGATTCTACGACGGCTGGTAAATTGGTGCCAGTTAGAAATGAGTCATATGACGAATCCTCTTAGCTGTGAATGCCACCATTATTAAATAATGGTTTGTGGGAGGTCTGCAGTGGTGCAGTGATCAAGAGTAACAACCTTGATGTATTTCTCTGGATTGCCAAGATTTATTGTAGCATCCAACACAAAATTTCAAACTAAGATCAGCCAGTTTACTGGAATCCTCTTGTTACATCTCTACTATTTACTACCAATACCAGATTGGGCTGTGCACTATCAGGAAAGATTATGTTTTGCATTCCGGCTCAAGAAAAAGTCATTCTATTTATGCACACAACCGATCTGTGCTCTGACTTAGGAATGTTCCCTTGAGATTATTATGCTACTTATTCCCAGAATCTATTACCTATCAAAATGAGATAGGATTGCTTATCGAAAGTATAGTAATGTTTTTTGTCTTTACTGTCTGTGCAGTTATACAGCAGAGCAATTAGCCTGCTTATTGTAGAACATGGCCCACATCACTGCACCCATTTCCTCCAACTATCAACTCTCAATTTTCATTCAATTTAAATCAAATTTGGGTCAATTTGATATTCGCCGGAAGGGAAAAGAGGGGGGGCGGTGGGGAGGTGATCCGTGAAGATTAAAAATGTCCCAGTTTATTTAAATATTGAAGTAAAGATAACTGGTAATATTCAACCTGAAGTCCTAATTGACGGGAAATATGATCAGAAGTCAGCAGAGAAACAAAATCGGTGGAAGTACACGGGAGTAGGTGTTCACTTCCATTGCGTGGGCTGCAAGCTGTGGAGCAGATTCCCCATTAGCTCAATGTTCATGCCATTCATTTCAATGGAAAGAAAACTGGTCAGAATGGCAGAGGCAGAAGTAAATAGCAAAGTAAATAGCAAAACTGGGCCATTATTGCACGTCACTAATAAATCCGATGCAAGAGATAGTTTAGTCCAAAATTCAATGCTCTTGAGTCTTGTATCAGATTTATATAACCTGTAAATTATTAAAGTTGTTTTGTTTAATTTGTTTTTTATCTATGTTTCTGTGCAATTGCACTGCACACTTATGTAACACATTAAACATTGATGTAAATGTATGATGGATAACTTTATTAGAGGAATAGTGCCATTTACTGAACTGGGGCGGAATTGAACCACACAAATGTTTTAAATGTAATGAAGTATTAAAATTACTCTTTTAAAACCACATATAAGAGCAAATCATGTAGCACCATTAACAGTGTACATGAATCCATATGAATGCATGTTTGCATTGGAACTGAATTAGAACTAAAATTAGATCTTTAAGGCGTTTCAGTTGCCTACATTTTAGATGTGGCCAGTGAGAAAATTGTCAGGGTGGCTGAGCGTTCTAAGGTACCAGATTTAAGCAGTGTGGCAGCTTCCTTGAATTTAAAAGAGGTCAATGATTACTCATTGCCTCTTCTCTATATGAGTCAGAATCTGTGGCAGTGAATAAACAGAATAAAATGAATTAGTTAGGAAGCATATCAGAGGCAATTTTCCATATGGCTGCATTCTATGATTTTGGGGAGAAAGAACATACTAATTGTTAGAGTTGGATTGTCAGACAATAACCATCTCCAACAAGAAAGAATCTAACTATTTCCCCTTGATATTCAATGATACCATCATCAGTGAATCTCCCTCTATCCACACCCTACAGCCCACTAATGGCTAGAAATATAACTACACCAGTCACGTAAAAAGCTTTGCCATAAGAGAAAGTCAGATATTAGGAATTCTGCGCTGTGTATCTACTATCCTGACTCCCCAGAGTCCTTCCATCACCCACAAAGCACAAGTCAGAAGTTTGGAGGAATACCCTCCAATTGCCAGAATGAGTGCACTCTGACAACACTCAAGAAACTCCATCCAGTCCCTTAATATTCACTGGTACATAACAGCAACAGTGTGTACCATCTTCAAAATACACTACAACAATAGGCCAAGGCTTTTTGCACTGCACCAACATCCAGAAGAATAAGAGCAGAGGGTGCACAGAAACACCATCCCCTTACAATTCACACACAACCCTGACTTGGAAATATATCTGTCAGTGATAGTCCATAAATATTAGCCAGTGATGCTTGCACCTCAAAAATTAATTTTAAAAAATACGTAGTAGGAAGAGGAAAAAAGTATGTGTTAAAACAGTTGTGTAGATGACAAGCAAAGCACTGGGAATAAATGGAAAGAGTCAACACTGTACATTATACATTAGGTAAATAAATGCAGGTTTGATGTCCAAAATGCAGCAACCTCCTAAACAAGACCATGCAAGGTTTATGATTTTCCTGAATTCAATGAAAAATATCTGGATTTCAGAATCTATTGATGATCATGAAACCTTTGTTGATTGTTGGAAAATTCCATCTGGTTCACTCATGTCCTTTAAGGAAGGACATCTGCTGTTCTTACCTGGTCTGGCCAACATGTGACTCCAGAGCAGAGCAACATGGTTGACTCTCAACTACCCTTTGAACAAGGGGAACTAGGGATGGGCAATAAATGCTGGCCAGCCAGCAATGCTTATGTCCCATGAATGAGTGAAAAAAAGACTTGTTTTCTGTTGTCAGAAAGTGAGGTCTGAGATCAGATCTGGAATTGATAAAGTTGCATTGCTGTTGTCTCATTGCTGCTTAGCAGAATCTCACCTCGGCTCCCATGACCTCTTCACTGTGACTTGCTGAAAATACATATAGGTAGAACGGAGTTTTGTTAGAAGCAATCAATGGATTGATTGCCAGAAACATAACGTGGTTCTGTCACCCTGACTTGTAGTGGTGAGTCCTTCAGTGTGCAGAACGTCATGGAGAAAATCCTGACTCCACTCCATTGGTGGGACAGGCATCTTTGTATCTGGAGAAGAGGGAGGGCCAGGACAGGCAGGTCTTAAAAGCTCTGCAATGGACTCTGGTCTAGTGTGTGCAAAACTCTTGCTGATTCCATCCACTGGGATCAGCCTGAGAATAGCTTTTTCTTTCCTGTGCTCACTATGTTCAGGGAGTGGGGACCAGATTTCTGGAGAGAAAAATATCCGGTTTGCCAGCTTTCAGCACGTTGGATTTTGGATAATCTACCTGTACACAAGAAATGTGTTAAAACATATATTTTTGGTAAAAATAATCCTTTGATAACGTGGTTTACTGCCTTGTAACTTTGCGGTCTTATGCTCAGTTTGTATTTTGTTTAATTCAATCCCATATATGTCTAAACATTTACATTTATACACAAAATTATTCACCTCAAAAAATGTTCTTACCACCATCATTTCCGGCTATAATTGAATACACTATAGTTTGATTGATAGCAGCTGCAGTTACAGTGACAACTACAGTTCCTATTGGAGCACTTTCACTTACAGGTGAAGGCCTGAAAGACAAGAAAAATGTTTTAATTTGAGCAATGTAGCAACAAATCAATGAAAAGCACACAAAATTTTTTAACAACTGAAGTCTAACATTTATTATTAAACATTAGAAATGCTCAGCAATATATTAGGTGCGTGCGCTCATTTAGGTCTTTTACCAGAACAGGTTGATACATTGCATACTCATTGATCTACAAGTTCAAATCACTTTCAACTCCAAAAGAATTTCACATCAAAGTGCTGGATAAAATGAAACCTTACTCATTTTTATAAGCCGTGCTGGTGCGTAGCTTGTCTTTGTCGATGGCGAGGTTTGGGGTGGCATACTGGCACAGGTTAGCACTGCTGCCTCATGGTGTCAAGGACCTGGGTTCAATTCTTGGCTTGGAATACTGTCTGTGTGGAGTTTGCATGTTCTTCTTGTGTCTGCATGGGTTTCCTGTGGGTGCTCCAGTTTCCTCCCACACTCCAAAAGATGTGTGGATTAGGTGGATTGGCCATGCTAATTGCCCCTTAGTGTCAAGGGGACTAGGTAGGGTAAATGCATGGGGTTATGGGGATAGGGCCTGGGTTGGATTGTGCAGGCGTCATTCTGCACTGTAGGATTCAAAATTTGTATTCAAAATTTGGGTTTCTTTATTTTTTTAACACTATTAGATTTCACAGTGGTTGCATAAGATGGGGGAGTGAATAAAGAATCAGGACTTATTACACACCTTTTGGGAAAAGCAGATTGGGGTATACTGGGAAGCAAATTTTAAATTGCCTCTTATCTTAGAAAGTACAGAGAATCAGAGGGGCCTGGAGTGTATATTCATACATCCATGAAGGCAACTGGACAGGTAAATAAGGTGGTTAAGAAGGAATATGGGATATTTGAATTATTAGCTGAGGTATATAAGGTAAGAGCAGGAAGATTATGACAGAGCTGTATGAGACGCTCATTAGGCCACAGTTAGAGTACTGCACTATAGGGAGATTGTGATTGCACTAGAGAGCGTGCAGAGGAGATTCACCAGGATGTTGTCTGGGCTGGAGTGTTTCAGCTATGAACAGAGGTTGGATAGACTGGGCTTGTCTTCCTTATAGCAGAGAAGAATGAAGGGGGGAACATAAGAACTAGGAGCAGGAGTAGTCCATCCAGCCCCTCGAGCATACTCCGTCATTCAATAAGATCATGGCTGATCTTTTCATGGATTGAAAAGATTGAAATCCCTGCTTCTACCAATAACTTCCCTGCTTCCATCTCAACTTGAGTGAGATGCATAAAATTATGATGGACGTGGACTCAGTAGATGAGGGGGGTGCGGTAGTTAGGTTTAAGGTTTAGAGGGGTTTAAAGAAAAACCTTTGCACCCCAAGAGTGGTAGGAATCTGGAATTCGCTGCCTGAAAGGGTGGTAGAGGCAGGAACCCTCACAACATTTAAGAAGCATTTAGATGAGCACTTGAAATGTCATAACATACAAGCACCAGGTACTAGAAAATGGGATTAGAACGGATAGGTCTTTAATGAGTGTCATGGTAGCACAGTGGTTAGCATGGCTGCTTCACTGTGATAGAGATCTGGGCTCGATTCCTGGCTTGGGATACCGTCTGTGTGGAATTTGCATGTTCTTCCCGTGTCTGCGTGGATTTCCTCCCACACTCCAAAGATTGTGGCCAAAATTGCCCCTTAGTATCCTGAGATGCATAGGTTAGAGGGATTAGCAGGTAAAATATATGGAGATGTGGGGGTAGGATCTGAGTAGGGCTGTGGTCACTGCAGACTCATTGGGCCCAAAGGCCTCTTTTTGCATTAGAACATAGAACATAGAACATTACAGCACAGAACAGGCCCTTCGGCCTTCGATGTTGCGCCGACCAATATAAAAAGCAATGCCCCTCCAAACTAAACCATTCCCTTCTCTTCCATATACTTATCAACTAACCTCTTAAACGCCACCAAACTTGGCGCATCTACAACTGCTGCAGGCAGGGCATTCCACTCCCGAACCACCCTTTGGGTAAAGAACCTGCCTCTGATATCCGTCCTATAACTATCACCCCTTAATTTAAAGCTGTGTCCCCTCGTGCTAGCTTTTTCCATCCTAGGAAAAAGGCTATCACTGTCCACCCTATCTAAACCTCTAATCATCTTATATGTTTCGATTAGGTCCCCTCTTAGCCTCCTCCTTTCTAACGAAAACAACCTCAAATCCCTCAGCCTCTCCTCATAAGACCTGCCCTCCATACCAGGCAACATCCTGGTAAACCTCCTCTGTACCCTCTCCAATGCCTCCACATCTTTCTTATAATGTGGGGACCAGAACTGCACACAATACTCCAAGTGCGGCCGCACTAGAGTTTTGTACAGTTGCAACATGACGTTGCGGCTCCGAAATTCAATCCCTCTACCAATAAAAGCCAAGACTCCATATGCCTTCCTAACAACCTTCTCGACCTGACTGCCTACTTTCAGGGATCTATGCACATACACACCAAGATCCCTCTGTTCATCTAGACTACTTAGAATCCTACCATTTGCCCTATACTGTACACATTTATTATTTCTGCCATAGTGCATTACCTCACACTTTTCCACATTAAACTCCATTTGCCACCTCTCGGCCCAGCTCTGCAACTTGTCCAAGTCTCTCTGCAAACTATAACACCCCTCTTCACTATCTACCACTCCACCGACTTTAGTGTCATCTGCAAATTTACTAATCCATCCTTCAATACCCTCATCCAGATCATTTATAAAAATTACAAACAGCAGGGGCCCCAAAACAGACCCCTGAGGTACACCACTTGTCACCGAACTCCAAGATGAATATCTCCCATCAACCACCAACCTCATTGGAGGGTTTCTATGATTTCTACGGCTGGTGCACACACGATATGCCGAAGCTCTGTGACCGTCTGACTCTAAGGATGGAATTTATCCCCAAAATTCCAAGTGTCACAAAGGTCTGAAAACTGGAGAGTTTCACTTTTTTTTTGCTCCAGGGACTATCCCATGCAATTTTCCCTACACTCAATTATTTTAGCAGTGGGGAAGGAGGGGCGCCTATGGTTGCCAGGAAAGCCAGCTACAGACTGCAAGGCATGCTTCCTGATCTCCCGTTTACTGTGTACAAGCATACACAGACATTGCCTCCCCATCCCTCTCACAGACCCTCTGCTGGTCACCTCCCCCTCATAGTCCTCCTCACTGAGCCCAATCAACTTCCCCAACCCCCAATTGGCTGGCTACACAAACAGCTCCCACCCTCCATACAGAGTTTCTCCCCTTTCCTTCCCTTCCCTTCTCATCTCTCGACCTCTCCCCCTCCCCATTTGGCTCACATCCATTTTTATTAGAGTAACAACCTGATTTAAATAGTCATTCCTTCATTTTGATATTATTCGTGAGCCTGGGGCATAATCGTCCAGACTCACATAGTCTTCCGACCGTGCCAGTGGAGGTCCTCACTAGTGAGGATCACAGCTGGTCCTCACCAATATTGGACCAGAGGTGATGACCTCCCCAGTTGGACCGGAGCCCAATGAGATCCCCCCCCCCCATCCCCACCCCACCACCACCACCCCCCCACCCCTTCCCTGGATGGTCGGGGCAGTTAATTAATTAACAATCCTCGAGGGAGATCATATTCAATGAGTCCTGCTGGAGGTTAACCAGTGAATCCTCGTGCAGTCATGGGAGTTATCACATTCACCTCAACACATTTCCTCTCTTTCCACAGCAAATTACTATATCATTTCAATCTCTTCTACTTCAATGCTTCCACTATGTTCCTGACCCCTGATTCCTGATTTTGTCCTTTCACATCACTCAACACATTCAATGCAGCACCTGTGTTACATTGATATGCAGTCATTATTTCTATCTTCTTGATGTTGTCCATATTTCTACGTGGGAGTAGTGAGATTCTATTTGGTGCAGACTCGATGGGCCAAAGGACCTCTTTCTGCATTGTAGGGGATTCTATGAGTCTATGATTCTATATAACAATCCTGGTCTCAAAGTGTCTTGAAGATTGTTCTTTTCCACTTCATGATATTTTCAGTCATAACACTTCACCATGCATCTTTCAATTCCTTCAAACTGAGCTAATTTGTTATTTAATTGCCATTCCATACTTTTACCTTCTGCATTGATGCCAGATACTTGAAACTGTTTGTGTGTTTCAACATAATATGAAAAGAAATCAAAACTTAATTTCATTTGCTGAACAAAAAAGATGGTGGCTACTAGTTACATGATCCACATCAGTTACAAGAACAAAAGAATCCTCTCATCATTGTAGAATTTCACACTGAATTGTAAGGACA
Source organism: Sphyrna mokarran (assembly GCA_024679065.1). Classification (NCBI taxonomy): domain Eukaryota; kingdom Metazoa; phylum Chordata; class Chondrichthyes; order Carcharhiniformes; family Carcharhinidae; genus Sphyrna; species Sphyrna mokarran. Next base: position 46,953,887 of record JAGIQG010000017.1, read on the forward strand.
CAAAGTTAATCACAAAACAAAGGGTCACACAGATTGAAACTCATTGGGCAGAATTTTATGAGACAAAGTGTTTAGCTAGTGTGCACACAAGAGAGTTTTAGGTCTCTTTTCTGGGCAGGCCTTTTCTCTGAATCTTCTACATTTTAACTCTAAAAAACCAGGCTAGATGATTTCTAACCATTAGATGGAGTGAGTGGTGCTTAACTTGCCAGCAAGGCTGCTGCAGCAGCAGAGGGAGCCATTGTGCATGTGCACACCTTTGGTTGCATATGCGCAATGGCCACCAGCAGAGAGGTGACAGATGTGAAAGATCTATTATTTCTGCTGCCACAGCCAGCCTTATGTATTTTATTTATAGGTCCACTCCCCAGCAATTCCAGGACCCCACAGCCGATAGCGAGCACCCTCCCATTACCCAGAACAATTGTGCCCCCAACCACTGATCGCAGAATGGAAGTGGGGCTCCCCATCTCACTATAGAGACTCCGCCCTGATGGGTAGTGCCAGGGTGTCAGGCTTCACTGCCCAAGGGATACCTCCACCCTGGCCTTTGATCTCCCAAGGGGGTCTCAATGGTCTTCGGTTCGACTGACGAGGCCTTCCTGACTGCTCTGTGTTCATGCGGACCAGGTATTTTGCATAAGCCACAAAGGGAAGTGAGCTTGGACGATAGCGTTCTGGGCTCACTAATCACATATTAATGCTGCCTTAAATATATTTAAATAATTTATTCAGCTTCTTGCTGGGAATGGGTGGGAAGCTAAATGCACCAGAAATCCAGTTCCAGTAAGGTCTTGAGAGCCAAGAAATTGAGTGTAATTCTGATTTCTTAACTCTTGTGTGATTTTACTGGCTCATCCTGCCCAGTGATGGTTGGCAAAATCGCAGCTGAGGTAAAATCGTCAATCTGCTGTTTTGACACTAAAGTATTCCAGCAGCTTGGTTGATTCAGCATGCAGTTGGTTACAAGCTCACAACTCCTTGAAGCCTGCTTGGTTTTAAAATTCTCTGATCATTGCCCATCAAGTAGCCAAAGTACAGAACACCATTATTCATTTCAAGAGCTTTCATGTTGTTATCTTCAACCAGAAACTCAAGAAGACTGAACTCCTCCACAAAGAAAATATACTCTGGACTTTGACTTCTCAGTCTGTGGAATTCATGCGAACTAATATTTATATCTTCATTTTTTATATGTATGTGGAGAGTGTTTTCTGTATGTGAATTTGGCATGTAGATGTGTGTGTATGTGTCTTGTGTGTGTGTGTCTTGTGTGTATATGCGCATGTGGCAGTGTATATTTGTATGTGTTGGGAAATAAATTAATCTTCTGAGTAAGTCATAACACAAGTTTGCTGTGAGTCATTAGTAACATGGATCACACAAACTGAAGATTATGTAAACTCGCCATAGCATACTTTAAAAATAATTCAAAAAATCTTCTGCTTATGGGAACAGTTGGTGGGAGGAAAGAAGTACAGCTTGCCTGTCTCCTGTCTGTAACACTGTTCATTTTCTCCACATCTAAACCCATAATCTTCACCTTTCACTTCCCTAGGCTATATCAAGGTGCTTCTTGATCATCTCCCCTGGCTCAAACTGAGTGAAATATATTAGGTCTTTTATCTGCTGATCTTCATCTCCATGTCTCCCAATGTTTTCTCTACTTCTCCAGATACTTGATCATATTCTCATCATTCCCACCACATTGCTCAATGTCATTCACAAACATGTAAATCAATTCTTTCAAGATACAAATTTTCATTAAACCAAGAGAGAAATATCATTAATTTTGTTGTCCAAGTTTTGCTCCAATTACCAAGTTTTATTTAATTTCTCTTACAGCAGTCCTGCTTTCTATCAGTAGATGACCAACTGGGAAAAAGTATTGGACTGATTTTAACTTCTGTTAAAACTTTTTGAAAAAAGCCAGAGGGTGGCAATTTTTCACCCCACTGCATTGGTTGAGTAATGTAGTGGGACAGGAAATTTGAGCAGGTGACTAAAAATGGGAATCGCGACCAATGTCCAGGCAATCCCCATAGGCCATTTTTATTGAAGTAACAACCCGATTTAAATAGTCATTCCTTCATTTTGATATTATTTGAGAGCCTGGGGAGTAATTGTCCATACTCACTTAGTCTTCCAACTGTGCCAGTGGAGATCCTCACTAATATTGGACCAGATGTGATGACCTCACCAGTTGGACCGGAGGCCAATGAGCACCCCTCTCCCCTCACCCCTGGATGGTTGGGGCAAAAGGATGATGCCCATTGGGCAGTATCAGCCTAGCACCCTGACACTTACAGCTTGGCAGTGGCCACCAGGCACCCTGGTGCAACCCACTGCGGAATGCCAAATGGGCAGGGCCGTAGGGATATGAGCCAAATGGGGAGGGGGAGAGGTCGAGAGATGAGAAGGGAAGGAAAGGGGAGAAACTCTGTATGGAGGGTGGGAGCTGTTTGTGTAGCCAGCCAATTGGGGGTTGGGGAAGTTGATTGGGCTCAGTGAGGAGGACTATGAGGGGGAGGTGACCAGCAGAGGGTCTGTGAGAGGAATGGGGAGGCAATGTCTGTGTATGCTTGTACACAGTAAACAGGAGATCAGGAAGCATGCCTTGCAGTCTGTAGCTGGCTTTCCTGGCAACCATAGGCGCCCCTCCCTCCCGGCTGCTAAAATAATTGTATAGAGAAAATTGCATGGGATAGTCCTTGGAGAAAAAAAAGAGTGAAACTCTCCAGTTTTCAGACTTTTGTGGCATTTGGAATTTTGGGGATAAATTCCATCCTTAGAATCAGACGGTCACAGAGCTTTCAAACACAAAAAGGAGTCTTTCAGCATATCGTGTGTGCACCAACCATAGAAATCATAGAAACCCTCCAATGCAAAAAAAGGCATTGGGCTCAATAAGTCTGCAGTGACCACAGTCCTACCCACGTCGTTCCCCCACATCTCCATATATTTTACCCACTAATCCCTCTAACCTATGCATCTCGGGACACTAAGGGGCACCTAATCAAGTCCTATATAAAGCAGGCCCCTGAGTGAGTCTATTATTTCCTTGTCCCAGTTGAGGCCTGTTGCGCTCACGACATGCTTATGGTTTTTGTTTTATTTAATTTTGTGCATGAGACACTGTTTCTTTACAGCCAACTCCGGCAGTCATTATAGTGAGTTATGGAGATAGGACGGCCAGGGGAAAGGAGAAGGGGACCATTTTGGAAAAGATATGAAGGCAAGAGACTTTAACACTATAGGATTGGAAGAGGAGCATGGACTGACAGGAGGAGATGGAGAAGAGAGATCGAGAGAGAGAGAACGCGATCATCAGCACCCTTTTTTTGGGCCCTGCGTTTTGGAGTGAGGTGTATCAGACTCGCATCTCCATGGATGAGTGCCATATTGATGTAGGCATTAGTACTTGTACAGTCAACATCTGTCAGAAATACTCAGAACAGAAAAATCATGACACTAATCATCATACAACACCAACTGATGCCATTCTAGAGTTCAATACTCCAGCCCAAGTCCATTTTAACCTCATAAAGCTGAACGTACCAATTTTATTTAAAGGCAACATCCACTTCTTACAAATTGGATGCAAGTAGCTTTCATTTGATTGTTGTGACTGTTCTACAAGTGCTTGATGCTTTAGAAAGTTGCAGAAGTTTTTGCAGAATGTGGTGCAGCAGGTGTTAAGGAATTCTTTCTGACTTCAAGATTCCTGCACAAACCAATTGCTCCCAGACATGCCTTCAAGAGTAGGCATTCCTCTCAGAATACAGGAGGCTTGGAGAATGAATACAGCAAGCTTTGGAGAATGAATACAGGAGGCTTGGAGAATGAATACAGCAAGCTTTGGAGAATGAATACAGGAGGCTTGGAGAATGAATACAGGAGGTTTGGAGATAGAGAAAAAAAGAGAAGGACTCTCAGCAGAAGATTATGTCCATCAGTGTATCAGGGAGCAATTCTCACATCTGAACTACAACAAAGAACAATGTGTGAAATATCTGTCCTTAACTAACATAATCCTCAGTGAAACTAGAGCTGCAACTGCAACCTCAGAACATCCAAGAACTGCATCCACCAGTAGCTATAAAAATAATGGTAATTAACTAATACATGTCAAGCTCCTTCCAGCTGCACACTGAGCAATTTGAAACACCTCACAATGTTTTATGCATCGTTGCTCGAGGAAGGTCACTGACTCTCCCTATTGACAAAGAACTACATTTTGTTCTTTCTTGTCAGAGACCAAGTAGGCATAGAGGAGACATGGCTTTGTTGTGATTGCAGGTTTCTTCACTGTACAGGGTGTCTGTACAGTGTCTTAGATTGCACGCACACTGCAATGGTGGTACTGTGCCAGTTTCCAGTTGTGTCATTACACTCAGATAATTACTTAAGCCAGTTCTAGTTATCGGCAGCAGTCATGACGTTTCATTCTACTAAAGACCACTGTGCCAGTTTGCATCTGAACTACTAGCTGACAAGAGCTATCCACTGATAGCATGGTTGATGAATCCAGTGTGCAACACATGACACAGAATCTGTTCAATGAGAGTCTTGCTTCCATATAAAAATACAGTGCAGAAAGATCATTAGTGTGCTGAAGCAATGCCTCTGCTATTTGAGCTGTGCTGGAGGAGCTCTGTAATAGTCGGCAGTAATTTTCTCCCCAGGCTCTGCAGTTGTGTCTGAAAATCCTCAGAAAGACTTACTTGCACCAGTTGGCTCTTTTAAATTACAGTGGCTGCACGGCCGTGCAGATATTTTAATTGGACTGCATACTTAAAGAAATTGCCCATGCACTCATGGAATCAAAATTAAAGACCCATAAGATTTAGGTCATTTGGCCCATCAAGTCTGCTCTGCCATTCAATCATAGCTGATATGAATTGCATCCTCATTCTCCTGCCTTCTCCCCATAATCCTTGATCCCCTTTTTGATCAAGAACCTATCTATCTCTGTCTTAAAGACACTCAATGACCTGGTCTCCACAACCCTCTTGGCAATGAGTTCCACAGATTCACCACCGTCTGGCTAAAGAAGTTCCTTCTCATCTCAGTTTTAAAGGAGCGTCCCTTCACTTTGATGTTGCACCCTCGAGTTCTACTGTCTCCCAATAGTGGAAACATCCTCTCTGTCCATTCTACCTAAGCTCTCAGTATTCTGTAGGTTTCAATTAGATCCCCCCTCATCCTTCTAAACTCCACCAAGTATAGCCCCAGACTCCTCAACTGCTCCTCATATGACAAATCCTTCATTCCTGGGATCATTCTTGAGCATTACCTCTAGACCTCCTTCAAGGCTGGCACATCCATCCTTAGATATGGGGCCCAAAATTGCTCACATATTCAAAATGGGGTTTAACCAGAGCCTTATACAGCATCACCAGTACATTGGGAACATTGCTAGGCTGAGTAGGCATTAATATTTGTGATGGTCTGCTGCAATCTCGCCATCACATTGTGGGGAGCCATTGAGCAGCTGGAGAACAGGAGTATGGAAAGGAGTAAAATGAAGAGGAAAATATTATTCCTTGACAGCTCTTTCTGCCTAGATTGTCCTTGGAAAGCTCATCCAAGTGTCACACTAATATGGACACCTCTAATTCCCCACTAACAAAAATCTTAGCTACTTAACTACACCGGCCATCACAGTGTTCCCTTGGCCACAATGGACATGGGAGCAGAAGTAGGCCATTTGGCCCACTGAGCATGCCCCATCATTCAATGATATCCTGACTGATTTGATGGGATAATCTTTAGGTGCCTGTTTTCCCTTTGCCTTTCCCTGTCTGTGGGTTAGTATGCAATGCAACTTGTCCAGTGGAAGGCTGCTGACTTTCAATACTGAAGACCACAGATGGCCATCAAGGATGACCTACAGCATTCTGGACATAAAAAGCCTGGGTATACTGCACCGTCTGGTACACTGCACTGTTCAGATATAGCTGTAGCAGTGTGGCATAGCTGGGTGACTGGCAACAGCAAGATATAGGTGGAGTGGCAGTGGAAGGTGGGCAAACACTGTCTTCCTGAGTGTGGAAGCAAGTTTGTACTCCAGTGAGGTACCAACACTCCCATAGCAATTCAAACAACTGGCTGTTAGATAGATCATTGAACTTCTATGACAGCCTGCAAGACCCTCTGAATACTGGTATCTGTAGCCCTGATGGCAACAGCCTAAGCTTAATGGCATGAAGGTGACCTTGAATAACAGGAGTCTGAGCTTCCAATGCAGCACTCAAATGTTAGGTGACTGCTCTTTGTCCTGCAAATGAAGCTAAAATATTGACGATTAGATGTTGCATCACAGCTTGGTTCTGGTATAAGAATGAAGTTGGCCACTACTTCCATGCTGGAAAGAATGGGCACTAAGTAATGGGCAGCACAGTGATTAGCACTGCTCTCTTACAGTGCCAGGGACCAGGTTCAATTCCTCATTTGGGTCACTGTCTGTGTGGAATTTGCATGTTTTCCCCGGGTCTGTGTGGGTTTCCTCCAGGTGTTCCAATTTCCTCCCACAGTCTGAAGATATGCGGTTACGTGGATTGGTCATGCTAAATTGCTCCTTAGTATCAGAGAGGCTAATTAGGGTAAAAGCATGGGGTTGTGGAGATAGGGGCTTGATGGTGTTGTAGTCGGTGTATAATTGATGGGCCAAGTGACCTCTTTCTTCACTGTGGGGATTCTATGATTCTAACTCTACACAAAGTCTTGTGGCAAATTGATGTCTTAATCCTGCTTGAGATAGGTGGCAGGCTGTTTGGCAGGCTTCCAGTAAACCAAGAATATGCCTGCCCCTCCCCATTATTGTTCTTCTGTAACCTGCCCCAACAAATTTCTCATCTAGCAGAATACTTGTGCAACTTCACACACTGATGAGCTGGCACATGCATTATCCTTGATCAGTGCCCTGTTATCTTAATTTGGTTTATTGTTGATAAATATTGCTGCAAAACTTTCTCAAATCAGTGCATCTTGCAATTGTTGTGACTTAATGTGAATATGAGAGTGGAGAAGAAAATCTGGACTTCCAGTTTCACATTGACATTGGCTTTATGCATTTCAATATCAGGCAGTAACAATCTTTATGGTGCTGGTAAAATTTCAAGGGGCATATTTCATGAATTACTTTCTGTGCATGATTGTTGGGGTACTTCCTATCAAATCAATAAAATTCTATTGAGCTTGCTTACATTCCCCTAATGCAATATTAAAACATTCTTGCTCTTTGGCAGGGATTAGTATTTTCATTGGAGTGGAAACAAAGTATTTACAAACATCTTCAATCTCTCTTTACAACAATCTGAGATCCCTCCTGCTTCAAGAAGATGACCATCATCCCGGTACCTAAGAAAAACCAAGCAGTGTGCCTTAATGACTATCAGTGGTGCTTCTGACATCCATCATTATGAAGTGCTTTGAAAGATTAGTCATGGCACGAATCAATTCCTGCCTCCTGGACTACCTGGATCCACCAACAGTCTGCCTACCACTGCAACAGGTCCACAGAGATACCATTTCTCTGGCCTTACGCTCAACACTGGAACACCTAGATAACAAGGACACTTAGGTTAGGCTCCTATTTATTGACTGCAGTTCAGCCTTCAACACTATTATTCCCGAAATTCATCTCCAAACTCCATGGCCTCAGCACCTCCCTCTGCGACTGGACCCTGGGCTTCCTAACTCACAGACCACAATCAGTAAGGATAGGCAACAACACCTCCTCCACGATTATTCTTAACACCGGTGTCCCACAAGGCTGTGTTCTCAGCCCCCTACTGTACTCCTTATCCATCAATGACTGTGTGACCAAATTCCAAGTTTGCAGACAACACCAACATAGTGGGTCGGATCTCAAACAATGATGAGACAGAATACAGGAATGAGATTGAGAACCTGGTGAACTGGATCTGGTGAAGGAGAACATGTCCCTGTCAATATCAACGGAGACTAAATAGGAAGGTTAGAGAGCTTCAAGTTTCTAGGTATCCAGATCACCAATGACTATCTTCGACCCTCCCCCTTGCCAGTACTATAGTTAAGAATGCCCACTAACGCCTCTACTTTCTCAACAGACTAAAGAAATTTGGCATGTCAGCTATGACTCTCACCTACTTTTACAAATTCAACATAGAAAGCATTTTTTCTGGTTGTTTCACGGCTTGGTATGGCTCCTACTCTGCCCAAGACTGCAAGGAGCTACAAAAGGCATGAATGTTGCCCAATCCATCACGCAAACCAGCTTCCCATCCACTGATTCTGTCTACATTTCTCACCTACTCAGCAAAGCAGCAGCATAATTTTAGTTGATAAGTATATGGAAGAGAAGGGAATGGTTTAGTTAGGAGGGGCATTGCTTTTTATTTTGGTCGGCACAACATCGAAGGCCGAAGGGCCTGTTCTGTGCTGTATTGTTCTATGTTCTATGTTCTATGTTCTATAATTAAGGACCCCACACACCCTGAATGTTTTCTCTTCCACCAAGATACAATTGTCTAAGGTCACATACCAACTGATTCAAGGACAGCTTCTTCCCTGCTGCTATCAGACGTTTGAATGGATCTACCTTGGATTAAGCTGATCTTTCTCCACACACTAGCTATAACTGTAACACTACATTTTGTACTCTCTCATTTCCTTCTCAATGAACAGTATGCTTTGTCTATATAGCATGCAAGAAATAATACTTTTTCACTGTATGTTCATACATGTGACAATAATAAATCAAATCAAATCAAAAGATGGAATTGCAATTCTGTGGCCATGAAGCCAAGCACTGGTATTGGCAATGAGGTCAAGAGATTGGCTGGACGTGGTAGGAAAGGTTGGGGGGAGCAGGGGGATGGGGTGAAATCATACAGCCTTCCTTGTTTTGTTTCCTTCAGGCTGCACTGTGGGAGCCTCTTGGACTTTATAGTTCCCTAAAAGGTCCTGCCAGAAGCCTCACCATTAGGTGTCACTGCATGAGCAGATGAAACAGGTGAGGAAGTGGGAATACTGCATTGTGCACCATGATCACACTGGGCTTGTGATGACTCCAGATCCAGTTACCGCATTCTGATGCCTGGGTCAACTCCCTGGGAGCAAAGATCTGACGGAACGAGCCAATGTCTCTATTTCTTTGCCAACATGCCTGAGAAGTGAACATTGCCCAGATACAATGATGAGCTGCCCCCACAATATTAAGGAGGTCAAGTCACTCCAAATGTATGTACATTTAGTGAATGTTGAACATCCACTTGGTGCTGCCAGTGTGCTACAAAATGATTCATAGATTCGCAGATTTTATCCTGCTTGAAAAAGAATTGTCCCCACCGGCAACATCTATCCTATGCTGTGACAGCTACAGCAGCCAGAAACCATAGGGATCCGGAAGGAAGCATTCTTCTCTCAACAGAATTTATCAGCTGAAAAAAAAAGTGCCTTCCTTAGAAGATGACATAATAAAGCCTTAGCTTTATACATTGAATCACAAATGCATTGTTGAGCTTAGTAGCTACAGTACTGTACATAGTTCTGGCCACCTGTCACATCTGGAAAATTTAAGCTGCAGAAAAGAAACCGTGAACACTTATTAGAATTATACCAGGAAATAGATACTGTGGTGATTGAAGAAATGCTGAAATATTGATTGCTCTTCAGTAGAACGAATATTGAGGTGGTCATAATGCAGGGTTTTCAAATTATGAAATGTATCGCAAGGTAAATTAGTGAAAGGTTCTCTTGACTTATTGTCAAAACTTTTCAACAAAAAAGGGTGTGAATCCACTTGAATATCAGGGTAGTCTTTTTTCATGAGAGATGCTTGGACCATACAGGCCAAGAAACCTGTTGATGCCTTTTAAAAATGGACAGTACATCATGGTGAATGGCATTTGAGGGACAATATAAGATGGAAGTAAAGTGACCATCAAATTGGCAAAGTCTCCAATACAGGTGTATGAAAAATGGGGAGACCTAACACCTATTTTGGACCTGTCCCAGAAATGGATTACTTTGACAGGATATACAGGCTAACCATGTACATATACATTCAGTCTAACAAGTACTTGTTAAATGCTTTTCTGGAGTTTGCCACAAAAACAGGGATTTTTTAAAAATGAAATATTAATCTAAATTTCTTTACTCAGAGGGTGGTGAACTTTGGAATTCTCTACTCTAGAAGGCTGTGAGAATGCAATCATCGAGTATGTTGAAGACAGGGATAGATAGATTTCTAGATACTTATGACATCATTGGATAAGGAAGTAACATAGTAAAATGGAATTAAGTCGGTGAACAGCCGTGATCGAGTTGAATAGTGGAATAGTTTTATGGGACTAAATGGGCTACTTCTGCTTGCATTCTTATGAACAGCTGAACAGAACTCCAGACACTAAACCATTTCTAAATGTTTTATAAATATCCATATGTGAAACTGTTGGAAGATATCAAAAATGCAAATACAATTTAATGTTCAATTTTAGCTATCAAATAAATATTGAATTTTGCACCAGCAGTAACAATGTTCATTCATATAGCACCTTTAACATCATACGATGACCCAAGGCACTTGAGATGAACCAGCATTAGTGAAAGGTGTGGGAATTACCATAAAGGAAGTATGTTATTTAAAACTACTACATTGGCAAACTAGGGAGGTTCAATGTTAATTATGGTACAAGAAGTGTTTCAATACTTCTCACTAGTGGGATATTGAATTGATTCATGAACTCTATTGTGTGTGGTTGGAAAACAGCAAGGGTGATATTCCAGCCCTGAGGCTCGTACAGAGATTACGCTGGGCTACACAGGGTTGGAGAATTGCAAGGAAAGAACCTGGCACATTTAGTGGGAACCCTCTTTAGGATTCTTCCAACACCCTCACCCTGACGTAATTTGGTTAGCATATTCAAATAGTCATTTAAATATGCTTCATCTGTTTCAAACTGGATTCTCCTGCTCCTGGGGTTCTCAGAACCCAGTGCGAATCACTACAGAACCACAAACAGAGATGAAGCATGATGGTCACGTTGCGGGGACGTGGCCTAGCGCCCTTGTACTGCAGGTTGAAACATGCCATTAATGGTGGAGGGTCCTAATGTCTGTGGGGTAGGGGAGAGAAAGTGGAGGATCTTCAATTTCACACTGAGATCACATTACAATTGCATTGAGATCATATTGTGATTAAGGAGCTCTTTAAAAAGGGTCTCTGTGAAGTTAGGCTTGCTGATGCGAATTGCTCCAGTTTTCTCACCTGAAATTACACTTAAAGTCACATTTTTGGTAAAAATCTGCTCAGCATCTTCAAATACTGCATGGAAGGAGGGCATTCAGTCCATCGCTCCATGATGGAAAATCCTTTTCTGTAAATTTAGGAACTAAGATAAAAATCCCTCAGTCTAAGATATCATCAAGACCGGAAAGGCTAAAAGACAAAGGATGTCAAAAAGTAGGGATTAGGTGATACAAAACATTGATTTCAAAGCCTGCAGATTGCAGAATAAAAGGAAGAAGTGATGGCAATTGGCAATTCCATAGTTTTGAGATTCTGGGAACGAATGTGATACAGTAGGAGATGAGATGAATCTTGATTTCAATACAGCAGGGATCTAGGCAGGAGAATCTATTACTTGCAGCTTCGAAAGTAAAGAAGAGGAAAGATCAGAGAGGACCACAGCCCATTGTAGTATTGATACGTTAGGGAGAAAGGAAAAAGCTTTAATGGAGAGTGCAAGAGAAAGGTTGACAGCATGAGATCAAAAGATTGCCGATGAGGTAATAAGCCTTTTTATATATTCTTACAATTTAAGGATGAGAGAGAGGTGGTTGAGGAGCCTTCTGAGATATGGGATCAGCAGTCAGAGCTTGGAAGTCTTTCGGCTTTGGAAATAATTACAAATTGTTGAATGAGAAAGAAATCTTTGGCATGAAAGAAGTGAAATTTCCTGCAGGCAGTTTTAGTAATGGAGAAATAAGGGCTCCATCAGAAGAGATAATGAGGCCAAGAATCTTGAGAGAAGAAGGAAGAACAAGGACAGCCAAGAGGCATATAGAAACTTGGCGTGGGATTTCCTGGAACATTTCAGCGGAAGAGTGGAATTGTGTCTGTTATTCAAAGGAAGTCTACACATAACTGTTCCACCGGTGTTATGCTCAAACATTGCGACGTGTAAATTTTCTCAATCCCTTTCCCTGGTTCCAAATTACTCCAGCTTAAATCCCACTTAACTTTTTAAGTTTATTTATTATTAGTATCACAAGTATGCTTACATTAGCACTGCAATGAAGTCATTGTGAAAATTCCCCAGTCACCCCACTCCCGAGCCTATTCGAGTACACTGAGGGAGAATTTATCATGGCCAATGCCCCAGCCAGCACGTCTTTCAGACTCTGGGATGAAACCAAGCACCCGGAGGAAACCCACGCAGGCACAGGAAGAACATGCAGGCTCTGCACAGACAGTGACCCAAGCCAGGAATCAAACCCGGGTCTCTGGCACTGTGAGTGCTAACCATTGTGCTACCCTCTGATTAAATATCCGCACAAATCACCTCTTGCATAAAATACAGAGAACACAACTTCCGTATTTATAATAGTTCCAATAGGTATAAAATTACACCTTAAATTTTAGGAATAGCAGGATCCAAAGTCATTATTTCTGGTACTTTATGCTATTTTGGGCTAAGCTTCTGGTATTTTATGATGATATTTTATAGGATCATTTTTATTTCTCATTATTGAGATCAGGACAGTTCTTCCTATATCTTTGAATATTTCTTCAATTGTGTTGCCGTGTGATCTAGAAAAATCAACATCTTTGAATAATTTGAAGGAAAAGATTTCCATTCCTCATCAGAAGCTTCAAGTGAAAGAAAGAGGCACTGCACAGTGGGATACTGAGATCAGAGAGACGCGGTTGATTGTAAAATGAAATCATTAGGAAATGTCTTGATTGGGCCCTGATTTGTATGAAATTAGTTCCTGGTAACTGATAGGGACACAGAAAAACATTATACTGAGTCAATCAACAATAGGCTCCCCACTGCTTCCACAATTAATATTGGTTCAACAAGCAATGGTGGTTCGGTGTTTATTGTTATCCTTAGAGAACCACAAAGGCAAAGGATCACGGAATGCTTTTGTGCAGAATCTTTAGACTGAGAGGCAATTGTAGCATATTTTGTGTTTTTAGCAAAACGTGGAGGATAAGTCTCAGTATCGTTTGTTGAATAGTTCAAAATTTATCAATGGCTAAAAATTAAACACAGAACCTCATACATTATTACAGACATATCTCATTGAAGGCAGATGGTGCTCAAAAGTGAGTTACCACATTCCTAATTCCTGGTTGAATTCAGGACCAAACGTTTGTAGTTTTTTGCAGGTTGTCAAGTACGGTTAAAATATTCCAATGCTGGGTAAATACAGGAAGAAATTTTAACCGTCAAGAAACACAAAATAACTCCTCAGAATACGGTGTCCCTTCACTAGATTCCCTTAATTTACAAACTTATCTCCACAACTAAGACTGCTGCAGGTACAAAGTTAGAATCTGGAATGTCAATAGTCTTGATGCTACACACACACATTGGATAGGCAATCATTATCTCAATCAGGAAGCTCAAATTCCAAGGAGCCCACCTCACACCCTTCACTGAGGTCATTATAAAACCAAGAGTCAGCAGGTCAATTTTATACTCCATCCAGTTAAGGACTGGTGAATAAAACCGATACTGCACTGATCTCATTTGCAATATTAGATTAAAATTGATTCCCTTAATAATCCAGCAGCCTGGAATATTCTAGCACAAAGTGAGATGGACTAAAATTGCTCCTGGTTTTTTATGGTGCATTTTGGAGTTAAATTTGTCATTGCCATAACCATTTTCTCTGAGGAAAACGGGGCAAAAAAATGATCCATTGTGCAGGATAATACCCTGTGCCTGAAAAAGTTCAATGGAATTGGAAAATTATCAAGCTTCTGAATAGCCCTTTGAGTAAAATAATGAGTGTTCTGCATCAAGACCCCTTATGGAAATTGGGCTTATCTTCAGGTGTTTACAGACATGGATGTGGTCTAGCAAGCAGTTGCCAACCTATCAGATGATATGATCAAATTTTGCAATTACACATGTAGACAGGAAGAACGAAAGTGCTCCTCCCGGCTCCATGTCATGCTCAACAGTTACTGCTGGTCATGATTGGTCATGACCTACTTTCATTTCCCCTGCTCTCAAAGCAGTTATTGTTGATGAAGTAAGCATCCCAAAATTGGATTCACAAACTGGATCAGCTACCTGTGGAGGTGTGACTTATACAGGGAACTCCCCAGACTTACAGAAATTAGATTCCTGGTTCAAATTCAGGAGGGCTTCCCAAACATCTGGTTGGATGATACCCATCATCTGAGAATGTGTGGGAGGTGGAGGAGTTGAAGGGAGGGAATCTTTGGGTCATAAAATGGCAAGGGAAGGCTGGGTGTGGAATGCCAATCATCCTTCTGCCGTTTTACCAGCCTAGGGCAGGTTGGCCCTCCCACCTAGAAACCAATGGGGCATAGGAAAAACTGTAAAAACTGACAAATAAAAGTTCTCATCTGAACTGGTTTTGTGTACCATAAAATGGAATATCAGTTCAGACCAGTATGTTTATTCCCCAGTTCTTATTGTTTAAAGAGCTTCTTCCTATTTCTACTAGGACCTTGGCTGGCTGGGCTCTCTACCACAGGGCTCAGTAGGAAGTGATGGGGGTGGGAGATGTTCCCTCCTAATTGAGTACCCTGTACTCCTGGCAGCAATGCCCTCTCCCATCGTAACACTCCTTTGTCCTCATCAACAGTATCCCCACCACACTAGGACTGGTTGACTTCTGAGACACATTTTGATTGGCCAACAGTTCCTGACTGTCCTTTAAAGGAACTGGCATCTCAGAGTTTCCAGAAAACTGAAAACAGTGGCTTCACATTCTACAAAGGACAAGATAGGGATCCCCTTGACTTTCTCACCTGTCAGTGGGGCCAGAAAAAATGTCAGCTGAATTTCAGCCATCCTATCAGTTTTCGTTAGTTCTAGAATGTCTTTACACTTTTTCTGCAGATATCCAAAGCCAGCCTGATTGACAGGGAAGCATCCTGCTCCTTGTCTCCTACAAGACTCAAACTGAGGTGGCCTAAGACGAGGTAGATCTAATGGTTAGGTGTAATGGGAGAGAAAGCAAGCTGTGGGGCACAATAGTAGTTGGAGGTACAAAGACAGTTGGAGTGAGAGGGTGAAAGGAGGGTCAATTGGTGGTCAGGACTTCCAAGAATAGTCAGGGTAAGCTAGATGGTGATCATGGGAAGAGCTAATAGTTTTCAGCATTGTGCCAATGTTAGTTGCAAGTCTGTTAGTCAAGATCCAAGGACTTTGGAGTAAGTGCTTTATAGATTTACTAGAATGATACTTGGACTTGAAGGGTTAAGCTTCAAAGAGAGATTTAACTAAACTTTTGTTGTATTCCCTTGAATTTAGAAGGTTGAAGCGTGATTTCCTTGAAGTTTTCAGGATATTAAGAGGAAAAGATGGACTTGATTGGAGAAACTATTCCCATTTGTTAGACAGTGTAGGAGTCTTTCAGGAGTGAAATTAGGACACTTCTTCACGCAAAGGATTGCGGAAGCCTGGAATTCTTTGCTAATTGACATTTGGCACTAGGTCAAATGTTAATTTAAAAAAATGAGTTTGATAGATTTTTGTCTTCCAACGGTATTAAAGGTTCTGGAGAAAAAGCAGATATATGGTGTTAAGTTGTAGAACAGTCCGATCACATGGAATGGCTTGAAGAGCTAAATGGCTGCCTTCTTCCTCTTCTGTTGTCCCTTCCGATTGAGGCTAATATGCCTTCATTCCATCTCAATGGGTCCTGAGATGGCTGGTCACTCCAATGCGTGATCTGCAGATTCTGCAACTTGCAGGACTTTGTGGTGCTTGAAGAGTCTGTTAGATGGCATGGTGGCACAGTGGTTAGCACTGCTGCCTCACAGCGCCAGGGACCTGGTTTCGATTCCTGGTTTAGATGACTGTCTGTGTGGAGTCTGCACAGGTTCCCCATGTCTGCGTGGGTTTCCTCCGGGTGCTCCAGTTTCCTTCCACAGACCGAAGGTATGCTGGTTAGTTGTCCATGCTAAATTTTCCCACAGTATACCCAAACAGGCGCCAGAGTGCGGTGACTAGGAAATTGTCATTGCAGTGTTAATGTAAGCCTATTTGTAACACTAATATTTTTTAAAAATTAGTTGTTTGGAGGTTTGAGTGCTCTCTTCGACATCTCAACCTCCCCCCAATGAAGTTATTCAATGTTTTTGGTGCCTTCCTGAATGAAGCTTCTCAAGACAGACACACCCATGAACCAGCAGCAATGTTTGATTGACCTTACATGATTGCTTTGAGAACATTCTCACAGTTTTGCAATAAGGAGAGCAAGGGGGATGGTGTTTATCCTATGGTGGGGAGTTGAAGGCAGACAGATCATGATGGAGGTAGTTGGCAGATCAATTTACCGGTAAATTTATACAGTCTGAGCTATGATGTAAAGGAACTTCCAGGTTCAAATCTTCTTCCTTCGTTCCAATGGTTAACACTGCTGCTTCACAACTCCAGGGATCTGAGTTCAATTCCTGGCTCAGGTCACTGTCTATGTGGAGTTTGCACATTCTCATGTCTGCATGGGTTTCCTCTGGGTGCTCCGGTTTCCTCCCACAGTCCAAAGATATGAGGGTTAGGTTGATTTGCCATGCTAAAAATTGTCCCTTAGAATGGTGAGATGGGTAGGCTACAGGGATTAGCAGGTAAATATGGAGGGCTATGGGGGTGGGATTGTAGTTGGTGCAGACTCGATGGGTCGAATGGCCTCCTTCTGACTGTAGGGTTTCTATGATTTCTAACTGTTGATTTTCCTGAATCCTCAAAAACCTGACTGATAAGTTAAAAATAGAGTGACTGTGAAAATGAAGACTCGCAGCCTTACCATAATAGTTAAATAAGCAGTCCAGTTTCAAACTTCAACTTCTGACCCCCGCCTTATCTTGGGAATTTGGAATTCAGCCTAACATGTCTGGCATTTATCTGGTCCTTGCAGATTAAGTACAATAACTTACCCAAGAAGATAAAAGTCTGTCGCTAAATGTGATTTATAACACTTAAGAGACTGGTCAACATTGTTCTCCATTTTCTTTTTAGATATACTGATTTGATCTTTACAGCACTGAATATAGCATATGATTAATCCAACCACATTCCAGTTCAGATTGTCTATGCTTGAGTCATTTCAGTTGTAGCCCTTGGTTATCTCTTGCCTTCATGTTTTATTTTGAAAAATTACTCGTCAAGTATAATCTGAGAACAGGCCTTTTCTGTAGAATTCTGCCCACAGAGATTAGTGGATTATGGACAATACTCTCTCTTCTTTACTTCGTACTAGCTCATAAAGAGAGACAGGTCAATGCCAAGACATTTCAGATACATTCATGATATTCGGACAACATGTCATACATATAAACATCTATAGAAATACTGTGGCCTGCGCTAGAAACTTCAACTTAGTTCTAAAGTGCAGGAAGAAGTAGCTAGAGATACATCTTTTTATGTAAAATGTAGAGATTTTCACTAATCAGAGAAAGAAGGTTGTATGCCAGTTATCTGCATGGCCATTCTCCATCAATTATGAGAATTTAAATTTGGACAAATCCCTTCCTCATTCACACACGAATACATGTAGATGGCAGTTGCTGGCTTTGGAATGGGGTGGGCACAGTAAGAAATCTCACATCACCAGGTTAAACACTATTTGGAATCACAAGCTTTTAGAACTTACCTGATGAAGGAGCAGCGCTCAGAAGGCTCTTATTTCCAAATAAACCTGTTGGACTTCAACCAGATGTTGTGAAACTGACTTCAAAGTTTGGTAGTACTGCAGTATTTGGGTATTTGAGACTTTAAAAGTTAATGTGGGACTGGGGAAATAGCAACATTGCGATGTAGAGAGCCACACAGGAATAGTAAAATGTACTAGGGCCCCTGGTACAGTCAGCATGAAGTGTTAGTGGGTGTGGTATCCTATATACATGTATATGATTATGTATTATTAATAAACAGTTATTGTTCACCGTATCTGGATCTCTTTTTGAGACAATATACGATCTTACAACAAACACCGTACCATGGAATTCAGCAGAAACTCCCAAATTTGTGGAGCTGAAGTTGGGGGGTGGTGGGGTGTGGATTATAGACAGGCATAGGAGATGTGGCTTGGGAAATAGGGCAATTTGTTATGGGGAGGAGGTTGGCGGCGAGAGCTGGGAGTGGTCAGAGATTAGGGGGAGGGGAGTGGTCAAGTCTGATCCACAGGTCGGGAAATCCTTTGGGCGAGGTAGTTGGGGTTGTGGTGGGAGTCCTCTGTAGGTGGAAAGAGAACCGTGGGCTGTTACCCAAACATTAGCAAAGGCTTTAATCCTTTCAACTTTTTCGGGGTACCTATTAAAGCAATTCCGGCGAAACTATCCAAAGTTTGTGATTTGAATCACAATTTTGTATAATTCACAGGACAAGGCAATTGCTCACAGGAAGTTTGCACTTCTGGGCAATTGCCATGCAAATCCTTAGCCATGAAGTTACGAGAGGAATTCCCCAGTGCATCTTTGGTGTAACCTCCAATTTGATGATGTTTGGGGGCTTAGATGTTATATTTAGCACTCAAAATGTAACCGGGAGGCCTCCAACCAGCTTTGAAGATACATTTTTTAAGAGTTTCTCCAGTCTCAGCTCGGTGTCAAGCTAAAGTACTGAGGAGCCCTGCACCGGCAGATGATTTGGGATGAATTGAACAGAATCTGACAAAAAGGACTTCAATCCTACAACATTAATGGATGAAAAAACTGCAGGATTCCACTATGGTCTGCAATGTTATCATTGATTTTCATTGAAGCTTTCTACTTGATGATTATTTAATGTATAAACATGAGAGGAAAATCTGCCCCATGTGATTATGATTTTTCTGGAAAAACTGACCAGAGGAAATCTGCATGATCATATTTTGGGTGCTATGGGAGGTAGTTATCAGAATAATTCTTAATCCAGGATGCATTTAAAAACCTGTCATTAGAATTAAATCAACATTCCACCTTGAATAAATAGAGAATAAAAGCATAGGATGCCGTGGATAATAGTTGTGTATCATTTTGTACTCTTGTACTCTGGCAAGGATTGCTCCATTTTTAGCCATTACATAAAGATCACACAGGCAGTTTCAGAAGACTCATTTCCAACTGCACAGATTGTTCCTGGAATTCCAGATTAAATATCCCACAAATATTTTTCTGTTCTTTTGTCTCACTCTCCAACAAAGGAATGATGTAGAGTCATGTCTACTCCAGTATCCAATGTGCAAATGCACTATTTCTTGTGACTGGAAGCCTGGGTCCAGTGGTGTGCCATAGGGATCAGCATTGGGTCCCTTGCCATTTGAAGTGTAGTTCTAGATGGGAATGTAGGGGGTATGATCACTAAGTTTTGTGATGTAGTAAATACTGAGGAAAACCTTAGATTATCAGGCTGGTCAGATCAGTGGAAATGGCATTTAAGCCTATAAAGTATGAAGTCGTGCATTTTGGCAGGACTATCAAGGCAAGGCAAGGGAATGAATGGTAGGATGCTTGGAAGTACAGAGAACCATAGGGACTTTGGGGTGCGTGATCAAAAATCCCTGAAGACAGCAGGGTAGGTAGGTAGGGCCTAAGGCATACTTGCCTTTATAAGTTGAGGTGTAGAATTTAAGAGCAGGGAGGTTATGATGGAGCTGTATAAAATGTTTGTTAGGTCACAGCTAGAGTACTGTATGCAGTTCTGGTCGCCACACTTTAGGAAGTGATTGCACTAGAAAGAGCGCAGAAGAGATTCATGAGGACTGGAGCAAGCTATGAAGAAAGTTTGAATAGGCTGAGTTTGTTCTCCTTGGAGCAGAGAACAGATTGAGGGGTAGAAAATTATGAAGGATGAAGGTAGGATGGATGGAAAGAAACTTTTTCTCTTAGTATAAGGGTCAATAACCAAGGGACATAGATTTAAGATAAGGGGGAGCAGATTTAGATGGGATTTGAGGCAAAATCTTTACAGTCAGAGGATGGTAGGAATCTGGAACTCTTTACTGATGTCCTTTACATTTAAGAAGCATGTAGATGAAATATTTGAACCACCACAGCATATAAGGCTACTGAAAAAGTGCTGGGAAATGGGATTAGATTAGAAACTGCTTGATGGCTGGCGCTGACAGGACGGCTACAGGGCCTCTTTCGGTTCTGATTGACTCTCTCTCGATGACTCTGAATTATTAAGGTCTGATGTGTTCTTTCTTGTTTAACTGTGGGATAACCACACACCTAGTATAGCTGTTCAAGAAGGCAACTCACCCTCATCTACTCAGTGGCAATTAGGGACGGGTAACAAATGCTGGGCTTGCTAGTATTGCTCTCAAGGACTAATAAAGCAGAAGTTAATGGAACTGCGTTTTCTGAGTGTAACAGTCGTTATTCATCTCCTCACCCTTAGGGGAAACTGGGATGCGTTATTAGTCTTGTTGTTATTTTGACAGCAAGTAATGAACCACTGTGTGTTATAAAACTCATGGGGCTGATTTCTTTGCCTTTTAGTGCATGCCCACAGTTACATGGTGAACACTAAGAAACAAGAGGACTGTAAATAATTGAAGCTATTGACAACCTCACTGAAGAATAAAACAAAACCTGTGATCTGATCACTGACAGATTATGAGTACTAGTTTACAGTATACTTGGGATAAATAGTCAGAATGCCATATGGACTTTTCATTCACTTGGGTCATGTATAGCCGCTGAGCAGAAAACAGTGGCACACATTTTCTCTCTCTCAGACATACATATAAACATATATACTGAAAATGTTAGGTAATGCATCTTATTCTTAGACTTCAAGCAAGTTCCAGAAGAGATCCATAGTAAATAGATTTACATCTAAAATATGCAATTTGTCCTTCATGGCAAACACAGTAATACACCGAGGAGCTCAATCAGGAACAGAATGAAATCACTGTAAAGGAAGAGGGAAAACTTGTGGTTTGTAAGAACTAATGTTAACATGGCTCAAGGCATAGCAAATAATAGCACATCGTAGCAGGAAGGGACAGGGAGCACAAACTTGAATACACCAGCAGGTGAGGCCATAGATGGCAAATATGGTAAAAGGATAGAGTTGAAGGCTTTGCATCTAAATAAGTGCAGCATTCATAACTAAATGGATGAATTGTTAGCACAGATAGAAACAAATATGTATTGCCGGATAGCCATTGCGGAGAGGCAGTGGCAAGGTGACCAAGACAGGGACTTGACTAGTGAAGGACATTTGACATTATAAAAGACAGGAACCTAGGAAAAGGTGGTGGAGTATCATAGAATCCTACAGTACAGAAAGAAATCATTTGGCCCATCGAGTCTGCACCAACCACAATCTCACCCATGCCCTATCCCCATATTCCCAGATATTTTACCCACTAATCCCTCTAACCTATGCATCCCAGAACACTAAAAGGTAATTTAGCAATGGCCAATCAATTTAACCTGCACATCTTTAGACTGTGACAGAAAACCAGAGCACCTGGAGGAAACTCATGCAGACACAAGAAGAATGTGTAAACTCCACATAGACAGTAACCCAAGCCGGGAATCAAACCCAGGTCCCTGGAGCTGTGAAGCAGCAATGCTAATGACTGTGCTAGCATGGCACCCCATGTTAATTAAGGATGACATGAGTACAGGAGTGAGAAATGACCTTAGCTCATATGAGGAAAATGTACAATCAGCTTATTCAAGAAAGGAGGTAGATGGAAAGCAGGAAATTATAGGTCAGTTAGCCTAATGTTTGTGATAAGGAAGTTTATTGAGTCCATTATAAAGAAGATTGTAGCAGGAAATTTAGAAAATCATTGTAATCAGGGAGATGCAACATGGCTTTGTGAAAGGAAAATCATGATTAACTAACTTATTGGAATATTTGAGACAGTAACAAACAAAGTTTATAAAAAGGAACTGTATACAAAGATTTCCAAAGGCTTTTGATAATGTAGCCAGGATTTTTTTGGACACTCCGCCTTCACAGCATGTTTTGCAATGATGGCTTGTCATTGGCCACCAGCAGAATCTTTTGGTCCTGCTGAGGTCTCTGGCATTTTATATGATTTGCCTATTGCAAGAGATGTCTTCAGTGGGACTGGGAGATCCAGTTGGTGGGAAGGCCAGAAAATCCCAACGAGCATCACACCAATGGTTGCTCTAAAAGATAAGTGCACGTGATGCAGAGGATAAAATATTAGCATGGATAAGGGATTGGTTGGCAAACAGGAAGCAGAATGTAGAGATAAATGAGGTTTTCTTTTCATGTTGGCAAGCTACCAACAGGGATCAGTTCTGGGCCCGCAACTGTTTAGAATTTATAACAATGAAGGGACTGATTGTATAGTAGTTAGATTTGACCAAGTCAGATAGAAAAGTAAGTTGTCAAGAGGAGGTCGAGTCTATAAAGGATTAAGCGTTTGGATAGAAATTTGGCAGATTGCGTATAATGTGGGAAAATGTGAATTTGTCCACTTTGGCAGGAAGACTGAAAAAGCAGTATACTAGTGAAATATTAAGGGATTGCAGAACTCTTGAGGTACAGAGATACCCAAGTGTCCTGGTACACGAATCACAAAAAGTTAATAGGCAGGCAAACAAGTGATTAGAAAGGCAAATGGAACATTGGTATTTCTCACAAAGGAAATGGGATATAAAAATCGGGAAATTTTCAGCAATATAGGGCCATGGTGAGACCACATCTGGAGTATTGTGCACAGCTTTAGTATCCTTATGTGAAAAGTGATATAATTTATTTTGAAGTTCAGAGAAGGTACTCCTGGGATGAATGAGCTTGCCTTAGGAAGAAAGACTGAACAGGTTGTGTCTAAAACCTTTGAATGTTAGAAGAATGAGAGGTGATCTTATTGAAACATACAAGATCCTGAGGGGACTTAATAGGACAGATAGTAGGTGGATGTCTCCATTTGTAGGGGAGACGAGAATAAGGGGGCACAGTTTCAGAATAAGAGGTTTACTTTTTCAGACAGAGATGAAGAGAAATGTTTTCTGTCTCAGGGGGTTGTTAACTTGTGCAAGTTGCTT
This sequence comes from Sphyrna mokarran, assembly GCA_024679065.1. Taxonomy (NCBI): domain Eukaryota; kingdom Metazoa; phylum Chordata; class Chondrichthyes; order Carcharhiniformes; family Carcharhinidae; genus Sphyrna; species Sphyrna mokarran. The sequence goes on from JAGIQG010000017.1 coordinate 46,977,105, forward strand.
CTCCAGAAAGTAGTGGAGAATGGGTCACTGAATTTCTTCAAGGCTGCATGAGATTTTTGATAGATGAGGGAGTCAGAGGTTTGGGTTGGGGTGGGGGGGGGGGGGGGGGGTTCTAGTGGTGGTTTGGGGCTGGGCAGTAGACAGAAAAGTTGAGTTGAGGCCACAACCAGATCAGGAATATTCTTTTTGAATGGCAGAGCAGGTCTGAAGGGCTATGTTTGTTCCTAAGTCCTACGTTTGATCAGGCTGCCAACTTGTTTTTGTTTCTCAAAACATTAAGGGATCCTTGGCAGTTTGTTACAATGACCACATCAGGAATCAACCCTCTACACAAAAGAATGATGAGAGAAAAAGGGAGAGTTACTAAAAATTTGCCACCCTCCCCCTCAATCCATACCCACCCAGAAGGAAAAACAGTTGTTATTTCCTGTTTTACTGGTAGTATACAAGACTACTCATAGTCATAGAGGTTTACAGCATGGAAACAGGCCCTTCAGCCCGACTTATCCATGTCGCCCTTTTTTTAACCCTAAGCTAGTCCCAATTGCTGCCATTTGGCCCATATCCCTTTATATCCATCTTACCCATATAACTTTCTAAACACTTTTTAAAAGACAAAATTGTACCTGTCTCTACTACTATCTCTAGCAGCTTGTCTACTCACTCATCATCCTCTGTGTGAAAAATATTGTCCCTCTGGCCACTTTTGAATCTCTCCCCTTTCATCTTAAACCTATGCTCTCTAATTTTAGATCTCTACCTTTGGGAAAAGATGTTGACCACCTAACTGATCTATGCCCTTATTATTTTATAAACCTCTAAGATCACCCCTTCGTACCCTATGTTCCAGAAAAAGTTATCCTAATCTACCAGCCTTTCCTTATAACTCAACCATCAAGTCCTGGTAGCATCTTAGTAAATCTTCTCTGTTTAATAATCTTTCTCGTTTAATAATATCCTATCTTTAATAGGATGACCAGAACTGTACACAGTATTCCAAGTGTGGCCTTACCAAAGTCTTGTACAACTTTAACAAGACGTCCCAACTCCTGTATTCAATGTTCTGACCAATGAAACCAAACATGCCGAATGCCTCCTTCACTACTCTGTTCACCTATGACTCCACTGTCAAGGAGCTATAAACCTGTACCACTAGGTTGCTTTGTTCTATAACTCTCCTCAACGCCCTACCATTAACTGAGAAAGTCCTGCCTTGGTTTAATTGTCCAAAAAACATCACCATGTATTTATCTAAATTAAACTCCATCTGCCATGCACTAGCCCCACTGGTCCAGTTGATCACATCTCATTGCAATCTGACATAACTTTCTTCACTATCCACCAAGCCACCAATCTTGGTGTCATCTGCAAACTTACTAACCATGCCTGCTAAATTCTCATCTAAATCATTAATTTAAATGACAAGTAACAGTGGACTCAGTATCGTTCCCTGAGGCACACCGCTGGTCACAGGCCTCCAGTTTCAGAAACAACCCTCTACAACTATCTGTTTCTTATCATCAAGCCAGTTTTTTATCCATTTGGATACCTCACTCTGGACCTCGTAAAATTTAACCTTATGCAACAACCTACTATGTGCTACCTTGTCAAAGGCCTTGCTAAAATCTGTGTAGATAACTGCACTGCCCTCATCTATTTTCTTGGTTACCCCTTCAAAAAACTCAATCAAATTTGTGAGACATGATTTTCCATTCACAAAGCCATGCTGATTAACCTTAATTAGTCCTTGTGTTTCTAAATGCCTATACATCTTATTTCAGACAAATTTTCTTATTTCCCCATTCTACTGATGTTCCATTTTTAAGTATACAAGACCATTCAGACCAGTATTCCTTTTTCTGTTTTACTGGTGTTCTGTTTTAAAGCATACAAAATTAGTTCAGACCAATATTCTTCCCCGTTTTACTGTTTTATTTTCTTCTAAGCAGGCGTTAAAGAGTCAACACTGCTTCACTTTAAGGTGAAAAAAAAAAGCAACATTGTTTTTCCAGCAGCAGAGCAGAAATCAGTATTAACAATGGTCAAAGTGAAAAAGCAGCAGTTGCAATGTTGATCAGCACTCTGCATTAAAGCAGCAGTCATATTCTCAGAGGAGGGGCTGTCTGAGTCAATTCAGGTTGAAAGCTATGACAACACAGATAGGAAATCAGTCAAACCATCAAACAGGGGTTCGGGAAAGAAGGACACAAATTTCTGGAACTAGTGCACAATTGTTCAGTGACCTGGTTTTCCACTTACTGGGTGTTCTTGCCAGTGCAACCGCTCATTGCCAGCTGTACAATTTTGGCACTTATATTTGTAATATTTGCAAGTGATATTATTTTAATTTGTGACGTGAACGTAAGATTAGATTGGTCTTAGAAAGGGTTAACTCCCAGGGAGCTGCAACATTTTGATGAGGCATCAACCCAAAGACTTGGGATGAAGGTGATTTTGGGTGTTCACATCATATCCAAACTGAGTGAATTTAGCCACAAGTTAGCCATTTATGTATGCTAACTGGCTAACTCTGAGAACTGATTAGCTAAACTAGTATACTGTTAACCATTGCTGCAGATAGCCCCTTTCATTTTTGAATCCAGCAGACTCATTGTACGTTAATTGAATCTGTTAGAAATATTCTTGTCTGGTGTCTCTGATTCTGAAACATGATTCAGTGACATAAAGTATATTTCTCTCAATGTTTGGATCAGGGGCCAAGGTTTGTGGCGGACCCATGCTCATTGGAATTGCGGAAGGGAGGACATAACATTTTTGTCTACCTATCTCACTTCCATGATAATGCATGGGCAAGAACAGCCCTGATGACCATTTCAGTGCAGGAAGTATCTATCTGCACCTTCCAAGAGATCAAGTAACCTATAAAAGTCATCATGCTTCAGGCACCTTTTCCAATGAGCAGTCCCATTGGAAGGGAAGCTGCAGTGATGCACAGAAGGATGCATTATAATGATTTCTGATGACCAATCTCACCAAGGTAAAGATGGAGCCCCCAGAATTAGCCATGCCACCCTGTGCACTGTCTGCTAAGAGGCTGCAGCCAAGATAAAGACCATATTTCCAATAGAAGGTAAGATGCACACCTCCCCAAGCCTCCTCCCCTCCACTCCCAAGAATGACATCGAAAGGGTAGTGAATGCCCAGAGAGTACCCCCATGGAACTGGCAGCAGAGTTGCAAAAAATGCAATGGCGACACATTGGTGGTCAAGATGAGTGAATGTATTCGTCCATCAGATCCCACTGTCACCTCAACATACCCCTCTCACATTGCTCAATGCACCACACACCCTATCACTCACCCAGCAGCACATCCAGACACTCAGGACTATCTCTGGCACACCTTTAAAGCATACTGGCCTCTCTTTCACCTCTCATAACCTTCAGCTATTCATCTATGGCAAGCATGATCTAAACACTCAGTCACGCAGCCACTGACATTCTGGATTCTCACTTGCAGAGAAGGTGAGGGATTGCAGGTGCAATAACCAGCGGACAGGTAGGTAAACAGGATGGAAATAGTAGACATCTCCACGTAAGCACTACCAGGCAGAGCCCATGATGGACCATCTGTGGGTCACTGTCTGAGCTTTCCACACAGCATTGGCAGAGGTATTCCTATGTATTGGTGCTGCAATGAAAGCTTGGACAGGTCATCCTCCAAGACCGCCCGTGGAAATGAAGATCATCAGCCATTCATAAACACTTGCCAGCTATGATTAATTATATTCCTGGAGGTTTCATCACATGGCTTTCCCCCATGCTTCAACTAGTAGTCAGCCAAAACATTCATCCCTGAAACATAATGCTTTCTTACATCAGAAAGATTTACTCAATTGGATGATGCTTGATTGTCAGCCAAACAGCACTTCTTTTAACTCCCATTTTCATTTTTTTTGTATTGTAATAAGAAACGTCCAAAGAAATTATCAAAATAAAATATTTTTTCTGATCCTGATGATTTTTCTCCAGGGTCAAACACAGCAGTGTTCTGGAGATTGATATTCAATTCTTGGAGACACAAGGCCAATCCTGGAGGGTTGGAAACCCTACTTTCACCAGCTGCTCTATGATTATTTTGATAGATCTACATAGGAGCATTGCAGGCCAGACAAAGATATCTGCAAGCCATGGACTAGGGAAACGCACAAGGATGAAGATTTTTTAAAAAATTCGACAATACACCAATAATGCGAAATTAGCATATGAAAGCTTTTGTTATTGGTCTTTGTTTAATGACTTTAGCAACAGAGCTTTGTGCTATGCAATCTGCTTTGGGTATAATGTAAGAAAAATTTGTGTCCATTTTGGAGTTGAGAAAGTTCCTTCCAAATGATATGAAACCTCACTCTGCAGTCCCTCTCACTTTGTTCTGTTGTACTTGGTGCACGTGGTTTCCTCCCTTCCTTCTCCTCCTCTTCTTCTCCCACTTCTCAAGATATCGACTTGATGGCTTAGAGTTCGTGGCTGGGCCTTCATAGTTGAAAGATTGTGGAGTCTGTGCTGTAGTGGTTTTCCCAATAAACCCAGGCAATGAGATCACCACTTTAGGAGCCTTATGACTTTCCCTATTATATGCAGATCCATGGGTCTCATTGAATGTTTCTTGGCCTTGTATTGATGGATTATGAGAGAGTCGTGAGCCATGTGCAGAAGGTATGTCTTGCCTAGTCTCTGATTATTCATCCTGTTCTGTGTCTTGGAGACCTGAAGATGGTGGGCATTGTTAAATAGTAAAAGCAAGCAGGATAGCAGGCATTCACTGAGACAATTATTTTGGTGTGGTTGCATGCTAACTATGTACAGACGAAGGGGAGGCAGTGGCAGAGTGGTATTGTTGCTGGATTAGTAATCCAGGGGACCTGCATTCGAATCCAGATAGTGAAATCTGAATTCAATAGAAATCTAGAATTAAAAGTCTAATGATGAGTTAAACCATTGTCAAAAATCCTATCTGGTTCACTAATGTCCTATAAAGAAATCTGTCAACCTTACCATGTTTGTACATATGTGGCTCCTGATCCATAGTAATGCAATTGACTCTTAAATGCCCTCATGGATGAGCAATAAATGCTTGCCCAACCAGTGCCAGCCACTGATAGCCTTGCAATTGTATATTTGCTCTTCAGCACTGTGGAGGGCCCCACAGAGCCACATGAATGTAGTCAGACACATCCTAAACCATCCAGAAGTCAGGGTGTCCCGATGGACCCACATATCATCTTATTCTGTGGTCTTCCCTCCTCAGAAACATAGGATGTAGTTCTCACTCCTCCTGCAGAGAGCCTGAGGCTTCTGTGAATGGCAAATTATGACACACTGCTTGTGCCATCAGCTCCTGCCTGGAAAGAACCAGTTACAAAAAAAGGCAAAAAAACCACTGGGGAAACAGCCCTCACCTTGGACTGATATTCCAGGACATTTTGTGAATGAGGTGACACAACTTTTCCAACAATACCTCCTTAGTAAAGCAGAGCTTCCTAAGACACTGCTCCTGGCTCATCACAGTGGTGCTGCTGAAAGGCTCTTTTGTGTCGGGCTTTCTGTGATGAACCATCTGTTCAAAGATTCCCCTTTCTGCCTCTTTCTCTGCATGTCCTACTGATGCTCTCTTAGGCACTGGAGCTATTGCCCCATTTAAGCTAAGAGGGGACATGAGAAGACTTTGGCTGATAGGATTAAGGAGAATCCTAAAGCTTTCTTTAGATATGTTAAGAATAGAAGATTTGTTAGGACAAGATTAGGGCCAGTCATAGACAGCAGTGGGAAGTTGTGCGTGGAGCCTGAAGAGATTGGAGAGGCACTGAATAAATATTTCTCTTCAGTATTCACGCAGGGTGACGTAAATGTAGTTATGGAGAACACTGAGGTACTGGGTTGCAAACTGGAAAGTATTGAAGTAGATAGGGAGGATGTGCTAGATATTCTCGAGGGTTTGAAGTTGGATAAGTCCCCTGGGCCGGACGGGATTTACCCTAGGATTCTCTGGAGGCAAGAGAGGAGATTGCAGAGCCTCTGGCTCTGATCTTCAGGTCCTCGTTGGTTACGGGTGTGGTTCCGGAGGACTGGAGGATAGCGAATGTGGTCCCATTGTTTAAGAAGGGGGAGAGAGACCTTCCAGGGAATTATAGGCCAGTGAGTCTTACTTCTGTTGTTGGCAAAGTATTGGAGAGAATTATTAGGGATAGGATTTATAGTTATTTAGAGAGAAATGAATTGATTGGGGATAGTCAGCATGGTTTTGTGAAGGGTAGGTCGTGCCTTTCTAACCTTATTGAGTTTTTTGAAAAAGTGACCAAAGAGGTGGATGGGGGTAAGGCGTTTGATGTGGTATATATGGACTTTAGTAAGGCGTTTGATAAGGTGGCCCATGGAAGACTTCTGCAGAAAATGCAGATGTATGGGATAGAGGGTGATTTAGCTAATTGGGTTAGGAATTGGCTAGCAGATAGAAGACAGAGGGTGGTGGTTGATGGGAGATATTCATCTTGGAGTTCGGTGACAAGTGGTGTACCTCAGGTGTCTGTTTTGGGGCCCCTGCTGTTTGTAATTTTTATAAATGATCTGGATGAGGGTATTGAAGGATGGATTAGTAAATTTGCAGATGACACTACAGTCGGTGGAGTGGTAGATAGTGAAGAGGGGTGTTATAGTTTGCAGAGAGACTTGGACAAGTTGCAGAGCTGGGCCGAGAGGTGGCAAATGGAGTTTAATGTGGAAAAGTGGGAGGTAATGCACTTTGGCAGGAATAATAAATGTGTAGAGTATAGGGCTAATGGTAGGATTCTTAATAGTTTTGATGAACAGAGGGATCTTGGTGTATTTGTGCATAGATCCCTGAAAGTAGGCAGTCAAGTCGATAAGGTTGTTAAGAAGGCATATGGAGTCTTAGCTTTTATTGGTAGGGGGATTGAATTTCGGAACCGCAACGTCATGTTGCAACTGTACAAAACTCTAGTGCGCCGCACTTGGAGTATTGTGTGCAGTTCTGGTCCCCGCATTATAAGAAAGATGTGAAGGCATTGGAGAGGGTACAGAGGAGGTTTACCAGGATGTTGCCTGGTATGGAGGGCAGGTCTTATGAGAGAGGCTGAGGGATTTGAGGTTGTTTTCGTTAGAAAGGAGGCGGCTAAGAGGGGACCTTATCGAAACATATAAGATGCTTAGAGGTTTAGATAGGGTGGACAGTGATAGCCTTTTTCCTAGGATGGAGAAAGCTAGCACGCGGGGACACAGCTTTAAATTAAGGGGTATGAGTTATAGGACGGATATCAGAGGTAGGTTCTTTACTCAAAGAGTGATTAGGGAGTGGAATGCCCTGGCTGCAGCTGTTGTAGATGCGCCAAGTTTGGTGGCGTTTAAGAGGTTAGTTGATAAATATATGGAAGAGAAGGGAATGGTTTAGTTTGGAGGGGCATTGCTTTTTATATTGGTCGGCGCAACATCGAAGGCCGAAGGGCCTGTTCTGTGCTGTAATGTTCTATGTTCTATTTTTACAAATGTAATTCTTTGCCATTAAAGGTTTCTGTGGTCAGCAAAAACCTATAAACATTTCCAACAACTGAATGCAGTGCTTCCACCAACTTTGCCCGAGCACAAATAGGTCTAAAACACCTCAACTGCAATTTGAATGGCCCGCAGGCAAGGTCCACCTTGCTTGTTTGTGCTTGTTTCAGGAGTGAGTAATGCATTGCTTACACACTCGTTAACTAATTTTAATGTTCTTGCAGTTTGTCAGCCCACCAGGGTCTCATCCTATCAATCCCTACATAAGGGGTGCTAAAAGTAGAGTCATAGGATTTAATTTCATGCCCTATATTTCTTATAACACAATAGAGCAGCAGTTAATTTTGTTTTAACTAGTTTGAAAGCCACTGCACACTGCAACAGTGGCAGAGATGTATTCTTATTCCTTTCGTAAGTAAAAAAAGTACTGATGAGTCCACAGTGAAATCAGTACTCAGTTCGATAACGTGCTACAAGTAAAATAAACTAGTTTATAGCTTTATAATTGTGCCGTGACTCTTTAAAGAGCTTCTCTGTCTGCTTTCCAGAGAGGGGCAGGGGGAACATACAGGAGACCATGCGAAAATTCAGCTGCCACAAAGGATAAAGGTTCCAGGTTATCACTTCTGTCGTTTAATGAGATATTATCCAGTAAAGGTGCATTTTTGTGGAAATTATCGTTCACATGAATAAAGGAGACTGATAAAAGCCTGAAGTACAACAACTTGCCCTTGACTAAAGAGGGAACAGAATGATACAGACTGGGATTTGAATGAAATAAAAAAAGGACAATTTGCCTGTAACATCAGCATTGAATATGAGCCCTCAATCAGAATATACTCAATGCAACAAAGGCTTTTCCTTACACATGATTGCCCATTTATATGAAATAGATAAACACAAACTAAAATATCAGTGACCACACTTGCAGCATTTTATTTCTTGTGAAATGATTCATGCAGGAACATATTTAAAGAAGATTATGATAACAAAATATTTTGGACTGTAACAGCTTTATAACTCATGTGTTGCATAATATTCTTTTTGCTAGTTCACCTCCCATTATTGTTTTATTTTAAAATCATTTAATGAAAAAAAATGACATTTAATCTTTAATTCAAGTAATATTCAAGTTACATTGGAATCTATTTTAACCAACTTCAAGAGCAACACCTTTTTCTTTTACGACTTCCTTAGTTGTTTCATGTTGAAATTTATGACTAAAACTCCATCTTGCAATAACAAAGAAAATGCCCTGGGAAATAGAAGGATTTAGTGACAAGGTGAAAAGAGAGAGAGTGAACTAAAGAACATGAAAAAGACCAGAAAATCAGACAAGAAGAAACCCGTAAAAAATTTATAATCGTATCTAACGCAAAGTGAATAATTAAGGAGACAAGAGAAAGAAATCGAATGATAGAGGATGCCTAGAGGGATTAGGGATACTTTTTTTATGCCAATCTTTACAAATGATAGTGGAAGTGAGACGTAGATGGGACAAAGAACAAAGAACAAAGAACAACACAGCACGGGAAACAGGCCCTTCGGCCCAACGAGCCCGTGCCACCGTCCTAACGTCTTAATGACATATAGAGACCAATATAGGGACAATTTGTTACCCAATCAGCCTAAGAGCACATTTTTGGGATGTGGGAGGAAACCGGAGCACCCGGAGAAAACCCACGCAACCACGGAGAGAATGCACAAACTCCCGCAGACACAGGCCAAAATCCATGTGTCTGCACAGCAACAGCGATAGTCTCTGAGCTGTCATGTTGCCCATCTGATGGTCCAGTTTAAGCATACACTAACGACGTGAAGCACTAGGCCACTCCTGAAGTAACATCCAAGAGCAACCCTCGCACGACCTGCCGAATGCATGCACCTTGTTGGTCAACAAGGTGGACCGAATAGCCTATGGAAACAAATAAAGTATTTAAACAGTCCTCCTATATCCCTCTATCTGCAGACCGCTCATGTGGCTGTCCAAGAGACCCTTAAACAACCCTAGCGTGCCTGTTCCCACCACCTTACTCGGTAGTGCATTCCACACCCCCCACTACCCTTTGTGTGAAAAACTGCCCTCTAATATTCGTCTTATACATAGCCCCCCTCACCCTGAGCCCGTGACCCCTCGTTCTATCCATTTCTAATGGTGGAAAAAACTTACCACCATTTACTCTATCTATACCCCTCATAATCTTATATACCTCTAAAAGATCCCCTCTCAGCCAACGTCTTTCAAGGGAAAACAACCCCAGTGCATTCAATCTTTCCTCGTAAGACAGACCTTCCATACCAGGCAGCATCCTGGTAAATCTCCTCTGCACTCTCTCCAGGGCCTCCACATCCTTCCGGTAGTACGGCGACCAGAACTGGACGCAGTACTCCAAGTGAGGCCTAACCAGAGACAGAGGAGCTGTAGTGAAAAATGTTACACGAAACCGTAGAAAAGGATTTGCTTTATACAAAACAGTACCATCAATCCAGGTAGTTAAGTCACCAAGCCCAGTTAGCATATTCCTTAAGCAGGTAAAAGAAGTCAAAGGAGACAGCAAAGATTCTGACCCTATTATTTGATTTTTTTTCACAGCTGAAGCTAACCAGAACTTAGTTCAAAACAGGTTAATGATAAATCAGATATTATATTCATAGAGTAGAATCACAGAATCCCTATAATGCAGAAAGAGGCCATTTAGCCCCATCAAGTCTGCACTGACAACAATCCCACCAAGATCAAATTGATGAGTATTTTGAGATGCATGTCAGAATCACAACAGTCAGCACACATTAGTTAAGAAGATGTTATTTTCAACAAACTTAAAATAATATACTATATATATCTATATAACTTTAATTCAGATGGCAGAATATGGTAAAGTTCTCTAAAGACAATGAAACACATTGTAGCCACTATTGTAATGCAAGAGGTCATAGCAGACAATCTGTGCAGGGCAAGGTGCCACAAACGTCAATGAGTTATTAACCAGATAATCTATATCATTAGTGATATTGGCTGAGGATAAATGTTGAGTTTGACAGCAGGAGAATGCACCCACTCTTCCTTAAGTATTGCCAAGAGACCTTTTACATTCACCTGAGAGGGCATGTCATGCTTTTGTTTAATATCTCATCGGAACTGACAGTGTCAGCCTTGATTTCATTCTGAATTATGGATTCCCCTAACCTCTGGCTCAGAAGTGCGTGGGTTAGTACCAACGTAAATCTCTCAACATTGTGAAAAATCAGATTATCTGGTTATTATTGTAGTGCACAAAATTTCTTTTGTGCACTACACATCAGGGACATTACAGCATCAGGGACCCAGGTTCGATACCGGTCTCAGGTGACTGTGTGGAGTTTGTAAATTCTCCCCGAGTCTGCATGGATTTCCTCCGGGTGCTTTGGCTTCATCCCACAGTCCAAAAAGTGCGGGTTAGATGGATTGGTCAGGCTAAATTGCACCTTAATGTCCCAAGATATGTACTTAAGGGGATTAGTCGGGTAAGTGTGTGTGAGGTTAAGGGATTGGGGCAGGAGACAAGTGTGGGCAAGATGCTCTTGTTGGAAAGTCAGTGCAGATTCAACAGGCTGAATGGCCTCCTTCTACACTGTAGGGATTCTATGATTATATAGCAGTGACTATGCTCGGAAAAAGTACTTAACTGGCTGTGGAGCATTTTGGGATAGTCACAGACTGTGAAACGTTCTACACAAAAAAAAAGTCTCTTCACAGAATCATTATGATGCAGGAGTCATCTCTTTGGCCTATTGTGTCTGCAACAGTTCTCCAAAATGTAACATGACTTAGAGTCATTCAGTTATCTTTTCCCTGTGCCTCTGCACATTGTTTCTATTCCAGTAATCATCTAGTGCACTCTTGAATGCCTCCTTTGAACCTGCCTCCATCACACATCCAGGTGCACTGCAGACCCAAACCTCTCACTGCGTGAACAAGTGTTTTCTCACATTACGTTTGCTCCTATTGCAAATCATTTTAAATCTTTACTCTCTTGTTTTTTGATTCTTTTATAGCAGAAACAGTTTCTCCCTATCTGTTCTGTCCAGCCCCCTCTCCTTTCAGTCTTTTTCTCTCCATGAAGAACAGTCCCAACCTAGCCCATCTATCCTCATGACTGAAATATCTCATCCCTGCAACAATTCTTGTAAAATGCTTTTGCACTCTCTTGAATGCATTCACATCCTTCCTGTAGCGTGACACCCAGGGCTGTATACAATATCCCAGCTGAGGTCTAATTAGTATTGCACAAGTTCAGCATAACCTCCTTGCTCTTGTACTCAATGCCCCTATTAATAAAACCCAGAACACGATATGACTCTACTACCTTCAAAGATCTTCTGCGCAGGTAATAAAATTTGGATTGGATACCAGGGCAAAAGTCTGATTTCCTCTTCAAATAGCACTTATCTCTACCTGGAAAAATAGAAGGGGGCTAGATTTAATGTCTCACCTGAACACCTTGAACAGTATAGACCTTTCGCAATAAGCCGCTGGAGTGCCTGCTTGTGTTTAAGTCTGAGAAGTGGGACTTGAACCCTTAACCTCTGACTCAGAAAGAAGGTTGCTACCAACTGATCCACAGCTGATGCCACACAAAGAACAGAAATAAAGCCTCATCTCTAATATTGATCCCTGCAACAACAGTCTTCCTACAAAGTAAGTATCCCTGCATTTCACATATAAATACACATCGACATTTACACTGGCATCAGCTAAACACAAAGATACCAATACATTACTAAGGATGAGGTACAGACTTGGAATATCCAAAGATTATACCTTGGATCAAATTCAGATTGATTATTCTGCCAACAGTGATGAGAGAATACAAATATAACCTCATTGCAAGACAACACGAATAATAGCGCATCCCAAAATAGGGGAGGATTAGTCATAGACATTTCTCTAGACTACAAGCAAAGAAGGATGCAACCCATATTAATGCATTGCTAATATAGAAATCAACACACCACTAAATGACCATGAAACACAGGCACAAATCCATGGCTGAATACCAAGGATGTAGAGATGCTGACGTGGGACTGGGGTAAACACAGTAACAAGTCTCACAACACCAGGTTAAAGACCAACAGTTTATTTGGTAGCAAAAGCCACTAGCTTTTGGAGTACTTGCTGCCCCTTTGTCAGGTGAGTGGGAGTTCTACTCACGAACACAGCATATAAAGACACAAACTCAATTTCTAAAATAATGATTGGAATGAGAGTCTTTACAAATAATCAAGTCTTAAAGGTACAATCAATGTGAGTGGAGAGAGCATTAAGCATAGGTTAAAGACATGTATATGGTCTCCAGACAGAACAGTTAGTGAGATTTTGCACGTCCAGGCAAGTTGTGGGGTTACAGATAGTGCGACATGAACACAGGATCCCAGCTGAAGCTGTCCTCATGTGTACGGAACTTGGCTATTAATCTCTGCTCAGTGACTCTGCACTGTCTTGTGTTGTGAAGGTGACATCTTTTCTGGAGCCTTCAACATGTCATTGATGAAGACAAACATCTTGCCAAGGCCAACCCCACACCCCCACTTCTTGCCTTTAAACAACCACACAACCTCAAACGGACCACTGTCCACAGCAAACTACCCAGACTTCAGGAGAAGTCATCACAATACCACACAACACTGCCACAGTAACCTTTGCAAGATTTGCTGGATCATCGACATGGATTTCATCATCTCACATGAGAACACCATCCACCAGATAGACAGCACATACACTTGCAACTTGGCCAACGTTGTCTACCTGATATGCTGCAGGAAAGGTTGTCATTGGGGAGACTATGCAGATGCTATGACAATGGATGAATGAACACCACTCAACAATTACCTGGCAATACTGTTCTCTTCCTGTTGACGAACACTTCAGCAATCACGGGCATTTGGCCTCTGATCTTCAGATAAGCATTCTCCAAGATGGCCATCACGACACACGACATGAGGGCGGCCTCAACCGGGATCCTGTGTTCATGTCACACTATCTGTAACCTCCACAACTTGACTGGACTTGCAAAATCTCACTAATTGTCCTGTCTGGAAACAATACCCATCTCTTTAACCTGCGCTTAACGCTTTCTCCACTCACATTGTCTGTACCTTTAAGACTTGATTACCTGTAAAAACTCGCATTCTAATCATTATCTTGTAAATTGAGTTTGTGTCTTTATATGTCCTGTTTGTGACTAGAACTCCCACTCACTTGATGAAGGGACAGCAAGTGCTCCGAAAGCTAGTGGCTTTCGCTATCAAAAAACCTGTTGGACTTTAACTTGGTGTTGTGAGACTTCTTACTGTGAACACTAAGGACACAGGGAAAAACATTAGTTGGTGACATTGTCACATGGAGCTTCAGTGGATTATATCACAGAGAGCAAAAGCAAATATTTTACTTCTGATTCTCCACTCAATGACTTCTCAGTCATGCCTATGACAATGTGAATTGGAAGTTCAGCTCTTCCAAATAGCATCAAAAACTTGGAGTATGTACTGCCTTATAGCATTGTTGATGGTGCCTTCCATCATTTTCCTGATGAATGAGAGTAAACATAGAGGTGTTAATTGGTTGATTTGGATCTGTTTTGCTCATTCTAGACAGCGCATAATCTGGGCAATTTTCCATTTTACTGGGTACATGCTATTGTTGTAGCTGTAATAGAGCAATGTGGTTAAGAGTAAGGCTAGTTCTGGAGCACAAATCTTCAACACTCCAATTGGGAGCTTCTCCACCCCCCCCCATTAACTTAATTAATTGAGTTCAAATTCACCAGTTGCAATGATGGAACTTGAATAGACTGCATCAGATGTTAGTCCAAACTTTAGGATTACCCATTCAGTAACATAATCATAACATCACTGTATGCAATAATGAGTGACAGGTGAAAGGGGGCTTGGTATGAATCAGATGAGAGGGAGAGTGAGAGGAAGAGATGAAAAAATATTGGGGTCAAACTTTTCCATAGCTAATTGAAAACGTGGATTGTAAAGAGGTCTAGGAATAGATTTTGTTTTAATCAACCTGTCTACTCATCTTGAGTTATCTTTAGAAAAGGAAAAACAGGAGAAGGGAAAGGGGGAATGGCTTGTAAAGAGGAATATAACCCTTACAGAGTCTGGCTGAACCTCCACTCTCGGGCATACAACAAATGATTGTTCTTGTAACTGAACATTTGCATTTTTATAAAAGTATATGTACAGAGGCTAACTTCCACAGAGATAGAAGTCTCACAAAACCAGATTAAAGTCCAACAGGTTTATCTGGTACCACAAGTTTTCAGCGCAGCTCCTTCATCAGATGAGTGGACAGTTGAGTTCACAAATGGGCATGTATAGACACAGCCTCAATTACAAGATAATGGTTGGAATGCAAATCTTGAAGGGTAATCAAGACACATGACAATGCAAAATTACTGAGTAGAGACTGATAGCCAAATTCCACACAAGAGGGCAGCCTCAATCAGGATCTTGAGTTCACGTCACGCTACCTGTAACCTCCACCACTTTGCTTGGGTTCGAAAAATCCTACTAACTGTCCTGGCTTGAGACAATTCACACCTCTTTAACCTGTGGTTAACCCTTAACCCTCTCTCTACTCGCATTGTCTATACCTGTAAAGACTTGACTACCTTTTAAGACTTGCATTCCAACTATTATCTTGTAATTGAGTTTCTGTCTATATATGCCCTGTTTGTGAACTCAACTCTCCACTCACCTGATGAAGGAGCAGCACTCCAAAAGCTTGTACTACCAAATAAACTGTTGGATTTTAACCTGATGTTGTGAGACTTCTTACTGTACCCACCCCAATCCAAAGCTGGCATCTCCACATCATGGTTTCCACAGAGATAATAGAAAGTCAAATTTATCATGGGGGGAATACTGCTACGAAAGTCTCTTAGTGTTTCTTGGACTGTAATTTTTTTATAGATAAACATTAATTGGTTCAAAGTTGGGTATAAAATGAATATACCCATCGCATCTGTCTTTGCCTATTTTACAACGGCTAGAAGCAACCTTTTCATGAAACCAAAAATTGCTTCATGCACGAATGTTTGAGGAATTTGTCCTGAGGATTAAAATAAAGATATCAAGTAAGACTGTCACTTCAATAGAATGATGTGTCACATGTACACACGAATATAATTTAAAGAGATAAGTCCCGAAATTCCACAAGAATCTTGCAAAACTTTCTCCATAAGCCTGGCAGAAAATGACCATTTCTTGGCAATTTACAGTCAAGGTGAGAAAACATTAAAGGGGTCAGAAAACTCTTGCACGTAGAAACCCTCAATGGACTGTGTACGAAGAATGCATTGATCAAAGACAATGCTGCACTACCATTTCTCCAACCAAGATTCCTATTCCTGTTTGTTATCCATGGCTTGTGCTGAAGTGTGCATATTTGGATGTGTGGTTTAACTGTGACAATGATAAATTAGTCTACAGACATCATCTGAAACAACTCATCAGAAATGGGCATCTAGATGAGGTTACTGCCATCCTTACGATGATATCAATTATATTTACTGCAGCTGTGTCTGATTTCTAAATCATTCTCATTTTGTACATTGCTCCCTGCTATGGAATTTTTAACATCAATCCAAACCTCTGGAACAAGCAAGTAAATATCTGTTCAAACTATGGCATCCTCATGAGTGCTGCCCCAGAATGTCAGTCCAGGTTAGAAACTCAGATCCTGAGATAGAATTGATTGCCTTACAGTGGTAGGGGCCCAGGTTCCATTCCCAGCTGTATGGAGTTTGCATGTTCTCCCCATGACTGTGAGAGTTTCTTCTATGTGCTCCAGTTTCCTCCCACAGTCCAGAGATGTGCAGGGTAGTTGGTTTGGCCATGATATATTCATGGTGTTATGGAGATGGGGGAGTTGGCTTTGGCAAGTTGTTCTTTTGGAGATTCGGCAGGTTGAACAGCCTCCTTCTGCATGTAAGGATTCTATGGTTGTATGACATTCTGCTTGGGAGGCTTCCTTTTCTAATGAGCAACAAATTGTTTGGGACTCTAGTCATATTTTTTTAAAATGATATATCTCATGATTTAGTTTACAAATGATGGCTTGAACAACAGTTTACAAATTATATTAAGATGCCATCAGAAAATTTCTCTTTTAAGATTACATGCCAATCCAATTCAATGCACATCTTTCATTTATAGGTTATTGTTAATGGCATTATGATAGTCTTTAAGTTTCATAGAAATGTGAGCTATGGGTTGTTTTGAGTTATTGAGAAAGTCTCTTTTCTAATTAGCTTAATTGGTTCACGCAAATTAGTTCTAATTAGTACAATTAATAAGTTATCACTTCAAGCATAATTATACATGAACTTAATTAACATAAAAATCCATTGTTGTAATTATTAATGAAAATGTGATATTTCTCTTGATGCAATGCCACATATTTTCTGCTTCTCTACACTGTAAAATATTGAAGAAGGATTAAAAATAGATATTTTAAAATTTAGGAATGATTTAGAAACCAGACATGGCTGCACTAAATCATACTTGAAATGATCCCAAAGGTGGCGGCAACTTCATCCAGGTGTCCATTCTTGATAGGTGGTTATAAATGATGTCTGTGGGCTAATTGATCATTATCACAGACAAACCACACATCCAAACATGCACACTTCAGCACAAGCCAAGGATAACAAACAGGAATAGGAATCCTGGCTGACTTTTAAGTGGAACAGCCTTACTGCTGCCTTGCTTAGTATCAACAAATATAATATAGAATAAATCTGGGGCTTTCTTTCTCTAGGTAACTTCAGCGTTAAACTGATTGGTGAATCATCAAGATGGCTCCATTGCAGACTTATTAGCATACTAAAAACAAGGAACTGGTATTGGAGGAGAGGAAAGTCTAGGAAAGAATTTGCTGCACACAGAAAGCATAAGTTTTATTTGAAATGAGTCTGAAGGTTAATAACTAAATGACTGGATCGTCAAGAGGTCTAGGAATACTTTTTTAAAATTTACTTGTCCACATATCTTCAGATACTCTGAACACAGAAAGGCTAGAGGGACAATATTGGGGGAAACATCCTAAGAAGAGGGAAGATAGCCCTTAAAGAAGTATCTAGCATCTTTCACACACAGCCAATGATTGTTCTTATCACTGAAAATCTATATTTTTAATAAAGTATTTTCTACAACATTAAGAGCCATAGAGATGGTAAAATATGGTAAGATGTGACATCCATAACATTCTGAATAATGTCCACGGTTTAACAATGAATGTTTAACTTATGTATCAAGTATGCAAATTAAAATACATTTTTCTCACAACATCAACTTCATAACTGAAGAAATCTCTGGTATGCTTCTGTCATCTGCAAGAATGGATGTGCCGTAATGTAAATTTCTCAGTGACCCTTGCAAACACTCTCGTGTGAGTAGCCAACAGGGATTCTTTTGGAAGAAAAGGTGCACAATGCCATTCTTCAGTGACTAAACCTAATAAGCTTTAGGAGACTTTGGAGAGTAAAGTATGAAATATTGAAGCAAATATTGGCATGTGTAGGACTTGATCATGATAATTCTTTCAATTGGAAAGTAATTGGCATGAAATTTAAAAATTAGTAACAAGTAGGAAATAAAGGTGTTGCAGTCAACAACTGGGTTATAGCTAAATTAAAAAATAAAAACCTGTTTTTAATTTGTTCATGGAACATGAGCATCATTAGCAAAGCCAACATTTGTTGCCATCCCTTCTGCCCTTGAGAAGATGCTGATGAACTGCCTTCTTGAATTGTTGCAGCCCATATGGTGTAAATATGCCATAAAGTATAGTATAAGTTTTCAAGATTTTGACCCAATGACAGAGAAGGAACAGTAGTTCCAAGTTAGGATGTGTGTGACTTGCAGAGGAACATACAGATTATGGTATTCCCTTAGATCTCCTGCCCTTGTCCTTCCCTTGGTGAATTGTTGCAGTATATTTTACACTATAGGCACTATATGCTGGTGGTGGAGGGACTGAGTGTTTAAGTTGGTGGATGAGTTGCCAATCAAGCGAGTTTTATTTTTGCTGGTGTCTTTTTGCTGGTTTCGAGCACACGTCCAGAGAAATGAAGATTATTCTATCGCATTCCTGGCTTATCCTGTGGGGATGATAGCAGGCCTTGGGGAATCAGGAGGTGAGTTACGCTCTGTAAAATTCCCAATTCTGACTTGTTCTGGAAGCCATAGTATTTAAATGGCTGATCCACTCAATCTTGTGGTCAAAGGCAACTTCAAGGTTGATAAAGCAGATTAACATGGTTGGACCAAGGACATTACCTTCAGGAACTCCTGCAGTATTTTCATGAATCTAAGGTGATTGATTTCCAACAACTACATCTTTCCTTGGCTGTATATGACTCCAGTCAGTGGAAAATATTCCTCCCATTCTCACTGACTTCAATTTTGTTAGGGTTGCTTGTTGCCACACGTGGTCAAATGCTATCTTGGTGTCAAGAACGATCACTTTAATTTCACCTCATGGCTTTAGTTTTTTTGTCTACAATTGAACACCTAAATATGTGTTATTTGCATCAGATAAGCGCATCATGCATGAGTACCAAAATATAATTTATGCCATCACGGAACTTAATATTTTACATTTTTTGAACAACTTCTAGCAGACTGTGTAGGGAAAAGTGGAAATCTTTACATTTCACTCAATTGCTTAACAGGATTGCTATGGAACAATTACAAAAGTCCTATACAATCTGTTACAGTGTATTGACTTCCTGCATAGTTCAATAATTATCCACTTAAAGCTAAGTGGTTACGTGTCAGATTGAAAATACGTGTGAGGAATTCAAATTTGCTACACTCGGCAACAGTAAAGTTGTTCCCTTTTCAGATGCTCCGAATGAAGGATTTCAGATTTCTTATTATAATAAAAGCAATAAAGCTGGTTATAAGACTCCCTGGATTCTATTAGTTGGCTCCATTGGCATTCTAAACATCTGGCTAATGTATCGAAAACCACAGGTAATAATAATCAGTTGACGCAGTACTGAGCTTTCCAGAAGTTATTATTGCTTCCTTCATCCATTCACAATTGGCAATGACCTTAAACTCACATTGAGGACATGGCACCAGCACAAACTGTCTCTCCTGTGCACCCATGTGGGACGAGATACTGCTCAATAGAGAGACCAGGAGAATTCCCCCCAAAAAATCACTAGCCTTCTTTTTGATACCTTGTGCCATTGTCACACAAACCTTACGCTCAGAGGATTTGACATTGCAACGCAAAAGGTAGCTACAGGACAATACTTTCTCCAATGGTCTCTTTCTGATTAAATTATCAATTCATCAATAAAGAACAGATTGATTACTTTGTTGTACATATCACACGCAGCAAAGCTTTCTTTTGTGACTTGCTGCCACAGTACAAAAGAAAAATAGCTATGGTACAAAATCTAATTCAATAAAACTACCCCTTCACTGTTAAGATGCTGTGTCATTCTGGACAATAGTCAAACATCAGGGGTTCAGTGGCCTAGTTTGTGACTGACAACCATTTCTGCAATTTGAATTATTGGTTAAACAAAAAAAATTAATTGGTTATACTGTAATGATATAATTATATGAACAGAAAGAGCAAAGCAATGTGAAATACTCCAAGAGCATTTTTTGGCATATTAAAATATTAATTATTATTTCAACTGTATCAGAGTACATGGACTAGATAAAGTTTGGCATATTAACTACCAACATGATGCAACCAGAAGTAAGGGAAAATGGGGCT
The DNA here is from genome assembly GCA_024679065.1 of Sphyrna mokarran. Classification (NCBI taxonomy): domain Eukaryota; kingdom Metazoa; phylum Chordata; class Chondrichthyes; order Carcharhiniformes; family Carcharhinidae; genus Sphyrna; species Sphyrna mokarran. Next base: position 46,997,423 of record JAGIQG010000017.1, read on the forward strand.
TTACATCTGTTCTTAAATTAATGCAGCTGGCTCTTCATAAATAATAAAAGCATATTGACAGCAAAAGTACAAAGCAGGGGTGAGCATCATAACATTAGAGTTCTGCTTAGGACAAAAGATGTAGGCAGGGTTGGGGGTGGTGTTGCCTTTCAGATAGTAATACTGCTACTCTTGTTCAGAGTTACAAAGATTTGAATTTGAGATCTCTGAAGTTACAATCCTCCAAAACATGTATAATGTATAAGATATATCACCCCCTGCCTTGCTCCCGCACATACACTCACACCCAATCCCCAATCCCTTTGCAGCATGATCTGTTGTATTTCGGTAAGTCTTCATTCATTTTTGAGATTTAAAAAGCTTTTCACCATGTTAGTGAATGAGTACAAATGAAGTAAGTGGGCAGGGTGCCATCTAGATAGGCTAGCAAGATGATGAATGCTAGGTTGCAGCTGGCAAGAAGGTAGGCTACCAGTTGGATTGAATAGCAGGGTGGGTAGTGTTGTGAAGTTGGGTCAAGATGTTAGAGGATCAGGGGAGAGTGGAGTCAGAGAACTGGGTGGTCATATGTTCAGGGCATCAGATGGTCAGCAGGTAAGTTGGGCTGATGGGGTGTTGGAGTGTCAGGACAATTGGAGTGTTAGGGTAGTCGGGGGTGTCAGAGGAGAAAGGACTAGAAGGAAATCACCAATTCGTGACGTGGGAGGAATTAGCTGCATAGTTACCCAAGAGTTAGATGGTATTTTTCCTAACTAATATCTCCTGAATATCCATCAGGTACTGAGTTGGAAACATTTCGAAGATGCAAGGGAATTGCCCAGTGGAAGTTGAAACTTCCGAAAAATTCCTGCAGAGTCCTTGCATTGGGACTTCCGTGAGATCACTAGAGCATCTTCCTGATTACCTCTGGGATGCAACCAGAGACTAGAAGATCTAGACTAATTTGTCATGTTTCAGGGTTTTCTGCCAGTCAGCCTTGAGAGGATCTTTCATGTTAACTTTACCACTTGCAAAGTTCAGCACAATAACTAAGGGTATGAAATCCGTAGAGCAGCAGAATTGGGAATTTAGGACTCAGAGAAAGGAAATCTGAACCAAGAATACTTTTGATGATGAAAATTAGCTTAGAATCCAGAAATATTCCTTCATTTTGAGCTTGTAATTGTAAATGTTTATGTAAGTTCAAATGAAGTAGCAGGAACATATTCTTGGGAAAGTGGGCTGGTTAGTTTGGTTGACAGACCTACTGGTAAATTACTGGATGGAGAAGTATAATATAAAGGAAAGATGAAAGGGATCAGGGGACAGTCACCAATCAGCAAGGTCTAATGAGGAAATCTGGTTGAGCAATGGGAAACTCAGTCCAGAACTGGTCGGAACCAAGAAAAGTTTTGCAAGTTTTGATATCTATTATTTTATAACAGATATCACATTTTGCAGTTTAAAAAAAAACTTTTTTTGTTCTTGAGAAGGGTTCAATGATTAATTGAATCAAGATTAATTTAGTTTTGTTATTTTATATTTTTAAGCCATTGGCGATATTTTTACCTCAGGTCTCCTGGCCAATATCTATCCCTCAATCAACATCACAAAAACAAATGATCTTGTCATATTCACGTCGTTGTTTGTGGAATCTTACTTTATGCAAATTAGCTGCTGGTTTTCCTACAGGTACAACAATGACTACATTGCAGAAGTACATCATTAGCAGTAAAGTGCATTGGGACATCCAGTGGTTATGAAGGGCACTATATAAATGCAAGTTTTTTTTTACTTTCACTAAACAGTGGCAAGTGAATGACTTAATGAAACACTGATCCTTCTGAATGCATATAAACACACATAATAGGCCAGCATAATTGTCCCGTCCCTCAGTTTGCAAGTGTACATAAGTACCTGTATTCCTCCTGTGTAAAACGCGGAATGACTGATGGCTGCAGCACAGTAATGTCGACTATTGTAGTATTGAACTTCATTGGTTCTCCATCATCATATGCAATGATTGCCAACTAAATGAAACAACGAGGGAAAAAAGTCAGAAGCAATTTGCAACTTTGACCCACATTGTCCAGCATTGGTCAGCTAAAAAATAAAAACTTGTGACTTGTTTAACTTATTTTTGGTTTATTAGTTTCATTACCTTGAAAAGTGTACTAGGTTCCTCATTCAGATTTACTCGGGTAAGTACACGTCCTGTGTCTTCCTCCACTTCAAATATGCTTGCACTATATGGAAATTCAGTCATATCCACTTTATATCTAACCGTGCTTGCTGGACTCCCCTGTATTCAGGATTAATGTAGAAAAGAAAAGGAGTGTAAGTTCATTTGTTCAAAATAGGATTAAAATACACAGCTTCCTTATTTCACCTGTTTAAAAATAATGAGGAAGGAAAATTTTTGGTCATGGCAGGGGTAAATTCCTTTATGAACTGACCATTCAAATGTCATTATTGAGATCGCTCTACCTGCCATGTTTGCCTAAATAACAGTAATTACACGTCAGAGGTAATTAACTGGTTGGTTAAGTGATTTGTAATGTCCTGAGGATATACTGGAGCATCATGTAGATCTAAATTCTTTTTGACTTTGTATTTTTTACAGTATTTAAAATGCACATATTAATATAGAATTTAACAAACTTTTACTCAATGTATTTGATTCCTTTATGCTGGCAGATCATCCCATGTGATGCCATCATACATCAAGATTAAATACATCAAATTTAAATTAAGATAAAGTATGAAAAATACAAATAAATAGGGAAAGATTTCTTCTGAGGTAATTGAAGAAAAACATTTAAGGAGAACATCAGACAAGATTAATCCTGACTTAAAACAAAAAGTGTTGGAAAATTTCAGCAGGTCTGACAGCATCTGTAGAGAGAGAATAGAGCTAATATTTCAAGTCTGGATGACTCTTCATCTGAGCTGACTCAAGTCAGTTAAGAGATCTGATAAACTTTTATCGTCATTAATAGCTATGGTCTCTATCACGTGCATAACTGCATGCAACCCTAATTTGGAAAAAAAAATCCTTAAAATCTCATTGTCACCACCTTTGATTAGAAATTGTCTATAATTGTCAGTGTCAACATATCCCTATGGCTCATAAAAAATAGACCTAACCTCGTGGGAGCAATCTTAACTCATTAATGGGGTTAAATAGGGAGTAGTGGGGATAGAACGAGGGGAGAGGGCTGGTGGAATTGGCTTAAGTAAGATATGTTTTGGAGTTGATGTAGATTTGATGGGCTGAATGTCCAGCTTTGGCACTTAGAGATTCTATGGTGAGTTTTGATCAAGTAGGACCTTAAATATTTGAAGTATTTCTGATCCCCACTTATCAATGTCCCCCACCCTCCTTTCCAACTCATCTCTATTTAAGCATTGGGGCCCATCTTACTATGTACATTGTGGAAAATCAAATTAATTTTATGTTGAGAGTTCCATCAAACAATAAAGAGTATTAAGTTATGACCCAAATATTCCAAACAGCACTTAAAATTGAGTTGGATGTCTTGCAGAAAAGCACCCAGGAGATCCCACTGGTTCTCCGATTGCTGGGGAACTCCACTTGCACGAAGAAACTGCCAGCTAATGTTCCAGTGAAACCTGAATCCTAAAGGAATATTTTGTCATGGAACAAAGTAGACAGTCAGGAAGCTGTCTTCTTCAATGATAGATGCTGAAATAAGAGACAGATTTCAAGAAAATAGTGCCTTTATTCCTTAAATTACACTGAGCCCATCAGATATAAACCTGCCATTTCCACCTAAAGAGATAACATTTCCCAATAAGACATTCCTGTTCTATGACTATAAACAAATCATGAAGCCAGACTCTTGACAAAGTTTGTATTTATATTCCTCAATCTGTTCCTACACTTGGACAGCTTCATGTAGCTTAAGACAAAGTGAAAAGGTTCAAATCTATTTTGTTTTTACTTGATTTATTGCTACATGTGTCAGTATACAATGAAAAGTATTGCTTCTTGCTCATTATACAGACAAAGAATACCATACATAGGGAAAGAGAGGAGAGAGTGCAGAATATAGTGTTACAGTCATAGCTACGGTGCAGAGAAAGATCAACTTAATGTGAGGTAAGTCCATTCAAAAGTCTGATGACAGCAGGGAAGAAGCTATTTTTGAGTCAGTTGGTACATGATTACAGCCTCTTATATATTTTTCCCAACAGAAGAAGGTGGGAGAGAAAATGTCCCGGGTGCATGGGGTCCTTGATTATGTTGGCTGTTTTTCCAAGGCAGAGGAAAGTGTAAATAGTGTTGATGAATGGGAGGCTGGTTTGAGTGATGGAATGGGCTTCATTCTTGACCCTTCATAGTTTCTTGCGGTCTTGGACAGAGCAAGAACCACACCAAGCTGTGATATACCCAAACAGAATGCTTTCTACAGTACATTTGTACAAGTTGGTGAAAGTTGTAGCAGACATGCTAAATTTCCTTAGTCTCCTGAGAAAGTAAAGGCATTGATGGGCTTTCTTAAATATAGCGTCTGCATAGAGGGACTAGGACAGGTTATTAATGACATCTAAAAATTTGAAGCTTTTGACCATTTCTACTTCATCCCCATTGTTGAAGTTACTGCACTTCTGAAGTCAATGACTATCTTCTTCATTTTGATGACATTGAGGGAGAGATTATTATCAATTCACCAATTCACCAGATTCTCTATCTCTTTCCTATATTGCATCTTATCATTGTTTGAGATCTGTCCCACAACAGTGGTGTTATCAGCAAACTTGAAAATCAATTTGGAGGGGAATTTGACCAAACAGTCAAAGAAGTACAAGGGTTACAGTAAGAGGCTGAGTTCATAGCCTTGCTGAGCATCAGTGTTGAGGGTGATCATGGAGTTGTCTATCCTGAATGACTGTGGCCTGTGGGTTAGGAAGTCTAGGATCCAGTTGCAGAGGGAGGAGCCGAGCCCTAGGCTATGAAGTTTACGGTCTCAGGTGAATGAATAATTAGAAATCCAGCATTTAAAGAAGCAATAAACATAGAAAGTAGAAACAGGAGTAGATCATTTGGCCCTTTTGAGTCTGCTCTGCCATTCATTTGATCATGAAATTCAATATCCTGATTCCCCCTTCTCCCTATATCCTTTATGCGCACGAGCTAAATCTAGTTTCTTCATGAATAAAGAAAATAATTTTGTCACGTGTTTTTTGGGTGTCTGTTGGTAATGGTAATAAATGTAGGGCAAATGGAGAAATACAAATGGGCCTGCTTCTTACAGGCCACCTGCGGGTGGGAATGTAGATGGATCTATATCTAATTTAGACAGGGGTGCAGAATGAGGTGGGGAAAGAAGAGTTTCTCCTTCTCATGCCCCTGGTGCCAAATTGAAACCTTCCCCTCCCCACCAACCAGCAAGCAATTCGGAAGGCAAAATGCATGTTAACCTTTATTACAACAGGACTGGAGTGCAGGAATAAAGAAGTCATGCTACAATTATACTCAGCTTTGGTGAGACTACACCTGGAACACTGGGCCAGAGCCTCCTCCGGCAGTAAGGGGTTGGGTGTGATTGGAAGGGTCCAGTTGAGTCAGGGGTCTGGTTGGGTAGAAGGGGTGGGGAGGTAGGGTGGCGTAGCGTACATCCAGAATGTCATTGGAGAGGTGTGATAGCAGTTGGGACAGAAGCATGGGGAGATTGGGTGTTGGGAACAGAGGATGGAGAGTCAGACATTCAGGCGGGGAGATTGGACACATGCAATGGGAGGGCGGGAGGGTGGTGTCATAGATTATGGTTGTGGGGGTGTGGTGATTGGAAATCATAGGTGTAAAAGTTGGGACATTGGGCAGGGTTTTCGGGTGTTAGACATCTGCAGGGGGTTGCAGGGGCAGAGGAGTGGAGTAGTGGGGGGGAGTTCAGACATCAAGGTCCTGATAGGGGCCTGGGGATGGAGAGGTTGGGTCGAGACCCTGGAATGTTGGGACGGTTAGACATTGGGATGTGGGGGTTGGACACTGGGAGGGATAGTGAAGAGGTAGACATCCCAATAAAGGGGATGAAGTAGGATTCAGTTTGCAAGAGGGCAGTCTAGCCATTGTGGAAGGGCTCTTCCAACCAAGTCAGGGAGAGGTTGTTGGTTTTGGGTCAGTCAAACAGAAGGAATGAGATCGAGTTGGGTTGGGTGTTCGGATCAGGTCAGGTTGAGAAATTCAGTTGGGTTAGGTCATGTGGAATGCAGGAGGGGACAGAGAAGGGAAGTCCACAGCAGATTTGGGATTGGGTTGGTAGGGGGCTGTTTCCAGCTTGGTCAAGGATGGTGGGGTAGGGTGCTGAGTGGTGTGATGAGCCCCTTACATGAGCTTAACTGGGAACTTGGGGTTTGCCATGGTGGAGATGGTTAGTCAGAGGGTGTCTCTTGGGGGTTGGGGTTCTGGGGTAGAACCCTGCAGCGATCTGCCTGGGGGTTTGGAAGAGTTACACGGAAGTTAGAAGATTGTTCGACTGGAACAAAGCAAAGAGGAAGCGATTTGTGTCAGGAGCGCTGAGGGTTAAGAGATTGATTTTTTCCACCTTACATTTTAATCGGAGTTTTTTTTTTCAGTTAAATCAGTAAACCAGAAGCAGGCCACAGGGTGGCCGGGAAGGTTTCTGCGCAATAAATTTGAACAGGAAGGAATCCCGAGACACTACATATGTACAGTTTCCCACCCTCCTCCTTCTAACTTAAAAAAAACTTGAGTAAGAGCAGGTCAATAATAAAAAGGAGTCAGAGCAAATGAGGCAGCAAGTGGAACGCAAGACTGCACGGGTGCCTAATGTCAGCCAATAATGTGCACAAGGTTTAAAAAGCAGTGCTATCTTAGTGGGCAGCGTTGAGAGTGGGTGGCAGAGTGAGAGGGAGCCGCGTGGTACAACTTTGGCTCAAACAGGCCTCGGCGTGAACAATTAGAGGCGAGAGTAGGTTCCGGTAAGTTTTTTTGTTTCTTCAGAGTAGAAAGAACGCCAGGCAGGATGTTAGAATGCTCCTTTTGCAGGATGTGGGAAGTCAGGGAGACCTTCAGCGTCCCTGACAATGACACCTGCAGGAGGTGCATACAGCTGCAGCTCCTAACAAACCACGTTAGGGAACTGGAGCGGGAGTTGGATGATCTCCGGATCATTCAGGAGAATGAGGAGTTTATAGATAGTTGCTCCAGGGAGGTAGTTACGCCAAAGGCACAGGTAATTGGATTACTGTCAGGTGAGGGAAAGGGAAAGCACAGGCAGAGCAGGGTTCCCCTGTGGCCATTCCCATCCACAACAGATAAATGATTATTGTGGGGAATGCCTTACTTGGAACAAGCTGCGGCAGCCGAATCTCTGGTACTGAGTCTAGTTCTGCAGCACAGAATGGAGGCTGAAAGAAGAGAAGAGCGGTAGTGATAGAGGACTCAATAGTCAGAGGTACGGACATGAAGTTCTGTGGTCATGACAGAGACTCTCAGATGGTTTGTTGCCTCCCTCTCTGATCACATGCACAGCATTCTGAAGTGGGAGGGTAATCTGCCAGATGTCATAGTACACATCAGTACCAATGACTTAGGAAGGAAGAGTGAGGAGGTCCTGAGGAGTGAATATAGAAAGCTTGGCAGGAAGTTAAAAAGTAATCTCAGGATTGTTACCTGTGCCACGTGCCAGTGAGGGGAACAGTAAGATGCTCGGGCGGATGAACACATGGCTGAGGAACTGGTGTAGAGGGCAAGGTTTCAGATTTCTAGGTCATTGGAACCTCTTCTGAAGCAGATGGGACGTGTATAAGAGGATTACACCTGAACTGCAAGGGGGCCAATATAGTTGCAGGCAGGTTTGCTGTTATTGGGGAGGGGTTAAACTAGATTTGCAGTGGGATGGGAGCCAGAGTGCCAGAGCAGGTAGTGGAGTGGGGGTGAAAATAAATGATGTTAATAGTTCATGAAAAATCACAAATAGAAGGGTTGTATGTGGTAGTAATAATTTTCTGAGGTGTGTCCATTTCAGTGCCAGGAGTATTGTGGGGAAGGCAGACGAGTTGCGGGTGTGGATTGACACATGGAATTATGACATTGAAGCCATTAGTGAGACTTGACTACAGGAGGGGCAGGACAGTCAGTTCAATGTTCCAGGGTGCTGATGTTTCAGATGAAATAGAGGCAGAGGGATGAGGAGGACGGGGGGGTAGGGGGGAGAGGTGGGTAGCATTGCCAGTTAGGGTAAACGTTACAGCAATGCTCAGGCAGGACAGATTAGAGGGCTTGTCTACTGAGGCCATATGGGTGGAGCTGAGAAACAGGAAAGGTACAACCACATTAATGGGATTGTATTGTAGACCATCTAATAATCAGCAAGAATTAGAGGAGCAAATCCACAGAGAGATAGCAAACAACTGCAGGAAACAAAGTTGTGATAGTAGGGGATTTTAATTTTCCACGTACAGATGAGGACACCCATACTGATAAAGGTCTAGATGGGGTGGAGTTTATAAAATGTGTTCAGGAAAAATTTCTAATCAATATACAGAGGTACCAACTAGCGAGGATGCAATATTATATCTCCTATTTGGAAATGAGTTAGGACAAGTGACGGAAGTATGTGTAGGGGAACACTTTGATTCCGGTGATCATAACACCGTTCAACCTGATCATGGTTAAAGATAGATCTAGTCCTCGGGATGAGGTTCTAAACTGGAAAAAGGCCAAATGTGAAGAAATGAGAAGGATCTAAGAAGCATGGATTGGGACAGGCTGCTACCTGACAAGGATGTGATTGGTAAGTGGGAGGCCTTCAAAGGAGAAATTTTGAGAATGTAATTTGTATATTCCTGTCAAGATTAAAGGCAAAGTGAATAAGAATAAGGAACCTTGTTCTCAAGGGATATTGGAACTCTGATAAAGAAGAAGAGAGAGATGTATGACATGTAAAGGCAACAGGGAACAAATAAGATGCTTGTGGAGTATAATAAGTGCAAGAAACTTCTTAAGAAAGAAATCAGGAGGGCTAAAAGAAGACATGAGGTTGCTTTGGCAGCCAAGGTAAAGGATAATCCTAAAAACTTCTATAGGCATATTAAGAGCAAAAGGATAGTAAGGGATAAAACTGGTCCTCTTGAAGATCAGAATGGCTGGCTATGTATAGAACTAAAAAAAAGGGGGAGACATTAAATGGGTTTTTTGCATCAGTATTTACTAAGGCATGGAGTCTATGGAAATAAGGCAAACAAGCAGGGAGGTTATAGAACTATTCAGATTAAAGGGGAGGAGGTGCTTGCTGTCGAGACAAATCAGAGTAAATAAATCCCCAGGACCGGCCAGGGTATTCCCTCGGACCTTGAAGGAGACCAGGTTGAAATTGCAGGGGCTCTAGTAGATAAATTTAAAATATCGGTATCAATGGGAGAAGTGCTGGATGATTGGAGGATAGCTCATGTTGTTTTGTTGTTTAAAAAAGGCTCAAAAAGAATTCTGGGAAATTATAAACCTGTAAATTTGATGTCAGTGGTAGGTAAATTATTGGAAGGAGTACTAAGCGATATTTGGATGGACAGGGACTTACTAGGGAGGATCAACATGGTTTTGTGCGTGGTAGGTCATGTTTAACTAATCTATTAGAGTTTTCAAGGAGATTACCAGGAAAGTGGATGAAGGGAAGGCAATGGATGTTGTCCACATGGACTTCAGTAAGGCCTTTGACAAGGTCCCGCATGGGAGGTTAGTTAGGAAAGTTCAGTCACTAGGTATACATGGAGAGGTAGTAAACTGGATTAGACATTGGCTAATGGAAGAAGCCAGAGAGTGGTAGTGGAGGATTGTTTCTCTGAGTGGAAGCCTGTGACTAGTGCTGTGCCACAGGGATCAGTGCTGGGTCCATTGTTGTTTGTCATCTATATCAATGATCTGGATGATAATGTGGTAAATTGGATCAGCAAATTTGCTGATGATACAAAGATTGGTAATGTAGTGGACAGTGAGGAAGGTTTTCAAAGCTTGCAGAGGGATTTGGACCAGCTAGAAAAATGGGCTGAAAAATGGCAGATGAAGTTTAATACAGATAAGTGTGAGGTATTGCACTTTGGAAGGACAAACCAAGGTAGAACATACAAGGTAAATGGTAGGACACTAAAGAGTGCAGTAGAACAGAGGGATCTGGGAATACAGAAACATAATTCTCTAAAAGTGGTGTCACGGGTAGATAGGGTCATAAAGAGTGGTTTTGGTACATTGGCCTTTATAAATCAAAGAATTGAGTATAAGATTTGGAATGTTATGGTAAGGTTGTATAAGACATTGGTGAGGCCGAATTTAGAGTATTGTGTGCAGTTTTGGTCACCTAATTACAAAAAGGATATTAATAAGGTTTGAAGAGTGCAGGGAAGGTTTACAAGGGTGTTGCCGAGACTTGAGAAACTGAATTACAGAGAAAGGTTAAATAGATTAGGACTTTATTCCCTGCAGCATAGAAGAATGAGGGGAGATTTGATAGAGGTGTATAAAATTATGATGGGTATAGATAGAGAGAATGCAAACATGCTTTTCCACTGAGACTAGGGTAGAAAAAAAAAACTAGAGGACATGGTTAAGAATGAAGGAGGAAAAGTTTAAAGAGAATATTAGGGAGGGCTTCTTCAGGAGTGTGGAATAAGCTGCCAGAGGAAGTGGTGAAAGGAGGCTCACTTTTAACATTTAAGAAAAACTTGGACAGGTACATGAATGAGAGGAGTGTGGAGGGATATGGTCCAGGTGTAGGTCAGAGGGAGTAGGCAGAAAAATGGTTCAGCAGAGCCAAGAAGGGTCATAAGGCCTGTTTCTGTGCTGTAAATATTCTATGATTCTATGGTTTCATTCCTTCAGACTAACTATTAAGGCAATCTGGCAGAACAACTTGATGTTAGCGATTTAAATTGCTATGTTAGAACATAGAACATTACAGCACAGAACAGGCCCTTCGGCCTTCGATGTTGCGCCGACCAATATAAAAAGCAATGCCCCTCCAAACTAAACCATTCCCTTCTCTTCCATATACTTATCAACTAACCTCTTAAACGCCACCAAACTTGGCGCATCTACAACTGCTGCAGGCAGGGCATTCCACTCCCGAACCACCCTTTGGGTAAAGAACCTACCTCTGATATCCGTCCTATAACTATCACCCCTTAATTTAAAGCTGTGTCCCCTCGTGCTAGCTTTCTCCATCCTAGGAAAAAGGCTATCACTGTCCACCCTATCTAAACCTCTAATCATCTTATATGTTTCGATCAGGTCCCCTCTTAGCCGCCTCCTTTCTAACGAAAACAACCTCAAATCCCTCAGCCTCTCTTCATAAGACCTGCCCTCCATACCAGGCAACATCCTGGTAAACCTCCTCTGTACCCTCTCCAATGCCTCCACATCTTTCTTATAATGTGGGGACCAGAACTGCACACAATACTCCAAGTGCGGCCGCACTAGAGTTTTGTACAGTTGCAACATGACGTTGCGGCTCCGAAATTCAATCCCTCTACCAATAAAAGCCAAGACTCCATATGCCTTCCTAACAACCTTCTCGACCTGACTGCCTACTTTCAGGGATCTATGCACATACACACCAAGATCCCTCTGTTCATCTAGACTACTAAGAATCCTACCATTTGCCCTATACTCTACACATTTATTATTTCTGCCATAGTGCATTACCTCACACTTTTCCACATTAAACTCCATTTGCCACCTCTCGGCCCAGCTCTGCAACTTGTCCAAGTCCCTCTGCAAACTATAACACCCCGTTGTGTTATGAACCACCCCTGTTGGGTGGTTCATAACACAACGCTATTACCCAGGGGATGTTAGCACTTCTGGACAATTCTGATGCAAATGCTTACCTTGGAACCTCCAAGTTGGACTCCCCAGCACATGTCTGGTGTACCCTCAAATCCAGTCTGGAAATTGTGGTACACTATGTAATCATTTTTGGTCTCCATATTTAAGCAAGGAAACATTCGCATTGGAGATTGTATGGTGAAAGATCACTAGATTGGTGCCCGAGATAAGATGATTGTCAAATTAAACCAGCAAAACCTGCCTAAACACAAGTTCAGCAAAACTTCTGTTCATTAGAAATTTCACACAAAAAGGAATATAATTGATATGAATATGATAGAAAAAGCCCTGTAATCATGAGTAATTTTTTTTTAATTGCACTGGCATCTTGCTATTAACTCATTCCTGTAGCTATATTTAATGACAAACTAGACATTTCTTTAAATAAAAATGCTTTTTTGTTGTCCCTTATCTGGTCTAGTGAGGGAGAATTGAACCCCTAGTCATATACAAGAATAACCTTTTAACATAAAAATCTCAAAATCAATGAACCTTGACTGATTTTAAATTATTATTGATAAACACCTGCTTATTATTTCTCATGAGAAATTATCCATCCAGGCAGATCTTGCCCACAGCAAGTTGGGGTGAACGATATCCTCAGTGTTTAACGGAGGGAGTTGCTCTCGTTGGTCCCATACGTCTTTCAGTGATGGTTATGTCTACTATCAGGAGAAGAAAGCCTGAGGCATAGCAATGAAATCTTGAGGGAAAGAGACAATGTAATGGTGATCCATTATATTTGTCATTTGTTACTTAGATAAACATAAGGTTAGATTTCCACTGGTTGCTGATAATTTATCACCATAACATCAATGGAAAATCCTTGAAACTTCCAGCACAACAGCACAAACTGATACCTTTAGCCAGTTATGCTGTTCCTCCGGGAGTTCTGCCAGCCTACCACCAAAGTTGCAACAGTGGATGGGAAGTGTTTGTACAGATATTCCCAGATGCATTTGTGGCCGTTCACGGCTTAAAACGCTATTTGTTTAGCTGTTCATTCAAAAGGTAACTAACCTTCTCTCCTAAACAGATGGACAATTTTCATATCCTTTAGATGGAGCACTTTGCCAATGTAAAGATCTGATTGGAGTATACGTAATTTGCAGCAACTAATTATCAATGCTTTGCGTCAATGGAACAGTGAAGGGATAATTCATGATATTCCTGTAGGAGTCCTGTAGGTGTAAAGAGCTTAAAAATGTAAACCCAATTTTGTGATGCATGTACAGCATTTCTCGGCACAACTCAATAAGGGAATATCCCTTGGCTTCGAGGTTTATTTAAGAAGTTTAGAAGATTAGATTACTTTTTGAAGCCAACAGCTCTGTCTGGAGGTGTAAACTGGGACATTGTATAAGATGAGCAGCCTCCCTTGAAACCAATGATTCAGACTGATTTGCATTTACTAATGGTGAATAACTGTGTTTTTCAATGGCTCAGAAAGTAATCAAACAGCCTTGATTGTCATCTAATATTTGGTATGAATGGAGTAGAGGTGACGCCATTGTTCCCTTAGAACTGACACAAGAGATTGCAACAATTTGCTAATGTAAAAAGTGGAATAATGTTTATGGTTGGTTATAGCAGGCTGCAACTCCCTTGGATTGCCACTCCCTGCCCAATAATCTTTGCTTATCATTTCTCAAGAGAAGGGAAATTAAGTTATCCATCTATGCAGATCTTGCCCAAAGCAAGAAATAACACTGAGCAAATCTGGAAGCAGCTCTGAACCAGCAAACACAGAGATACAGACACACTGTGAGCTACAGAGACACTGATAACTACAGACATAAGGGAAATACAGAGACACTGGGAGATAAGACACACTGAGAGATACAGACACAAATGGGAGATACAAATAATCTTTGTGGATTTTTTTCCATGCTTTCAAACTTGCAACTCAGGCAGAGCAGCTCATCTGCGGCCAAGCGAAGCGATTCAGCTCCATTAGACTGAAGGAGGATGTGCCCTCTTTGTAATATTACTAGCTGCCATAAACCAGGTAGGTTAAAGGTCCCATTGGGCCAGGGAGAAGATAAGTGGATAGAGCTTGAGGAGGAGGGGGGAATTGGAGGGAGGGAACAGTTGGAGGTCAAGGGGAAATTAGAGATTAGGGGGAAGAGTTGGGGGTGATGGAGGTTGGAGGGGTTAGACCTTGGATCTCAAGGGTAGTGGTAGGGTGGGAAGGGTATTGCTCTTGGGGACAGTGGTGGGGTGGGGGAGAGTACAGTCCTGGAGGCGGTGGTGAGTTAGGATATCAGATCTTGGGGATGATAGGTTGGGGGAGATGGATTTCAGGGCTGGGGGAGTTTGGTGGGGATTGCGAGGGGGGCGGGGGGTGAGAGGTAGGTCGGGCTGGATGCACAGTTTTGTGCGGATAAAGGGAATCCTGGAGTGATCGGGGATGTGGAATGATGGGTGGAGAATATTCCGGAAGCTAGTCAGGGAGGTGGGGGTAAAGAGAGATCCTTGAGGGGCTGGGTGTGTGGAGGGGAGCTCCTTGGGACGGCCTGTGAGGAAGTCAGTCTTTGTCTTTACAAAAATTTGAATCCTAACTTTTTCTAAGTAACAATTGGTGTACAGCGCAAGGCAATTGCTCAGAGGGAAGTTTGGACATCGAGTCAATTGCATTACAAACCCTTTACCGTGAAATTCCGAGAGGCCTTCCCCAACCTATCTTTGGGGTACCTCTGGATCGAAGTGGGGAGCTGAGAAGTTGCGGTCCATTGCAGTTTGTCCCAGTGGCTTAATAATACATTGCTCTTGGATTGCTACATGATTGCCAAGCTTGCAACATTAAATTCAGAATTTTTTTTAAAGCTCTAAGTTGATTTAATTATTGCTTTATTTGTCACTTAGCTTAAAAAAGAGAAATGACGGGGCACAATCTAACTTTTTGATTAATGTGCTCCAAAATCATAACTGGAGGCTGATGGGGAATCGCTAAGTTTTTCTTTCTTCTGGTTACTTTACGAGGAGTTAGAAGATACAGAAATCTCCTCCCAGTTCCACGGCCAAACTACAGACCGCCTCTCCTGCTGCCACTTAGTCAGCCTCTCTCCTGCTTGGGAAATGATGGCTCACTGTCTAATCATGGGGGTGCCCTGATCTGTCAGCCAGCTTGCTGTTCACAGTTTGTCAGCAGTGTGAAAATGGGGCACTTCCTCCAACATCTCATCCATTTAATTTCAATTTGCAAAAATGGCTTCTTCTACTTTGAAATGGCAGTTCAGTGAGCATATCAATTAAGATAAGGATTTGTCTGGGCTGGTAACAAGTTATTACAACATTTTTATAAAGATACTGCTTACCCCAGTGAGCACTTGAGGTTGCCCAATCTAACAAGCATAGAAGCCATTGACACAGCCTTGTGTAGCCGGAGCAGGTGCAATTGGGATATTTCAATCCCCTATGATTTGTACAAATGCACATCTCAGAGCCACTTTGGTGCAAATGTACAATAATTATGTTTAGTTAGAATGCTTTGCTGTGAAATCCACCCACAACTTATTTCCTGTGCTGATTTAAGACAAAAACTACAAAAGCGTCACAGCAAAATATCTTCCCTGCTACTAATTGACAGAGTGGATTAGCAAGTGACGGGTTCCTATTTTTCCAATAACATTAATGATGGCATCCACAAGATGAGGTACCAGAACAATTAAAGGTAAGTCTGGCAGAATACTTCTGAACTATTTAGATCTGATATGTCCTTTCTCAGAAGATTTGGAGCACAAAGACAATTGAAAACAGAAGTCAATGTGCTTCCCAAACTTTTAGCACCCTTCGGATTTTTACCAAAGTTTCCTTTCAGCCCCAACCAATTTTTAAATGGCCAGAATTATCTGATAATATGTTCATTGCACTACTGTCTCGTTCTGTGATTCCTATTTCCTGCATGCAAAGTGGAAACAAGATTCAAATAAGAAAAATATATCCATGTTGTGTTTGTGACATTGCAACATTTCCAATTGGATATTGCTTCACAGACGATGAAAGGAGTGAACAACAAGACCAATGGAGGTGATTTTCCCAGTCCTTTTGTAGCACGGGTCATGTAGTGGGCTTTCTGCTGTACGTCATAGCCTGCACAGTTCTCTGGCCGCCGGATCTCGGCACCGTCAGCTCCATGCCAGAAATCGGGGTAAACCTGCATAATTTATTTAAATGTTATATTAATCTATTTTAAATATAATTAGAGGGCCTGAGACTGAAGTTGCTGGGCCCACTAGCATCACTCCACCCACCCCAGCCCCTCCACCCCACTCCAGCGGGCTTTACTACAGCTGCAAGGAGCTAGTGGCCTAACCACACGGATTGTAGAAGGGCAGCGTCCAGAGTAATCCCCCCTTTACTCCTGATGCTCTGGGGGTCAGGAGTAAAGGGGGCTTCCCCAGGACATTGCCATCTTGGCAGACTGGACGCTGGCACTGTCCAAGGGCAAAGTGGCAATAGCTAAGGGACACTTTGGCACTGCCAATCAAGCATCAGACGGATCAAGTGGGTGGGGCCTAAAGAGACAGGATCCCTGGGTGGAGATTGGGGGTGGGTAGGGACCTGCTGTCACTCTGCACTGGAATCAGTGTAAAAGGGAGAGAGGCCAGCGATTGGAGTTGGCCATTGGAGTGGGGAGGTTTGGATGGGCAATAATGTGGGGTCAGGGGGTTGGCCAACAATTAAGCTGCCTAGTGACTGTGAGGCTGACAGCGTGGGACTATTGCATATGTGCCAATCTCGGCGCTGACAGATTGGCGCATATGCAGCGGCCCACTCAGCTGCTGACCTCTTTGGCAGGGATAGACCCCGCCCACTGACTTTTCATGAGATTTATGCTAGTGCACTCTGCAGCACATAAGAGTGTGGGAGATTCATTTTGAAAATCCCGATGAAAAAAAACCCAGCAGGATTTACTTCCATTCTTACACAAGTTTGACACTTCGAATTTGTTTGGCAGAATTGTCCCGAGTATATACACCTTTGTTGACTGTACAAAGCTAATGGGAATGAAAGCTGTGAGGAGGACACAAAGAGATCACACAGAGAGAGAGAGAGAGAGAAAGAGAGAGAGCGAGAGAAAGAAGAGGCAAATTATGTGCATGGGCAGCCTTGAGCAAGTGAGCAGCAAAGATGGAATTTAATGTGAGAAAGTGTGAGGTGGCAATAAAAATAATAAAGTAGAATATCTTCTCAGTACTGAGAAACTTTCCAAAGGTGATGTTCAGAACGGTTTGCATGCACTCATACAAGTAACACAAAAAAGTTAGCATGCAGGTACAATAAGAAATTACAAAGGCAAATGGTTTGTTGGTCTTTATTGCAAGGGGTAGGAGTGCAAAAACAATTACTATAACTGTACAATTGGTGTCAGTGCATTTGCAGTACTGTGTGCTGCTGTTTAGATTTCCATATTTAAGAAATGATATACTGCCTTGGACATGATAAAACAAACATTCACGAGGTTGATATATGTCCAAACATTAAATTGAGTTAGAATGTGCTTTAGAAAACACAAGAGGCGGGATCATCCAGCCTGCCAACAGCAATCCCCACCGCAGATTCCCCAGTGACATAGGATGCGAACAGTGGGAAAACCTGTTGGTGGTGGCGGGACCAAAAGACTTCTGCCCAATGATCCCAATGCAATTGGGATCATTGGTATGTAATCCATGGAAAGAAGTCTAATTTTAAACATCAGTAACAGAGAGTGGATGTTGAAGAGGGTGGTTAATGTCATTGAGGCTTCTATTCAAATTATACAAACTTTCTCTCAAAAGAGAAAAAACTTCAAAAGAAAAATCTACACTCAGCAAAATGAACTGGTACCTTTCAAATTCAGCTCTGTTCTCCTCCAGTTTTAATGACCAATCCAGTAATAGTTCATTTCAATTTGGATTCCCCATATATTTTCAATAATCAAGGAAGGAAATAGTATCCAAAATGTAATAATGTTTCACATTTCAATCTATAGCTTCCTCCAGTTTGCTAACATTTTTATATTTATTACCTACTGGTTCCCTGTGCTTTGAACATGTCCCACAATACCAAACAGTTGGATTGCATTATCATGATTTATAACTCTAGGCCACTCAGGAATATGTGGATTATAATTATAGAAAAGCTTAGAAATTTAACGTATTGAAGTACAAAGCATTTCCTCAGGTTCAATTTCCTACCAGCCCAAAGATTTGATTTAGCATTTTCTTTATTCCTTTGTGGGATATGGGTGTCTCTGGGTGGCCAGCATTTATTGCCCATTCCTAGTTGCCCTTGAGAAAGTGGTGGTGAGCTACTTTCTTGAATCGCTGCAGTCCATATGCTGTGAGTTGACCCACAAAGCCATTAGGGAGGGAATTCCAGGATTTTGATCCTGCAACTGCGAAGTAATAGTAATATAGTTCCAAGTCAGAATGCTGAGTGGCTTGGGGGGGAAACTTACAGGTGATGGTCTTCCCGTTTATCTGCTGTCCTTCTAGAAGGAAGTAGTTGTGGGTTTGAAAGGTGCTGTCTAAGGATCTTTGATGAATCTTCTAATTGTCACAATAGCACTTTTTCCATTTTAGGGCCAATTTGCAATAAGTAAATAAATTTGCAATTTGCAGCTCGCAGAGATGGAACTAGGTTAAAAATTTGCAGGTCTCCACTCATTCATTTTTTTCTCTCTTAATTTGATGGAAGGTGCAGGTATTCCAGGGAATGAGGGGTGAGGTAGAAGTAGTGGCAGAGATTGGGGCATCTCTTGCAGTGGCCCATTGATTTTTTTTTAGGAGTTCGTTAGGTGCGAAAGACTGGAAAATTGACCAAATGATCTTTTCATTAGATCACAGAAAATTAAGGGGAATGGATGAAAAAAATGCTACAGATTTTAAAACAAGAACATGAAGGTTGGCAATATTTGACAGATCGGGCAGCATCTGCATGAAAATAGAAGTCAATTCCTCTTCAAGACAGAAACAAATTGGTTCAGGATGTTAAAGAGTTAAAATATTGTGCCAAATCTCCCTGGGCCAGGTCATCTCTTGGAATTTTTGACATTGTCCTGCATCCTTCATCTGGAATATAATTTGTGGCATAGTTTGCTTAAATTCTGAGGGTAACAGAACATCTTAGCGTATGATGGAGGGATAATTGTGAAACTCTTTAACAAATACCATTTAAAGATTGAGAAAGAAACAAGAATGATGGAAAAGGATGAAACAGAGTGAAATCAAAGTGTATTAGGAAGGGAAAGAAAGACTAAATTAAGAGAGAGAGAGAAAGAAAAAGTAAAACAGTCAACTATTTGTTCATTTTTTTCTCATTGCTAAGCTAGTAAATATGGGATAAGAAAGTGAGAAAATAAGAGCCTGCTGTGCTTTTCAACTTCACCCATATATCCATAGCTAGCAAAAAGGAAGATGGTTATGGCTGTTGGAGGTCAACCATCTCAGCCCCAGAATATCGGTGCAGATTCTTTCATACCAAAACAGTCCATGCCCTCCCTTCCAGCATCTTCAACATTTTGTTTTCTCTTTTTCTGAGCTTTCTCTGTCTTAATGAAAAGCCTTTTTGGCCATGTTTCTAGCCTTTACCACCAGAGGAACTCATATCTTGTGACAGGAGAATGGTTCAACTAATGGGGCACACTCTTGGTGATGGACGGAACACTTTCAGACTTGGAAGGATAGCTTGTGAGTAACCGTCATGCCACAAAGGTTCCAGGCCATCTCTAATGAGAGAGAATTGAACCATCTTCCCTTGACATTCAACGGTATTACTATCACTGAAATACCACCGTCAACTTCCCAGAGTCACTGTGGGTCACAAACTTAACTGGAGCAACCACATAAATACTGAGATGACAAAATCAGGTCAGAGGCTGGGAATTCTGAGTCAAAGAACTCATCTCCTCACTCCCCAAATCATTTCCATTATGTATAAGCCACAAGCCAGTAGTGCGATAGAATTCTTTATAATTGCCTGAATGAATGCAGTTCTGACAACACTCAAGCAGCTTTACCCCATCAAGAGCAAAGCAGCCCAGCCACCGTAAACATTCATTTTCTCCACCAACCAATGCACAGCAGCACCAGTGTGAACCATCTACACAATACAGAGCAGCAACTGGCCATTGCTCTGTCTACAATAACTCCCAGAACAAAGACAGCAAATCCATGAGAATCCACCACCCATCAGTTGCCTGCAATGTCCCAAACTCTCCTGGCTTGGAGATATATTGCCATTCCTTCACAAAGGCGGGGTCAAAATCGTGCAATTTCCTATATCACTATGAATCCCCAAATGGACTGCAGCAGTTCAAGATGGCAGCTCACCATTCTCTTCTTAAGGTCAAATAAAAGAGGAAAATACGTGCTGTCCTTACTGACGATGCTGAAATTCTATAAACATGTAAAAAATAAATCCTTTAATCTCCCTTGTATTCAAAAACTACCCATCTCAGCCTTGAGCATCTGACCATCCAGAATCTTCTTGGGTAGAGCATTCCCAAGGATTCACAATCCTCTGATTGAAGACTTTAAACATTCATTGAACATGGGCATTACTGGCTGGCCAACATTTATTGCCCATCCCTAGTTGATCAAAGGTGGTTGAGAGTCAATCACATTATTCCAATTTGCAGTCACATGTAGGTCAGACCAGGTAAGGAAGGCATATTTCCTTTCCTGAAGGACATTAGTAAACAGATGACTTTTTCTGACAATTGACAATAGTTTCATGGTCATCTGTAGATTCTTAGTTCCAGGTATTTTTATTGACTTCAAATTCCACTATCTGCTGTGGGATTCAAACCCACATCCCCAGAACATTAGCTGAGTTTCTGAATTAACAGTCTAGCGATAATGCCACAAGGTCATTCCCTCCCCTATTTCACCTCATCTAAGTCTGAAATGATCAGCCCCTGAATCTAAAGTTATCCTTACTAACTCCAGAATGTTCAATTGGAGAAAACAACCTTTCTGCATACATGCTATCAATCTATCCTTCAGAATTTTACATGCTTCAATTAGATCCCCTCTCATTCTTCTAAATTCCAAGGAGTTTTGGTCTATTCTATTCAACCTGTCATCATCGAACCAACCTGTCATCCTATGAAACTGTCTAATGAATCTCTATGCAAGTCTATCCTTCTATAAGCAAGGAAACCTAAACTATGCACATTGCTCCAGGTATGGCCTTACCAGAATCCTATGTAATTATAGCATGATTGCTTTACTCATGTATTCTAAGCACCATGCAATAATGGGCAATCTATCATTTGTTTGTGTGATTGTTTACTGTCCCTGCATACTTACTTTATGTTTCTAGTACAAGATACACAGATCTCTCTGAAGAACAACATTTAGAAGTTTCTCACTATTGAAAAAATTACATATTTCACCATATTACAGTCAATTTTGTACCTTATTATCCACTCACTTAATTTGTCTGTATCCCTTTGTAGTTTGTTTGCGTCCTCCTCAAAGCTTACTGACTCACCTAGATTTGTATCATCAGCAAATTTGGATGTATTAGGTTTGGACCTTTTATTTAAATCATTAATATAGATTTTAAAGAGCTGAGGTTCCAGCAATGCTCCCTGCAGCATTGGAAGTACCTTGTTTATTCTTATCATCTGCTACCTATCTGTGCTAATATATTACCCCAAACTCCATGGGTCCTAATCATGCATAACAATCTTTATATGGCATCTTATTAAACGTCTTTTGTGCATCCCAAGTGCTTCCTCTGAACCAAACATTTAAATTCATGTAATGAATATCTGTCCATGCAGCCATCTCTACCTTGACATTTCTACTACCCTGATTTTTAGCAGGAACAGGTGCAGATGAGAACAAGATACAAGAATAAAACCCACCTGAGGACACAGCCAACTTAGGACCAGCCTCAACTTAAGTGGGAGAGTCAGTGCAAATCAGGGTCTTATGCTACTCTTTGGACACCTGTGCTATTTTCATACAGAGCCACCATCTGTATGGAATGGAAAACAGTCAGAACTAGTGCACTTAAAGAGATCATTGGGAACAGTTTTAGGAGCAACAGAACACACTATCTATTTACCACTGTTTGGGCAGTTGCCTGAGCACACTTTGTCCCTCTCTCTATCCCTTACTGCAAAACCCACCCACTCTCCTCTCACCTCTGATTACTCCAGCCTCAATTTAATCTGAGCTGCAGGGTCGTGCTCTGTGGATGGCTCATTTGATTTCCCACACTGCAGAACAATACTATCAGCCTGCAGAATGATCTGGCTGAATGCCAGTTAATTGTAGCTGCAGGCCTGACAATAAGGCTATTTCAAATCTCTTGCTCGTGACTCTGGGGAAGTGTTGTGATTGACCCCAGCCTTGTTCATGTAAATGAGCAAGATCAAAATGTTTATTAATGCCTAAATATGTTGTGAGTATTACAAATACAGATGGAGGAGGATGGGGAAGACAAAAGTACCATACTTTTAAAGGAATGAATGTTTAAAGCACTATCTAGTAACACTATTACTACAGCTTTTACAACAACCTCAAGAGACAGAAGGATGGCAAAGGCAAAATACCATAGGTGCTGGAATCTAAAATAAAAACAGAATGCTGGAAAAATCCAACAGGCCTGATAGCATGTGTGGAGAAAGAATAAAACCAACGTTTAGAGTCTGGATGACTCTTTGTTAGAGCTTAAGACAAAGAAAATAGAATAGGATTTATACTATGAGATGGGGGTGGGTGCGATTGGGGGAAGGGGTAAGTGTTGGGGCTGGCAGCTATAATTAGACAAAGGGAATATTAATGGTGATGATAAAGGCTGAGAAAGATGCTAAGAAGGTCCATCAAAAGGCCAGAATCTGTGAAAGGCAGAATACAGTTGCAGATTGTCAGAGAAGGGCAAGAGGATTGTCAGAAGGATGGCTAGAGTTCTCACAAGCTTCACCAGAAAGAAATACTGTTACTTTCAGCATGCTTGCACAATGGTAGTGAATATCACATCACAACATTTGCTTGTTTCAAAATGTATATCAACAGAATCAATGTAACTTACAGGAGGATCCTTGTCGTCAGCTGAAACAACAGTGATAAGGCTACCCTTGAGGGCATCTGGTGCCACCAATCCTTTATAGAAAGGCTTGCTAAATTCAGGGGAGTAGTCATTCATATCCTGTAGAAAAAAAAGTACTTGATTTACTTAAATATTAACCATACTTAGCAAAATAAAAATCATTTTTTTCAATGCATAATTGATGTCATAACTTTTTGTATTTATCAAAAGGAAACTTAATCATTTTGTTCCCAATTGGTTGAGAATGGTTTTCAATGATTCAGCTGTGGATAGGCAATAAAGATCAGTACAGTCATGCAGTTCAATACATCAATTAAACATTTGTACATTACTTATCATTCATTGATTCATTTATTCAGTAACAAAATGACGAATAGAGAACAACATACAAATGTTTGGCTGAGTCAGCAAGTGAAAATCACTGAGATAATTCATTAGTGTGTCAGTTATGTGGATCTGCAAGAGTCTCTCATCTTTTGTACTATAAAGGTTAAGGAGCCTTGCTAAAATCTAGTAAAACAATTATGTCATTGAGGTGACCAGTTACAGTGCTGATGTGCAGACAAACACCAGCATCAAATTCCTAGCCCACCACATCATGGACGTCACCATTGATCAGAAATTGAACGAGACAAGGCACATAAGTGACTTCAAGAGCAAGTCAGCGGCTGAACATTCTGCAATCAATGATTTATCTTCTGACTTCCCAAAACCTTTCCACTACTTATGCGGCACAGGTCAGGACTGTGACTGAGTATACACCTGGATGAGCTTCAACAACAGTGAAGAAGCTCAGCACTTTCCAGGACAAAGCTGCCAACTTGATCAGAAGCCCATCTGCAACCTTAAACATTATGTCCTTCCCACACCAGGACTCAGTGACAGCACCTCAAGATAACCTGCAGCAACTCATCAAGGCTCCTTCATCAAAACCTTCTGAATCAGTGATCTCTATCAGCAAGAAAAATGAAGGCAGCAGAGGCTTGAGAGCACCATCATCTGCAAGTTTCCATTTCAGTCACAGACACCTTTTCATGGAAATATAGGACAATTCCTTTATCATCTGCTGATCAAAACATTGAAACACCCCACCTGACAGCACCATGGGTTTATTTTCTCCACTCGAGCTACAATGGCTCATCATCACCATTTCAACAGCAAACAGGAAATGGACATAAATGCTGCTCTTGCCAGTGACACTCATTTCCCAAGAAAAAAAACACAGTGGGCATCATATAGGTCAGCTACAAATGACCATGCAAAGCAACTTCAACTTTACACTGATCCTGCTGTAGAGTACAATTGGTATGTATAAAAGTTAGGGAGTGAATGAGCAGGAATATATTGTGATCTACTGCTACATGTATGAGAAGACGAGCAAGTGATCATCCACAGCAAAAATGCATTTGGCACTAATGAAGCTGCTGGCTCTCTGGAGAGTGTTCTATTCAGCTCCCCCATGCCTCCTCCTCCTCTCCACATCCCTCCCTCACTCAAATGAAAAGCAGTAGACTCAACTAATCATTGATGTGGTGGCATCAGCTCCAACTCCAACTTAGGACCTAGGGTTATGGAGACTGAGGGTCATTTTGATTATAAAAGACTCCCATTAACAACTAAACACTGAACCACCTCACTTATTCCTCCAACTGAGGAAGTAACTGGAAACTTGGGGACAAATATTGCATTCTCAAGGACCACACATCAACACTTTACGGAAGCAGCACAGTCAAAGATACTATTCAGATGTGTTCACCACTTTCACAGCATTAACTGAATTTGCACTTTACTTCAAAGATGTCATGAAATTCTCTTTTAATGCTAAAGCAAGAGCTCTCTGGATGACTAAAAATACTGGGGGAATTCTTTTGTCCAGCCTGCCATGGGAATCGTAGCAGGCAAGGGGCAGACCATGCAAAGGTCCGTTGACTTTAGGTGGGAATCTCTGGTTTTGGGGCAAGTGCAGCTGGAGAATTCCAAATTTGGAGGTTAAAATAAGACAGGAAAGAGAACTCTAATGACAGTTGTCAGGTTCATAACATAGTAAGTACAGAACCAAAAAATACAGAAGAGAACTGAAAAATACAACAGAAAAGAATATGAATTTGGTTCATTGCTGCTTTGGTGTGAAGGATAATCACTCTCATCTCACTTCTTGAGCTCAGCTCTTTTAGAGAATATTTGGACCAAGTCCGTAAAGGAAGTCAGGAGGTGAGTAGCCCTGGTGGAACCCTAACTGAATGTCAGTGAGCCGTTATTGCTGAATAAGTGCTGCTTGATGGGACTGTCAACATCTTTCATTATTTTACTGATGAGGCGATAATTAGCCAGATTAGAATTGTCCTGTTTTTCGTAGGCAGGACATACCTAGGCAATTGTAAAGGGAGATCATGGTGTAGTGGTAATGTCACTGGACTGGTAATCCAGAAGCCCAGGTTATTGGTCTAGAAAAATGGTTTCAAATCCCACCATAGCAGCTGGTGAAATTTAAATTAAATGAATAAAATATGGAATTAAAACTAGTCTCAGTAATTGTCACCATGAAACTACCATCAATTGTTGTAAAAGCTCATATGACTCAGTGATGCCTTTTAGGGAAAGAAATCTGTTGATCTGACCCGGCCCGGCCTATATATGACTCATAATCCACTACAATATGGTTGACTCTTAAACTTTCTCTAAAACGACCTAAAAGCCACTCAGTTCAAAAGCAATTAGGGATAGGAAGCAATTGCTGGCCTTGCCAGTAATGCCCATGAAGGAGTAAATTAATTTTCCACATTGTTAGGTAGATGCCAGTTTTGCAGCTGTACTGGAATAACTTGGCTGGAGTCATAGCTAGTTTTGGACCAAAGTCTTCAGTTGCTGTGGCATTGTCAAGCCTTTGCAGTAACCAGTGTCTTCAGCTATTTCTAGATATCATGTAGATTGAATTGAATTGACTGAACTCTTATGAATGTGATGCTGGCGACCTCCTCCTACAGTTATTTGTTTAATTGTACACCACCATTCACAATTGGACTGCAGAGCTTTGACTTAATTGTTGGTTGTGGGATTAGCTCTGCCTTTCACATACTGTTTACACTTCTTGCCATGGATATAGGCTTGAATTAAGCTTAACACTGAATTAAAATTAACATTTTAAAGAATGCCTAGCAGGCATTCTTGCACTCTTCATTGAATTCAGTCTCTCAGTTTGAAGGTAATGATAGAGTGGGGAACGTGCACGGATTCTGCTGCTACTAAAAGCCCATAGCAATGTTCAGTTTTGAGTTCTTAGATCTGTTTTAGTATGGTGATAGTATGGGATGGGGAGGCTCCTTCCTGTCAAGTTGGGACTTTATCTCCATAAGGACTGTGTGGTGGTCAATCCTACCAATATTGGCCTGGACAATATTGGCGACAGGTACATTGGTGAGGAAAAGGCAAAGAAGGTTTCAAACTCTTGTTGGTTCCTTCACTACAGCTGCAGATCCAATCAAGCAGCTACACCCTCTAGGACTCAGCCAACTCAGTCAGTCGCGATGCTGCTGAGCCACTCTTGGTGATGGACATTAAAGTCCCCACCCAGAATACACGTGTCCTTGCCACCCTCAGTGCTTCTACCATAGAACATAGAACATAGAACAATACAGCACAAACAGGTCCTTTGGCCCACGAGTTGCGCCAATCACATTTACCAATCCACAGACCTATCTATAACCTCCTATCCTATTCTTTTCCATATACTCATCCAGAAGTCTCTTAAAAGACCCCAGTGAGTTTGCCTCAACAACATCCGACGGCAGTCGGTTCCATTCACTCACCACCCTCTGAGTGAAAAACCTACCCCTGACATCTCCTTTGTATTTGCTTCCCTGCACCTTAAATCTGTGTCCTCTCGTAGTGACCATTTCAGCTCGGGGAAATAGTCTCTGAGAGTCCAGCCTATCTATTCCTCTCAACATTTTATAAACCTCTATCAGGTCGCCTCTCAACCTACGTCTCTCCAGTGAGAAGAGTCCCAGCTCCCTCAACCTATCTTCATAAGGCCTGCCTCCCAATCCAGGCAGCATCCTTGTAAATCTCCTCTGAACCCTCTCAATAACCTCTACATCCTTCCTATAATGAGACGACCAGAACTGTGCACAATACTCCAACTGGGAATACCAAATGGTATTCAACATACAGTCCAGGACTGATTCATCAGCTGAGGGTTGGAGGGAGGTAGATAAGTAGGGAGAAGGTTTCCCATTTTTGATCAGAATATTTCATGGAATCTGGAGTCAATTTTTGAGGATTTCCAGAACAATTTCCTTCTGACTGCATTCTGTACTCTTTTCATTTCTGGCCAGTAGGTCAATGCCAGGTTTGATTTCATTCTTTTTTGACTTTTGTGTACAGGTTTGATACAACTGAGTGGTCTGGAAGTTT
Organism: Sphyrna mokarran; assembly: GCA_024679065.1. Lineage (NCBI taxonomy): Eukaryota > Metazoa > Chordata > Chondrichthyes > Carcharhiniformes > Carcharhinidae > Sphyrna > Sphyrna mokarran. Next base: position 47,024,730 of record JAGIQG010000017.1, read on the forward strand.
CAAGTATTTAAAAAGTCAAGCATACCACTATGAATCCAGAATCTCAAGTAGGTCAGGCCATTGGGTAAGAATGGCAGATTTTCCTCCTGAAGGACAGTTTTTTTCCTGGTCACTATTATTGAGACTAGCGTTCAATTTCAGATCTTTGAATTTCAACTGTACCAGCTGCCATGGTGAGATTGGAACCTATGCCTCTAGGACGTTAGTCAGGTGCTCTGGATTACTGGTCTGGTGACATTACTACTATGCCACTGCCTCCCCTGGATGAACCTACAAATGTAAAAAAATACTGAAAGAACCAATGGGGCCAATTATGCATCAAACAGGGAATCAAGGATTCTGGGAACCAGGCGGGTAAGTGGAAATGAACCACTGCAAGATCAGCCATGGTCTTATTGAATGGTGGGGCAGGCTTGAGGGGCTAGGTGACCTACTCCTGCTCCTATTTCTTACGTTCTAAAAAAAAAGTCTTTATTTGGAGGCAGAGTGCATAGTTGAGGTATTAAATGGGTACTTTATATCTGTCTTCACGAGAGAAGAGGATGCTGCCAATGAAGTAGTAAAGGAGTAGTTAGCATTGATATTAAATAGAATAAAAATAGATCAAGATGAAACACTAAAAAAGATTTGGAACACAGAAGTTTAGGAACATAAGAATTAGGAGCAGAAGTAGACATTTCAGCCCTTCATACTCGCTCAATCAGATCATGGTTGATCTCTTTCCGGTGTTAACTCCATCACCCTATCTGTTCCCCATATCCCTTCAACCTAAGTTTTTTAATCAGAAATATATCAATCTCCTTCTTGAAACTATTTATTGATTCAGACTCCACCACACTATGGGGCAGCAAGTTCCACAAATTCATCATATTCTCTGCAAGGAGTAGTTTCTCCCCATCTCACTATGGGCGGCACAGTGGTTAGCATTGCTGCCTCACATCTCTAGCGATCCAGGTTCGACTTCTGGCTTGAGTCACTGTCTGTGGGGAGTTTGCACATTCTCCCTGTGTTTGCATAGGTTTCGTCTGGGTGCACAGATTTCCTCCTATTCTCCAAAGATATTGGGGTTAGGTGGATTGGCATGCTAAATTGCCATTTAGTGTCAAGGAGATTAGCTAGAGTAAATGCAAGAGGTTATGGAGAGAGGGCCTGGCTGGAATTGTGGTCGGTGCAGATTCAATGGACCAAACAGCCTCCTTCTGCACTGTAGCATTCTATAACTTAACCCTTTACAGGCTGAGAAGGCTGTCAAAAAAAAAAGGTAATTGATGTGATTTTCAAGTTACTTTGCTGTAAAAACATGCCCAGTGCTTCAGAAAAGCCCAGGAGCAAAAGACAAATTCACAGATTGAAAATTTCAAACAGCTTCCTTCAGCTAATTTTGAAATAATGAAGGGCAGGGTGAGTTCAAGATCGCCAGCATCCAAAGCTACCAGCTAGACCACCAATGCTATTTTAAACAGTTCAGCAACTTCATTAATAACTGTGTAATGAACTGAACAAGCAGTTCAGAGAAGAGCAAATATCAGAAACCAGTCACAACTTTGGCATGGAACCTACAAACCAAATTGACATTAGCTCTCCTGAGTAAGGTGGATACATTCTGTGCTGGCAATTGAAATCACACGAATGTGGTAATTGATACATGAACTGTATTCTTTGAGGACTTGGAAAGTATTTTTAGAAGTGGAAATGTTCAGGCTTGTGGAACTAGGTGTTTGGACTACAGCAGCCCAGACTCCTTCCTTTCTGGTGCATGAAATGAATTTAGGAAATTTTGACCCATCCTTTCTGGGCTCATTCACAAAGCTATATCTAATTCACCACTAAACTGGCAACGTAACTGAGGAAGTCGATGGTCAGTTGGGTTCTTCAGGGTAGTTTCCTATGCTTAACCACCTTCAGCTGCTTGACCTGACCTTTCCTCCAACATGAGTTCAGAAATGGGGATTTTGCTGATGATTGCAGAATGTTCTGTACCTTTTCTCAGATGCTGAAGCAATCCCTGTCCAAATACAGCAATATCTGTATAATATCCAGGTTTGGGCTGAGAAGTGGCAACTAACATTTGTGTCATACAAGTGCCAGGCAATGACCATCTCCAAAAAGACAGAATCTAACCCATTGCCCCTTAATATTCAATAGCATTACCCTCACTGAATTCCCCACTATCAACACCTTCCAAACCCATCACTGGAAGAACAAGGATCCTTCAGTCAGAGAGGAGCACCACCATCTGTTAGTCCCCCTCCAAATCATTCATCATCCTGACTTGGAAATATATTCCTGTTCCTTCACTGTCACTAGGACAAAATCTTGAAACCTCCTTCCTAATTGCTCGTGGGTGTTTTTACAACACATAGACGGTAGCAGTTCAAGAAGGAAGTACATCATCACCTTATCTAGGGCAATTAGAGATGGGCAATAAATGCTAGCTTACTCAGTGATTCCCATATCCAGTAAATTAACAAAAATAGATTAAGAAGAGAATAAAGATCACAAAACAGTGCAGTTTAGTGCTAAGTAGAGGAAGTGATGCTTGCCATGTCTTGCTGACCTTCAGAATGGAGGTCTTTATCTTGATGAACCACACGATGTAAAAGAAAGTTCATAGGAAAGGCTTACTTGTTTTGTTAGCTGGTTGGTATAATTAGAAATCTAACATGTCTTCCTGACACAATTTTGAAACAGTTACATGTAGAATTCCTGTACCATGCCTACATGGCATAGCATGAGCGACATGGTGGCACAGTGGTTAACATTACTGCCTCACAGTTCCAGGAACCTGGATTCGATTCCCGGCTTCAGTCACTGTCTGTGTGGAGTTTGTACATTCTCCCCATGTCTGCATGGGTTTCCTCCTGGTGATGTGGTTTTCTCCCACAGTCCAAAGATGTGTGGGTCAGGCCATCCTAAATTGCCCCTTAGTGTCCTGGATTGTATAGGTTAGAGGGGATTAGTGGGGTAAATATGTGGGGTCATGGAGATAGGACGTAAATGGCATTGTTGTCAGTGCAGACTTATGTGCCAAATGACCTCCTTCTGCACTGTAGGGTTTCAGTGATACATCTTAATTAAGTATTTTTACAGCAAAACAGAAGTGAAGTGTCAGTTTTCAATTAAATCCCCCAGTACACAGGTCTGAAATTTATGGTTCCATGCCAGAACATTTGAAAGAAGAGTGGTTTGTATAATAAAATGGGAGGCCTGCCCACCTGTGGTCCTAAATGAGATCATTAAATCACCAATTAATGGCCAAAGGACTTATTTCGCCTCTGTTAGGCTGCAGAAAGAGAATGAAATAGCAAGCAGCTTGGCAGCATTCGCTGAACAGGCTGGTGTCAAGCAGAATGGGGGGTGGGGGGGGGTTACCTCATTAGAAGTTTCCCTGTGCTTCTTGGGGATGTCTTCCTTGGAATCGTTCCTTCCCCAATCAAATTCCTGACTTACCTGAAGTCTGGATCCATCAGTTCATGATGTGAAGATGCCAGCGTTGGAGTAGGGTAAACACAGTAAGAAGTCTCACAACACCACCTGGCTTTTGCTATCAAATAAACCTGTTGGACTTTAAGCTGGTGTTGTGAGGCTTCTTACTGTCCATTACTTCATCACAGTGCGTTGCCCAGAGTCGCAGCAGTGGCCACTACTCCATTCTGTTGCTGCTGGGTTGACAAAGTTGGCAACCAATCAGATTGGCTGGTTACCCTCCAGGATGGGACTTGTACTCCCAGATGACGGGTGCAAGTCCCATTCTGATTCTGTTAAGTTTGCCTCCCTCCGCAAAATGCAATCACTGTGCGTCTGATCAATCTACTGCTGACAAACCTTTCGGTTTGAGGATTGGGTCATCCGTCCCTCATAAAATCCACCTCACAGCCTCGGCTACCATTTATTTCATACAAGGCAAAAATCTCAGCATATCTGGCACCATCCATACAGAGAGTAAACAGAGATAATGTTGTGAGCCTGTTTGATTCTTTTTCATTTGCATTACCAACATATAGCACCAGAAGGCAGGAATTTAACGGACGTGCAGAATTGGGAAACTTATCCTTTTAACTCCCCAGTCATACGGACCTGATTCCGACAAGTGAGGCACCTCATCGGCACTTTATGAACTATAACAAGTTTTCTTTTCAATGTTATCATATGCTTGTCAAATTCTCAAAGATGGTGTGAGGTGCAGTCTTTTCTCATGGGGTAATCGTCATCTGTTCTCAAGGTTAAAGTACCATGTTCAGACAATTAGAACATAGCGTTAATCTGAGATGAGACTCAATTTCTAGTAAGTCTGGTCTTCTTTCACTATTCACTTGAAGATCAAATACCTCAAGGCAATTACATTCCGCATCGTATACACTCAGGCAGTTTTGAAAGTTCACTTCACCAAAATATGCACAGTTCATGCGTTCAAAAAAGCTGACATTTTCAGAAATGCAAGTAGTTACATTTTGAAACAGAAGCCAAATGATTAATGAAGACACAGTAGTTATAATTAGAACGTCAATTAAACCCAACTTTAGTCAACAGCGTAGTCTTTGGCCCAAAAACGTTTTAGACAAGGAATCTCTTTCAGGCAGTATTTATAGCTTCCAGCAAATTTGTAACCTCATTCCATCCTTAATAATAAAAAGACTTGTAATTAAACGCCTTAAGATGTATTTTTCTACAGAGAGTTTTGGCAGACAATCCTTTTTTGCATGCAAATAGAATTTGCTTACTTATCTTCAAATTATTTCTCAATTATATGAATATTGAAGAGGCTACAAAAGACAGTGTGAAGTTAAATGAACACCCTGCTAATTCAGCTTTGTAGCATAATCGCACCTCTTCTGAATTCTATTGCACCATCCAAAAAGTGTAAATTGATTTATTCCACTGTTACTGAAGGGAAAGCTGCATACCTCTTGGGCTACTGCCAATTACTGATCAAAATACATTTTAATAAGACTCATGTGTAGGCTGCTTGGAATCCCTACTGATTTACTGCCGGCTGCCTTCTTCCCACCCCTCAAAACAACACAGAGTATGTGTTGCACTAATAACCTGATGCCATCTGTTTCGTGCACAGTATTCCTTTGAGAACAAGGTGTGATATAAGCATTAAGGAATACCAAATTCCATTAAAATGAATACATTCATGCTAAATTTGATTTGCTTTATGAAATATAATACAATTGACATTCATCAGACCTGGGTTGATTTCATACAATAGAGTAAGATGGGTGAAAACGAGTCAGCGACCCATTTACATCTTTGCCTACTTCCCTTAGTCAGAACGGTCATGTATGTCTGCTGTGGCACCAGTGTTCCCTGAATTGAACATTTGGGAGTTTGACCCACTCCAAGGACTGTAGCAGAAGATGAATCCTCTCTTCACTGCATGGATGAGGGAACACTGTAATGATAAGAAAGGGTGCCTTTTGAACTCTGTCCACATCTCAGGTGGATGTAAATGATCCCATGGCAGTCTTTTGAAGGAGACTGTGAAAGGACTCTCCAGTATCATGGCCTATATTTAACCATGACCAACATCATTAAACTAGGTTGCCTGGTTTTTATTAGATTTCTGTATTTCCTAGTGTTTTGAAGCATACTGTTGTTAAAAAATGCTGGCTAAAATCTTCAGTCCTCATTCGTGCTGGCATTTTCTGGTGTCGCTGTAAGTGAGTGGAGTTTTGGTTGGAATACCAAATTTTCCATTCTTGTTCACAACGGATCCCGCTACATATTGAAAATCCTGCCCAATAATATATAAAAGTTACTTTTTATTTCTATTGTAAGAACATTGCAGCATAGAATCATAGAGCCCCTACAGTGCAAAAGGAGGCCATTTGGCCCATAGAGTCTGCTCTGCACCAACCATAATCCCTACCCAGGCCCTATTCCCGTAACCTCACACATTTACCCTGCTAATCCCCTTGACACTAAGGTCATTTTAGCATGGGCAATCAATCTATCTTTCTCATCTTTGGAGTGTGGGAGGAAACTGGAGCACCCAGAGGTAACCCACGCAGACTCGGAGAGAACGTGCAAACTCCACACAGACAGTGGCCCAAGGCTGGAATTGAACCTGGGTCCCTAGCACGATGAGGCAGAAGAGCCAACAATTGTGCTAACATGCCTTTTCCAAATCGAAATCTAGGCTTGGATCCAAATCCAACCATTAAGTACCTGCTTAAATGATAAGACCACCTACATCAGAGATGCACTGAACTTGACATCAAAAAGTTATCCCTTTTCCAAATTCTATAAAGTTAGATTGCTAACTAAACAAGTTAATCTGCCCTTGCTACAATTTAAAAATCAGTAGCAGGGTATTTTAAGAATTGTACAAAGGACAGCATTAATTTTATCCAGATTCAGCTGGATGGCAGAGAATAGAAAAGCAGTGCAATAATAATTAATTTGTCCTGTTAACTTTAGAGGAAGGTCACCGTTTAACCAAACTTGCACAGCATATCAATATTCTCAACATTTTTTTTACACTTTATGTAGATGGAAAATATAGAGCAGATTCTTTTTCATTGGCCTTTAAAATGCAATACATTTTTAATGTAATTCCATTCACTGCCTATTATTATAATCCAAGTAGATAACTTGCTATTTGAAAGCATTACATAAGTTTGGAAAGATTACATGAAAGTAAGCCAACACTCGAGAGGACCATATATCTGTTTCAATTAGCTCAACTGACAATATTCAGCGAGATTTATCTGGCCAATATAAATTTAATAGTTCTGTAATTTGCTTATTTAATTCGGCTAAAAATAAATCACTTTAGTAAAGCCAAGCAATTTTCAAAATTTCACAGGAGCAAGCTTTTACAGGGTAAAACACTATTGCTAAATTATATCAATGATTAAACAATATTACATTACAAATGTTGCCATCCATACATCTGTCAGCCCAGAATGACAGGCTGAAAGCTTCCTCTGCCGCCTCTGAGAATCACCTACAAAATAACTTTGAGCAGTTTCAGACAAGCTCCAACTTGATGTAGGGCATAGTGCAATATGACCAGCAATTAGCAGAAGCTGACACAAATTGGACACTTCCAGCCAACAAAGCTGTCCCATGTCAGCCAGCTTGACACAGAAGAAGGAGATTTTTTTAGACAGATAAAAGGCAGTGTTGCCCTGATGTCAGACTGAAGTAGCAACTGATAACATTTCGCTTTGACTTCCATGGGACCTGTACCAATTCGAGTAAACTAACAGACGTTTGAAATTATTCCTTCTCTTCTTACAAAATTCTGCTTTCATAGATCTTTCTTGAACACCAACCAAAGTAAATCCATTTATTATATATGTACACATAATAGAACATAACCAATTGGCAGAAGTGTCTCAAACTGCAAGTTTTTCTGAGATTCAGTAAATGCAAAGAATTGTCAGATTTGAACTGTGGGTGCTTAGGAAGGTATCAGAATTTATACATTTTTATTGAGACTGTTACTTTCAGGTTTATGGGGCTGAATTCAGCTTTCAGCAGCAAATAAATAGTGCCAGCTGTTCATTACATGTTCACTTAGCCTCAGACATCCTTTGGGATTTTGCACCGGAACAGAAGCAGAAATGGCACGCTGCCCTCCAGAGGGAATTTGGGACCTGTTTGGCCAGGGCAAGAAACTGTGAATTTCTTTAATTAGTCAGGTTGCTAAATGAGCAATGCAGGGTCTTAAGTAGGAAGTGTCAGTTTGGGAGGAGCATGTGATGGATTCGAGCCACACCCGCAGTGTGTTTCTCACAGCAGAAGGAAGTGTTCTGTTCACCGGTAGCGAGATCTTCTGGTCCCGCTGCTATCAATGGGATTTCCTATGACTTCTCAACATGTCGCAGGTAAACTCACAGGGGGGATGTGCCACTGGAGGGATCAGACACTTACTGCTGCCTCTGAAATGCAGCCAGCATAACCAAGGGCCCCACAGGCCCCGGACAGTATCTCTTCCACCTTCTTCCATCAGAAAAAAAGATGCCAGAGTCTGAGGTCATGTACTAACCGATTCAAGAACAGCTTCTTCCCTGCTGCCATCAGACGTTTAAATGGACCTATCATATATTAGGCTTATCTTTCTATACACCCTATCTATGACTGTAACACTACATCCTGCTGTCTCTCCCTTCCTTCTCCTCTGTGAATGGTATGCTTTGTCTGTATAGCACACAAAAAACAATACTTTTCACATATGATACATGTGACAATAATAAATCAAATCAAATTAAGTCAGAAGATCCCATTGGCATGAACAGTCAGAAAATTCCAGCCTCTAATTCAAAATCAAGTCAAGTATGGAAAGCCAAATAAAGAGAAGAAAAGAAATCATAGAATAAAGCAAAGATAAAGGAGAAACAAAGAGATAGAAAAAACGTAAAATCTTCAATTAAAACTACACTTTGGAGGAAGAAGAGACCACTCTTTTGAAGTTAACATTCAGTGGCAGAAAAATGGTTTGGCAGCAATTAGTATTTACCTTTCTGGCATGGTTAAAGGATGTCCAAAGAGTGTAACAACCTCACACAGTTCTACAGGTGGGATTTTACAGTCCTGCCTACGTTGGGAATCTTCTGATCCTGCCAAAAGCCACCCTCATGCAGTGTGTCTCCATAGTGAAGTGGGCAAGCCACACAAAATGCTGAAGGCATTGGCAAGACCAACAGATCCTGCCAGCGAGCCTCCACCGCCATTAAATACATGGGGTGGTGGGGGGGAGCAGGGGTGTAGCAGACAGCTAGAAAATCTGGTCCTATACATTTCAATGCCAAATGTCTTGGCTAATACTAGTAATGGAGTAGTGTCCAGAGGACTAGGGCAATCAAGATTGCAATATTCTTATTTTCTCATTTGAACTGTGTATGTGTGGTCACTAGAAATTGACTTATAGTTGAGTACTGATAACCTTAATTGTTCCTTCTACAATAAAATCCAGCACACAGTGTTCACTGAATTGGACAGAGCAATGTTAATCAAATGTTAATGGAACAACTATATAAATTTTGTTATTCAATAAAACATTGAAGTCTTCGCAGGTGAAGCATCTGATCACAAAATATATTTTATAGTCCCAATCTGAATTCAGTGGTTTATTTGAATCATAAAACATTGCAGCACAGATGGCGACTCTTTGCCCCATTGCTTCTTTAAAAATATTTTGTCAGGCCTTGGCTTTTATGAGAAATCATTTGCGTTGGGAAAAATTGCAATAGAGCTGACTGCCACTGAGGAGTAGTGATGGTGAACTTGATGTGAACTCTCAAAAGTGGCCAGGTTTTCAATTGATCAAAAAACTGTGTGCTGCAATAATCTGACTTGGATATCAAGGCATCTGGCTAGGCAGCCTGGCTTTCTACAACCACTTAAATAGTTAAATTTAAAATATTCAACTTAAAAGCTCAGAAAAATTCTCCTCAATGCCAATCTTTCAAGGACAGCTTCTTCCCTGCTTTGAATGAATTTACCTTCTGTTAAGTTGATCTTTCTCTACACCCTATGATTGTAACACTGTATTCTGTATTGTTCCTTTTCTTCTCCCTTATGTACTATGTGAACTGTATGCTTTGTATGTATGGTGTGCAAGAAACAAGAAGTTTCATTGTATTCTAATGCATGAGACAATAATAAATCAAATCTAATCAGTGTTTATGGGGAGATGGTGGCATAGTGGTGAAGCGGTGGATCCAAAGGCTCAGACAAATGCTCTATCTATTCAAATACCACCAATAGAACTAAAAAACTAGTCTCAGTAACAGTCACCATGGAACTATTATCAATTGTTGTAAAAACCCATCTGATTTTTACAACATCGGGAAGGAAATCTTCAATCCTTATCTGGTCCGGCCTACATGTGACTTCAGACCCACAGCAACGTGATTGACTTTTAACTGCCCTTTGACATGGTTGAGTAAGCCACTCAATTCGTCGACAATTCAAGATGGCCAGTGAATGCTGGGCTTGCCAGTGGCTCTCGCATCACACAAAAGAATGAATAAAATTACAAGTATCGGTTGGTCACCTGTGCATTTGCTTATGGATCAAAGTATATTGTGCTATCATTTCTGCAACTATCCTTCTGTTACCACTTCAGTCTACCTCCTGCATCCCATTTTTTTTACTTTCAATATATTTTTCCACTTCTCCTCCTCGTTCTTTTCAGCAATCATGAATTACATCCTGCCTAACAATGTCTGGTGAACAATCTCAATGGAATTTCAGATACATGCCCTCAGTCTGATATATTCAATTTCAATTATTTATCTTTTACAAAGTCTAGGATATGTAGCAAGACAGAAGCTAGAAAGTACCAGATAGCAAAAGGATGCCCAAGAATTACTGAAATATGTGTGCAAGACAGAAAAAGAAAAAAAGCAAGCCAGGCTAGAAAGATTGCTTTGCATTTATATTAGCACATTCCACAAGCATTGGATGTCTCAAAGTGCTTTACAGCCAATAGACTACTATTTGAAGTGTTGTCATGTAACTTATAAATGTGTAATGTTATGCATGTAGTCAACTTAACAGTAATATAAACTCTAATGAGAAAATAATCAAAGATAGTGGTAAAGAGATCGAGGTGCTTTAGAATCTTTAAAGTTCCATGATAACGTTGTAAAGCTATAACTAATTTGCAAAGGGCTTTAGCTTGTCTTCTCAGGGAAATTCATCATAAAACAGAGCATGCTCTTTGTCCTTTTGCACAAGACAGTTTTCAATCCTCCTTGGATTTGCTAGTGGTGTCCAAAGACTAGAGGATTGCAAATGTTACACTCTGTTCAAAAAAGATGAGAGGGATAAACTGGGTGCCTACAGGCCATTCACTCTAACGTAAGTGATGGGAAAACTACAGGAATGAAGTCTAAGGCTGAGATCTTCTGCTGCTACCCATGGCAGGAACCACTGCAAGGAGGAATAGTAAATTTGGAGAGGCAGGCAGCCAAAAGTCCTTGGAATTCCAGCTGCAAGTAAAATCGAAAAGTTCCACTCAAAATTGATTTACACTCGAGTTAATAAAGAACAGTATGGACTTGTTAAAGGCATTTAGCACCTAATTCACCTGATAAGAGTTCAAAGACAAAGCAACATAAAGTGCTGATGGAGGTAATGTAGTAAATGTTGTACACAAGGATTTCAAAAGGCATTTTGTAATGCACTACATAAAAACTTAATCAGAAAACAGAAGCACATGGGATTAAAAGGTTGACAAAATAACTTGGCTATGTAATTAGCTAAAGGATAGGAGGCAAAGATCATGGGGAACAGATGTTTATTAACAGAGACAAAAGTAGTGGGGTTCCTTGGAGATCATCAATAGGACTCGCACTTATCTAACCTGTGCTTGCCTATATAGAATGTAAATTCAAAGTTTGCGGGTGATACATAAGTTGTAACATAATAAATAGTGAAGGGGATATTAGTAGACTTGAGGAGGACTAGATTCATTGGTGAACTGCCAACTGGCAACTCCAATTTAACAAGGAAAATTGTGAAGGGATGCACTTTGGGGTGCATCAGAGACTGTAATCTAGATGGTACTATTTAAAGGGGAGTACAAAAACACAGCTATGTATGCTCACTAAGCTTTGAATGTGGCAGGGCTAATTATTAGGGTTTCATATTACTATGGATTTATGGAAATTGAACATTTCATTTTATAAAACAGCATGGAGAATGGACACTTGAGATGAAAGCAAAATACTGTGGATGCTGTAATCTGAAACAAAAACAGAAAATGCCGGAAAATCTCAACAGATCTGACAGCATCTGTAGAAAAAAAATAGAGCCAACATTTTGAGTCTGGATGAACCCTTGTCAGCTCTCTGTATTAGAGAAGGATCATCCAGACTCGCAATATTGGCTCTATTCTCCCTCCACAAATACTGTCAGATCTGCTGAGATCTGCATTTTCCGTTTCTGTTGGAAAATGGACAATTGGCATTGCAACAAGATGAAGTCGAGAGGTCATGTGAACCCTATTCTTCTCAAACAATATAGATGAAACTGCCCAAGGTTGGATGTTAGCCTGCTTGTCTGATCAGGACATTAAAGTGGAACATTTCATTGAGCAAAAGATCTTTCCTGTGAATTTTAATGGCTACTGTTATTCAAATAGTTCATGATGCCAAACTTCCTGGTTGCAGAACAGAATTCCTTGAATGGGTGTGAGAAGAACCCATTTATGTCAAAAAGCAAAAAAAAGTGACCTCAAAGGCTGCTGAGGCAGGATGGTTAGAAGGCCCAGTTAGTTTCACAGGGAATTTGTCCCTGTTGTTTTAGAAGTCGTTAGGCTCTTTTATTCTTCACTCCTCAAAACCCTTCAATCCCACCACTACTCTCCATGGCCCTTCATACCTTCTGAGCCACCTCAATGCATACTCATTTCCCCCACCCACCCCCCACAGTCCCTCATACTCTCAATGCTATCTCCTATAGCTAATCACCCAGCATTTGATCATGACCTAAGAGTCATTGAAAGATGAGTAAAAATTGAACTTCCCCAACAAGAGCTAATACAGCTCTTATTTCTACACACTTAGTAAAAAAGCTCCCATTCATAAAATTCATTCAAAATTTTTAAATCTCCTCAAGTAGTTAATCTCTTATAAAAACAAACTTTTGTTCAGTATTACAGACATACAAGTTTGGGGAAAAAAATGCATCAAGAAGAATGTAAGTTGCTTTTGAGAGGATGCATAGGAGGTTTATAAGGTGACTCAAGGCATGATAGACTCGTAACATGGAGGGCTTAGATAAGCTGGGATTGTTATCCTCAAAATAGAGGAGACTAAGGATAAATGAGTGAGAAGTGAGTGTCCAAAAGTGAGAATTTTATGTTCAACATGCATGGTGTTTTCTGATTCAGTCCGAGGTCCTGGAAATGCCACAACATTTACATTGGCCAGCATGAAACGTGTTCCAATGGGTTGAGCAATATTAACAAATATGAGGCAGAGTTGTGGTGGGCACTGGATCTAATGGCAACCCTATTGGACATTTAAGGCAGCTGGCAGACACCACGAAAAACATCTGAGGAGGAGAGGAGCAGCACCCAGAAAGTATCCCAAGTGGGGAGGGAGCACCCCAGATAGGTATTAAACCCTCCACTTCTCAGACAATTCTTATGGAGGCAGTGGGTGCCAGGCAAAACATCTTAATACCGTGAGATGATGGAGTAAAGTATATCAACTCACCCAGTAGGCCTGGGGAGAGGTGGCAGCTGAGGTCAGCAAGCATGACTTAACCTGCCACACATTGCCTGCTGCATAGTGCCGTAAAAGATTCAATAACTTTATGCTTGGCAAGGGAGAGTACCGAGCCATGATCTAGAGTGGAGAAGTGAGGAAGGATACCAGCACTCAAGTTAGGAATCAGAGTCTCAGAACACACCTTTAACCATTCATGTTAAGTGCGAGACAGAAGATCAGAAGTTCTGAGTCCACCTAAGGTTAAGTATACAAAGTGTTGGGAGCATCCTCATAGCTCATTGGGAGAGTAGAGTGGGGTATGGTATGGTGTTGGAGGTGGAGAGTTGAGTTATGAATGGAGCTTTGCACTTCCAGGAGAAAAGCAGCTAGAATATTGCTGTGTGATCTCTCCCCAGTGGAGGGTGGAAACCTGGCGATTCAGTACAACCATTCGCTGCGAGCCCTGGAACTGGAATGTGAGCAGGGAGGAAGATTCTCAGGTCACAGAAATGCTGGAGTCTCTGAAAAAAGTAAGAGTCCAGTGGATAAAAGCAGGAAGGTGGAGAGTGAAATGAATGAAATGTTGACTTGTCCCTCATTAGGATTTCTGAGAAAGTGTCCAGGGATTCTCTAGTCACCCAGGCACTGTGATGTTGTAAATATCACTCACACCTGCCCTGACGAATATCATGGGCATTGGCTGTGTGATGAGTCAGAGTACCGGCCAATCGTTTTCCTCCCTCACTTTAGCCAGCCTGCAGAGCAAGCTGGGATCTCCATGACTGTCCATTAACACTAGAGCAGGCGTGAGTGACAGATGCATCCACGGCACACCCTCTCTCCACAGCAAGCATCAGTGCAGCTACTGGCATATCAATGGGCAACAGTGTGTTGGATCAGATGGTAGTGCACATTAGTGTGAGCACATCATGATCACATTAACAGATGGTGGAGGCAGCAAGCGCTCAGGGCACTGGCATTCAGAGTACTGCTGGATATCAGGATATGTTGAATTCGAGGCAGATTATGAGTCTATGGAGTTGGCCGATAGGCAGCAAGTGCCAGACATCGAGCGGGATGTACAGGCAGATCAGGTGGAGATCCATGAGGCTGTGTGTGTGTAATGGTCTCTGTCATGGAGGAGTCAGAATACATATGTTGCACTGATGCTCAGCACCGAGCACACAGCCAAACCCACTGAGAAAGTACTGATTCTCATGAAGAAACAGCTCCAGGAGCAGGATCAGGAGTTTCTGGCATTGGGGTTGGATTTGCAAGCACTCACACAAGCTCTTACCTCAGGAGGTCATTGCTGTCTGAAAGGATAGAGGAAGCAGGTTTTATACAAATTATCAACAGTCCGTAGTGTACTTTAAGATGATGAATTTGCGCAGCATCTGGAAAAAATTGGATGTAGTACCAAAATTGGACACTCAGTTAAAAAGTTAGGATGGTCGTGATGGCTAAATAGCCTCTTACAGCGCTGTAGGATTCTATAGGTCAAAGGGCTTGATTAAACCGCAGTTAGCATATTGTACCCAGCTTTGGGGTATGGGGGAATTGGGATATTGAGGCTTCAGAAAGGTTGCAGAAATTCCATATCATAAATATGTCATCTATTTGGATAAATTCTAAAAGCAGTGACACAATACTTTAGAGAGGCAAAACTTGAGGGTAGCTTAATTAAACATCCAAAAATAATGGAGAGATTAGATTGTGTTAAGTAGACCAATTATTTCAACAAGTTAGCTGAGGTAGTATCAGAAAAAAATGCTTATAATCTGGTTCTGGAAGAGCAGAACCAGATTGATTTTTCTGCTTTTCCCTGAGAATATTTGACCTGTGGTCAGGTTGCTAGCATGTGCAGTGAGCACTTACTGATTCACTGAATTTCTTCAAATAAGAGCTGGGCCTGTTTCTAACTGGAGTGGACATTACTTGTACAAGAGGTACATATTCTGTAATGTTAATCAGCGATAAGGTGATGATTTGGGCTAGTTTCTATTCCCTAAGGCAGTTGAACAAGCTTCCAGTTTTTCTCTTCAAATTTGCCTGCAGGAGGTTTCAGGCTGTTTTCTTTCCCCCCTCTCCTCGGTGTTTTCATGGGTCCATCTGAGTGTGGTGTGCATGTACTGTAAAGCATAAAGCATCACAACTCTTTGGAAGGGTTGAGCTGTTCCTTTACCCCTCCATCAAATAACTCAACCCCTGACTCCACAAAGCCTGTCCACCATCTACAAGGCACAAGTCATTTGCCTGGATGACTGCAGCTTCAACAGCACTCAAGAATCTTGACACCATCCAGGGCAAAGCAATCCAGTTGATTACTCCTTCCACCATCAATGGAGAGTGACAGCAGTGTGGGCCAGCGTCAAGCTGCACCGCAGGAACTCACTAAGGTTCCTTAGACAGCACCTTCCAAGCCCACAACTATAACCATCTAGAACGACAAGGGCAGCAGATTTATGGGATTGCCACCCTTGGAAGCCACTCACAATTCTGACTTGGAAATATATCATTGTTCCTTCACTGTCACTGGGTTAGGATCTTGGAACTCCTTCTTTAACAGCACTGTGGATGTACCTACACCACATAGACTGTGGTGGTTCAAGACAGCAGGTCATCACCACCTCCTCGAGGGCAACTGGGGATGAGCAAAATACATTGGCTAGCCAGTAATGCTCACATCTCATGAACAAATAAAAAAAATTATATATCTCTACTCAAGCAAAATAAAGAAATTAAAATTACGTTTAATTCCTGTCATTACCTACTGTTCAGATCTTGTTCATTTGTTTGTTTAAATGTCTTAGAAAGCTACAGAAGTAGTTGTGATTATATAAGTTAAAGTATCCTTTCATATCCAAAAATATGTAGATTAGGCATTTTAGCCACGTAAATGCACAGGATTACAGGGATAGGGCGGGAGGGGGCGGTCCTGGGTGAGAGACTCTTTCAGAGAGTCGGTGCAGACTTGATGGGTTGAATAGTCTCTTTCTGCACTGTAAGGCTTCTATGGTTCAAGCAGTAACTCTATTTCATTTTACTGCCACCATTTCAATCTGGAGTTGTAATTTTAATGCACTTTAGTGGACTTAAGTCTTAGTGTAATTTTAATTCACTTTAGACTTAAGTTTTGCACTTCATTTGCTTTTATTGAGCAAACGAGTCTAAACTGATTTGAGTCTCAGTTGCCATTTCTACATCTCTATGTTTAGGTTACAAAGCACCTCCTTTGTGGCAATTATACAGCTGTGATTACCATCTAACCATGCATTCATTTAACCCAGGGGATTAACAGCAGTATTCCTTAGTGGCCTGAACTAGGTCCTTCTCATCTGTCATTCTCCAATCTTCCTGCAGATTGACAAAGGTAGGAGAGACCTGAGACAGATTGTTTGGTCGTTTTATTTTCAGAGGAAGTGGACATACAGGGCCATGTTAGCGATTAGATTTATGGTAAAATTTGTTTTTGCATAATTTCCTTCAATTTAGGGTTAGAAACCAGGTTAGCCCACACATTCATCAAACATTTGTATCTTATGATCCAGCAATAAAATAAACAATCTAATGGCTGATAAAGTTGACAAAAGACGTACACAGATAATGCAAATTTGTTTCATTGAAACAAAACGTTCAGTGTTTTCCTAAACTGAATAACTTACATTGAGTGAGCCATTCCATTTTGTTGTACAACTCTGAATAGATGAATTAAATTTAAATCAGTGGAAATGGTTTGTTTTTGTAAGAGAAATTGCAAATTCTAGTTTATTTTGAGTACATTTGTAAATCTGCATAAGAAAAGTGATTTCACTGTGGGGGAGCAAATGGAATTTGAAAGATAAAGTTAATGTAATTACAAGATGTCATGCATCTGTAGCACTCAGAAATGTTAGTTTTCACATTGAAGTATGTATAATTCACTGCAAAGCAATCTTAGCTGTTGGATTTTGAGAGAAAAAAAACACACTGTAAGAAGAGGTGAAGAAAGAAACCAATATAGAATCAAAGTGCCTTTTTTAGTATAAATATTTGGGGCTAGATTTTCACCGAGTCAGGATGATTTGGGAGACTCATAAAAACACAACTCAATTTCCGAGCTATCTGATTTTTGGGAGTGTCTTTAAAGGGTGTGGGCTATTTCAGTTAAAAGCATCCATGTTGAATCAGACTTGGCTGGTACAAGTTAGTAGTTGTCTCCATGTTTGTTGTTACTCGGCTAATGCTAGATTGACACATGAACGTGGGTCAGATGTTTCTCACATCACTGTGTAGATAGTACTCCACTCAGTCCATGTTAATTCTATAAATTAACACTAATGTCGGGGGGATTAGCAAGGTGAATATGTGGGGTTATGCAGATAGGCCCTAGGTGCAATTGTGGTCAGTGCAGCGTCAATGGGCTGAATGGCCTCCTTCTACAACATAGACATTCTCTGTGCAAGCCCCTTATACCACATCCTTTGACCTACAATACACCATATGGAGCCAATGAAGCCTATAGTGACAACAGCATGTACAAAAACAGCTTTAAAACATAATTTATTACTTTCCACTATATTTTAATAATATCCATCATCAAACCTTTTAAAATATCAATAACGGAAAATCCAGGTGCTTGAGACTTCTTAACATTATGTAAATCAATGCTATGGAATTGACAGCAGAGATCAAGAGTCAAAGCCACCACTCAAGGAATGTTTTCTCTGTTAATCAGTGTTTCAGTAGGGGAATAAATTTCTTGGCTCTCAGCATAGCCTCATTATGTACCTTTGCTGTCAATTTCATAAGATCTGGATGATAGGCATTTTTATTGCTTGTATAATCACTTTTTTCTAAATACAGTGAAAAGCAATGAATGAATGACTTTTTGAAACATTTTGTTACAGATCGTTTTGTCACAAGACGATGTATTGGTTCTATATATTATGCATGGTTGGCCATATGACAGAGTCATAAAGATTTACAGCATGGAAACAGGCCCTTCGGCCCACTAATGGTGTAGAGGGCCCACTGGAGAGTGGGTGGCTTGGCATAGGGGCAAATGGAGATAAGCAGAGTATGTGTAGTGCTATACCTTGCTTTACAGGGTATTGGAAGCCATGCTGATGGATGAAGAATCATTATCTGCATGGGGTTCAGAGGGGGTGGGATGTGGTGTAGGGGATGAGAAACTGAGAGCGATGGCTGAGGACATAACCTAGCATGGGATCAATAAGGTGGATGGGGCATGGGGAGCGTGTGGGAGGTAAGACCATAATACTTAGGAGCAGAATTAGGCCACTCAGCCTTCTGAATGGCGGAGCTGACACAATCATGGCTGATATTTTTCTCATCCCCATTCTCCTGCTTTTACCCATTACCCTGATTCCCTTATCAATCAAGAACCTATCAAACTCTGTCTTAAAGACACTCAATAATCTGGTTTCCACAGCCTTCTGTGGCACAGAATTCCACAGATACACCACTCTCTGGCTGAACGAATTCCACTTCATCTTTGCTTTAAAGGATCATCCCTTTAGGCTGAGGTTGTGTCCTCTGGTTCTAGATTTTTCCTACTAGTGGAAACATCCTCTCACATCCATTCTGTCCAGGCCTCATGGTATCCTGTAAGTTTCAATAAGATTCTCCCTTATCCTTCTAAACTCCAACAACTCAAGGTCCTCAGCCATCCCTCATATGACAAGCTCTTCATTCCAGCGATCATTTTGTGGACTTCCTCTGGACCCTTTCCAAGGCCAGCACATCTTTCCTTCGATATGGGGTCCAAAGTTGCTCACAATACTCCAAATGGGGTCTGACCAGAGCCTTATACAGCCTCGGATGTACATCTTGTATTCTAGTTGTCTCAACATGAATGCTAACATTGCATTTGCCTTTCTAACTGCCGACTTGAACCTGCACGTTAATCTTAAGAGAATCTTGAACAATGACTCCTAACGTTCTTTGTGTTTCTGATTTCCTAAGCATTTTCCCATTTAGAAAATAGTCTATACCTCCATCTCTCTTTCCAAATTGATAACATCACACTTTTCCACATTGTGTTCCATCTGCCACTTCCTCGCCCACTCTCGTAACCCTTAGTTGAGAGCAGCGAGGGATGGATGACCTTTCTGTTAATTTAATTGGGATGGAGTCCCGCAGCACTGAGGCAGGCCTTTAGAATGACCCACTTGGGCACCTGGCACCCCATGTGACTGCCTCAGATCTCTTTCCTGAGTTGGCAGGCCCAACTCCAGCTTGCAACTGCACCTCTGGCAATAAGCAGGCTTTTTTTCTCCAGAGTCATGTGGGTCCAGCTGGGAATTTTCACAACTCCTGTTACCTGTCCCAGTGATGAAATTCCAGGCCTTGGTTTCTATTAATAAACCTGGCTATGGTTTATGTAGCCAGCTACCCAGACTGTGGCACTCCAAGCATTTATCTGCCTGTAAGAGCAATTTCACTTCCCACAGCTCATGCCTTTACAGTTTGATATTGCTTTTGGAGAATAGCAATGGAGCATATGGTGTGTTCAATATGAAAAAAGGAAGGCCTTGTATTAAAACAGTTTAATAATTGTATGTATAGCATTGATATATTGCTCTTCATCAAAATTAACATGCATAAAATTATTATTAATGCACTCCACATTAAAATTAGGTTGCTTAATATTAAAATCAGTTATATTAAAATTAGCATGCCTAATATTATTACGATACGTTAGTGTGTTAAACTAACGCACATAATATTAATATCAATATGCTTGATTCTATTAATGCATACTATTAAATGTATTCAGTATCAGTATGTTCAATATTAATGTGCTCAGAAATAATACTCTGCCCCATATTAGTAAACTAAATATTAATAAATGGCTCAATATTAATATAATTGGTTAATATTAATGATGTACTTGATATAATGAGTATGCTTAACATTAATACTCTGCTTGATATTATTGTGCCCAATATTATTAGTGTAATAAATATTATCAGTGTATTTAATGAGTAGTTTATTCAATATTAATATTCTGCTCAGTCTGTGTGCTCAGATGTATACTATCATGGGTGTTTAAAATGATTTGAAGACTGCCTCAATGTTTGCTTATTTTAATATTAAAGAATTCAATTTTCTTGTGACAATTATAATTGCCTTAGTAAATACTTCTGTTTGCTATAAAAAAAATTTGTCTGAAATATTTTTCGGCATGCTGATTTTTAATTACGTTCCAATAAATATTCTGTTGTATTGCTCCTGGATGGTCAGTGAATCTAATGAAGGAACATGTTACACATCAATGATATAAAATAAAAGAATTGGCCCAGATTGTCGAATGATAACAGAAGTAAAGACAAATGCAGTTATTGTGTAAATAACACAACACCAATCACAACAGTAGCAAGGAAGAGATGTGGCTTGAGTTGCAAATCAGCAGTAATTGCTGGATTATTTATATCATGCTGCTGTTATCCTCACTGCTATCCTCGCCACATGTCAGGAAATTGCTGGAAATAAAATTAAGTTCACTGCAGAAAGTTAGGTGCCGACACCCCAGCTGATTGAATAGTTCATGTGCTGACATGCCACTCAACCTTCAAGGTAATATTGAATCAGTGGAATCTCATTCCAACCTCAAAACATTGAGTATAGGAACAAGAGTACGCCATTTTGGCCTTCCAGCCTGCTCACCATTCAACATGATCAAGGCTGATCCTCTTTTTAAAAACCATATTGCCGCACTGTCCCCCTAGCCCTTGACATCTTTAAGAGTGTAGTTGCTCGGTCAATGCTGCAAGGGATATTCATAGGCTGCTGATAGCAGAGCTCGACATTGGACCCGCGATTAAGTTTTGGGAGGTATTGACTTATCCTCCTTAAAGTGGTCCAATAATTTGTGGCCAGTGACTATTATGAAATGCCATCCTCAGATGTACTGATGGAACCTCTTCACTCCAAAAGACCGCTAGACACTCTTTTTCAATTTCAGAATAAGCTTTTTAAGCCACCCATTCCAAAAACTGTATAGGCTTTATGATGCCTAATTTTTTAGCCTCAAGTTCAGACTCAACCTTATCACGTAAAGTACAGGGTACAAGTTGAGCTCTGTAGCACTTGAGCATGATCTCAACATCCATGTAAATTATTGGTGCTGGGGTTTCTGGGTTTGTCTTCAAACCTGCAAGCTCTCAAACATATACTGACCTCAAGAGGTTACTGCCAGTGCAGGAGAAGGATCTGGTAGCCAAGCTCTCAGACGGCTCTCCATCCTTCAGTGGTGCACAGGGAGGTCTAGGTACACCTCACAATGGTGGATGAGCTGGTTACCATCTCTGTGATACGTTCTCCAGGCACCTGGATGAGGGTGGCAGCTTCTTTGCCTCGCTGTCAGTCATCGAGCCTTCCTCAGAGTCTTCCTGATGAAAGGTGCCCAGCCATGTCATTCAACGCATTCTCTCAAGTGGAGCAAACTCAGGCCCAGCTAGCCAAGAGATGGCTGCCAAGGTCATCAATGCCAACAGCGCACCACAGTCAGTAACCTACCACTAAGAGTGAGGAGTAGCAGGGAAGCACCTGCAAACATAATCTTAAAATACTTTAACACAGCAATGGGTTTGCACTGAAGGCTTATGTTTCTTTTACTATCAATTGTTTAAATCTATTCCAACTGGGTGCTTTTCTTTTTTCCCTCATTATTGGTATAAAGAAGAACCGCTACTTGCTCAAAAGCCCTGAGTGTGTTCTGTGTATTCAATAGGCCTTGGCCCAATGAAAGTCTGGTGAAAGACATTTGGGGCAGAAAACTTTATTACTGAGAAAGTGATGTGGCATTGAGCTCATAGAATGGGTTTTTGAGAAACGTTTGGGAAGGAGGCACTGCTCTTGGTCCCAGTCTGAAGACGAGCCTTGGCAGCCTAGCTGATGGGATGGTGAATCAAAGTCTCACTGATATCTCCACCTTCCTGAAGGTTCCTCATTTGAGCATCCTTGCCATCTGCCTCCCCTAGGTCTGCATCTCAGTCTTCATTGGATTTCTCCTCTTCTCAGTCTTCTTGGTTCAGTGGCTCCTTCCACAGAGAACAAAGTTGTGAAGAGCACAGAAGACAACAACAGTGGACAGCACTCTCTCTGGCAGATTTGCAAGCCTAGAGCGGTCCAGGCATTGGAACCTCATTTTCAGGAGGTTTATTTCCCTCCCCACCACCCTGCCTGTTGGGCGCACGATAGTGATTGTATCTTCCCTCTGTTGCTATTTTTGGGTGCCTGAGTTGTGTCATCAGCCACCTTCTGAAGCGATACCCCTTGTCATCCAGCAACTGTCTGTCAACACAAACTGGAGCGCAAAGAGCCTTGGCACTTGTGAGTGGCATAGTATGTATGCATTGTGGAAACTGCCAAGATTCCTTATCCAGATCTATAAAATTTGGATTCTGTAGTCACAAACTCTCTGAATATCATGGACTGAAACCCCGGCTAGCTGGCTGGCATCTTGACGGTCACATTGGTGCAATTAATGATGTCCTGGATGTAGGGGAACCTGCAACTGCAGCAAAGCCTCTGGCCCACACAAACTGACTGACTTGATCCTTCCTGAAATATTGCAGGACCTAAAAATCACAAGGACAATGTAATATCATGAACAACCACAGTTTTAATCCTCTCAACAAACTCCCCAATTGTCACAGGAGAGTGACCATCCGTGCTTGCGCCCACTGACCAAAATATGGTGCAAGTGCACAATGACTTTGGGATGCACACTCAATGTCTTCATGCGCGATTTCACGTGCTGCCGGCTCAGGTGTGTGCGTGCCCAGGCAGCATAAATTTCTGCCCAATATTTCAGCTCAGGACTGATCAATGATTTGTAAATATGACAGGAGGAAATATTGCACCCTTTATTAACTTCAGATACATAGACAATATGGAGGATGGGACTGAGCATAGGGTAACAAAGTTTGTAGATGACACAAAGATGAGTGGGAAAGCAAATTGTGTGGAGGACACAAGTCTGCAGAAAGATTTGGATAGGCTAAGTGAGTGGGCAAGGATGTGGCAGGTGGAGTATAATGATGGCAAGTGTGAGCTTATTCATTTTGGAAGGAATAATAGTAAAATGAACTATTATTTAAATGGTGAAAAATTACAACATGCAACTGTGCAGAGGGACCTGGGGGTCCTTGTGCATGAATCGCAAAAACTCAGTTTGCAGGTTCAGCAGATGATCAAGAAGGCAAATGGAATGTTGGCCTTTTTCATGAGGTGGATGGAGTACAAAAGCAGGGAAGTCTTGCTGCAATTGTAGAAGGTACTGGTGAGGCCGCAACTAGAGTACTGTGTGCAATTTTGGTCCACTTATTTGCGAAAGGATATATTAGTTTTGGAGGGAGTGCAAGGAAGGTTCATCAGGTTGATTCCGGAGATGAGGGGATTAGCTTATGAGGAGAGATTGAGTAGACTGGGCCTGTACTAGTTGGAGTGTAGAAGGCTGGGGGGAGATCGTATAGTGACATATAAGATAATGAAGGGCTAGACAGGGTAGAAGCAGAAAAATTATTTCCACTTAGAACCAGAGGGCACAGCCTCAAAATAAGGAAGAGTCAATTTAGAACAGAGTTAAGGAGGAACTTCTTCTCCCAGAGGGTAGTGAATCTTTGGAATTCTCGGTCCATTGAAACAGTGGAGGCTACCTTGTTAAGTGTGTTTAAAGCACAGGTAGATAGATTTCTGACCAATAACAGAATTAAGGGTTATGGGGAGCAGGCAGATAAGTGGAATTGAACGACTATCAGATTAGCCATGATCTTATTGAATGGTGGGGCTAGGTGGCCTACTCCTGCTCCTATTTCTTATGTTCTTATGTTCAGAGTCTGTGTGTATCTGATCAAAGCTGTCAATGATATATTCTCATTTCCTATCAACAAGCCCCCAATGACCGGGGCACAGAATCAATGGTTATGATTCAGCCCAGCTCAGTGGTGCAGAATCGAAATTCATTCAAGGTGCTTTGAAAAATTAATAGAAAAGTGTGATTGATTGTGATTGCATGGTTTCCTACCAGTCAGGTATTTGAGCAAATGAGTTAACTGAAAACATAATAGTTATTTCAGTCAGTCAAAAACTGGGACAGTAACAAAAGTTATAAACTCTGCAGAATGTCACATTTAATGCTAGTGACAGATACTTCGTTATTATTGAATGTCAAACACATTTTGTATTCTTTGATTTTTATGGTTGTGAAGCTGAGATGTCGAAAGCAGACTCCTGTCACCCTTCCTTCAAGGCTCAGTGACCTCTGGTCTACCGTCCCTCCCACCCCGGCCTGTCCCAGGGACACCAAAGCCCCCCTCAAAACTACCCCTTTCGTCCCCTTCCTGAGATGTCTGTCCTATCCTCCCCTGCCCAGTACCCCTGCCATTTGCATTCACTCTGACTCCCTGCACTTGGTTCCAGGTACATTACTACAATGTCTCTTCGAACCACAGTAAGAAGTCTCACAATAAAAAATTAAAGTCCAATAGGTTTATGTGGTAGCACAAGTCACAAGCTTTCAGAGCACTGCCCCACCATCCATTGTGACAAGGAGTGCTCCGGGTTCATGTGTACTCAGTTTCTGTAGGAAGTCCATAGTGTCGCAATAAAAGCTGGGGGTTCTTTGTTCAATGGTTTCAGGATGCCCTTGATGTAACCGGAGAAGTTCTCATATAAAGTCCCATTGCTGATATGATGGGACAGCTGAGTGTGTTGGCCTTGTGTATCTTCAGAAAGATGGATGTCGTAATGGATGTCTCAGCACTCTACACCAGCAACCCCACAACAAAGCTGCAACTGCCTCAGTACTCAACGCCGACAACTACCAATCTCCAGCTGCAATTTTACAACTCATCCTCTCATCCTGGACCACGTCTTCACTTTCAACAACCAGTTTTTCATCCAGACACACGGAACAGCCATGAGGACCAAATTCACACTTCAATATGACAACATCTTTATGCACAGTTTGAACAGACCTCTTCATTGCACAGGGCGTTCAACTGATGCTATACATCAGATACAACGATGACATTTTTTTTCTTTGGACTTATGGCGAACAATCACTGAAACAACTATACGATGACATCAACAAATTCCATCTCACCATCAGACTCACCACGGGCCACTCTCCAGAATCGGTTGTGTTCTTGGACACACATACCTCCAATCAAGGACGGTCAGCTCAGCACTTCACCATACCACAAACCCACAATAAACCTCACGATGCTCAACTCCTTCAGCTTGCATCCTAAACATGTTAAAGAAGCCATCCCCTACAGAAAAGCCCTCTGCATACACAGGATCTGCTCAGAGGATTGAGGAGGATTGCAACAGACACCTAAAGACACTAGAAGATGCCCTCATAATAACAGGACATGGCGCTCGACTCATCAATCGACAGGTTTGATACACCATAGCGAAAAACCTCACTGACTTCCTCAGAAGACAAACACAAGACACGGCGGACAGAGTGCCCTTCGTCGTCCAGTACTTCCCCGGAGCAGAGAAGCTACATTTTCTTCAGAGCCTTCAAGATGTCATCAATGGAGGCAAATATCTCGCCAAGCCCAACCCCACACCCCTAGTTCTCGCCTTCAAACAACCACACAACTTCAAACAGACTATTGCCCGTAGCAAACTACCCAACAGTGACCACGACACTACACAACTCTGCCACTGCAACCCCTGAAAATGTGTTGGATCATCGAAATGGATGCCATAATCTCACATGAGAACACCATCCACCAGGTACATGATACGTACTCTTGCAACTCAGCCATTGCTGTCTACCTGATACGGTGCAGGAAAGGATGTCTCAAGACATGGTATACGGGCGGAGACCATGCAAACGCTTTGATAATGGATGAATGAACACTGCTCAACAATTAATAGGCAGGAGTGTTCTCTTCCTGTTGGGGAACAGTGATGGGTATTCGGCCTCTGATCTTTGGATAAGCAGTCTCCAAGGCAGCCTTCACAACACATGGCAACACAGAATCACTGAGGAGAAACTGAAAGCCAAGTTCCACACACGAGGATGGCCTCAACTGGGATAGTGAGTTTAAGTCTCACTATCTGGGCTTGCAAAATCTCACTGACTGTCCTGGCTGGAGACAATACACATCACTTTAACCTGTGCTTAACACTCTCTCCACTCACATTGTCTGCATCTTTCAGACTTGATTACCTGTTAATGGCTCACATTCCAACCATGATGTTGTAAATTGAGATTGTGTCTGTATATGCCCTGTTTATGAACATAACTCCTACTCACCTGATGAAGGGACAGTGTTCCGAAAGCTTGTGGCTTGTGCTACCAAATAAACCTGTTGGCCTTTAATCTGGTGTTGTGAGACATCTTACTGTGTCTACCCCGATCCAACGCTGGCATCTCCACATCTTCCAACCACTACAGCACTGTACATGGAGGTCTGGACTGCCGCTCGTCAATCAGATTGAGAATGGAGATGTAGTCTTCTGCCAATCAATGCTTATCATAGCATGAAATGACAACATACTTGTCGCAAGAACTCCCCACATGAGCCCCCACCATCCTAAAAATTTAAGGCAGGGAGACAATTTCTCCATGAAGGACTGGAAAGGATCTTATATTTCCTTTCCCTATTTAACTCACTGGGTCAAAGTATAATGGTTTCATCTATCCCACTATAGATCTGCTTTGTAGACTAGAGACTGAGCTTAAGATTTTGTTAATTTGAATGGCTTCATCTCACATCATTCAATTCATTGAGCCACTGTGCTTTTGTGCTTTTAAGTTGTAAATGAACACCAGCAAAATGAGATCTGAGAAAAAGGAAACAGCATGCAACATATGAATAAAATAACACAGTTGGAGACTGAGGCAAAGAAAACCAGAACCAGAGAAGTCACATATGATGAGAAAAAAAGTGACAATCAAGAGAAAGAAACCAAAGGGAAATCATACAAAATTGATAGTTTATATAAAAGAATACACCGAGCCCAGTTGAAATCTTCCACATTGTCAGTTTTGCTTTAATTGATTTCATTGATACGATAGAGTGAAAGTCAAAATAACCTCTTTTACAGTTAAAATGGAAGATGATATCCCTATTTCCACCACCCACATGTTCTTTGACGAGAAACAATGGATTCATTCCAGAGTGATTTCACTGCTGGGAACACCATGAACGTATCCTGGAGCAGCTCCACAGGAAACAGCAGGACCTGTGATGCTGGCTCAGACTGAGAACTAACTTAGTGTTTCCCCATCCTTGGCAAATACATTATAAACAAGACTGCAGCTGGTAACACTAATGTGGAATTTGATAAGAAGTATTTAAGCCATGCCTCCCCCTCAGATCTGCATGAACACTGAACTTTTGATCTTGTATCCATAGTATAGCCAACATGCATTTATATGTTGTCTGGGATATCCCAAAACATTTTACAGCCAATGGTGTTTTCATAGGAGTAGAGTGTTTGTGACTGTAAAGGTGAAACAGAACCACCCTTGTTACAATGTACAGAGTTGCATGGAAATAATAGTGTGGGTCTGGTAGAAGGTGGCGTGAAGATAGGACCTAGTCAGGACTGTATCCTGATATTCCAGATATGGTCTAACCAATGTTCTATATAAATGCAACATCAACTTTTATACTCTATGTCCAATAAAGGCAAGCCTTCTTTACCACCTCTTCCACCTGTGCTGACATCTTTAAGGATCTGTGGGCTTGCACACCCAGATCCCTCTGTGTGTCTATACTCCTGATGGTCCTGTCATTTATTGTATAGCTACCCCCTGCATTAGACCTAACAAAATCCATCACTTTGCATTTATCTGGATTAAATTCAACCTGCCATTTCTCTGCCCAATTTTCCTGTCTATCGATATCCTGCTGTATTCTCTGACAGTGTTCATCACTATCTACAACTCCAGCCATCTTTGTGTCGTCTGCAAACTTTTTTTATTGTTTCAGCATACAAGCCTCTCAACCTCTTCATGAGACAACATTTAACATGGTGGTGGCAGGTGAAGGACCACAATGTCTTGAACAATGAATAAGTATAGAAACTGCAGTTTGACCCAAGGGAAGTGTGCCTAACTCTACACAGCTACAAACTGCCTATGAAGCCTGATTACAGGTCTGGATGTAGAGATGCTGGCGTTGGACTGGGGTAAACTCAGTAAGAGGTCTGACAACACCAATTTTAAATCCAACCGATTTATTTGATAATAAACTTGCTAGCTTTCGGCCTTTGTGCCTTCGTCAGACGAATGAGGTGTTCTGGTCTGCAATAGCACACATATCAGCACAGACAGTTTACAGATTGCTGGAGTTTACAGGTCTGGAGACAGAAGGGCAGAAGAAAGATCCACTATGCAATCTAAAAGGACTACACAGGAATACTTGGAGATCTACTGTGGAATCTGATTGAAAGCAGAGTCAAGGAGCCTAGCCAAATTGCAAAAAGGTGAGCAAACTCCAAAAAAAGCTTCAATAGCTTTTAAATAAATCAGACAATACCGGCAGACCAATTGTTTAAGGAGAGCATTGCAATCCAGACTGAAATCTGCACTATAACACTACTCGTAAATAGAAAAAAATGAAGACAAGTCAGAGCAAAAAAGATCATCTTCAATTCAATTGTCCAAATTCAGGGAAGCATCAAACTTGTCAAATGATTTATTCAAAACATTTTCTGCAGGAGTGCTATAGTTTAAAATGGCTCCATAAATGTATTAGGGGCCCACAAAAGCTCAACAAGCATAGGAAAAAGAGAAAAAGAAAATTAAAGCTGCATTCCTCTATACTGACAACAAGCACGGATGGCAAACCAACAATGGATGGAATTGACACATCTGGTACAAAATAGGTTATTTTGGAGAAGTTCCTTAAAGTAAGGTATGATAACATCAGGCTTGAATAAGAAAACAGAAGCGGATCAAGTAATCCATTACTTTATTCCGCAGGTCCAATAATTGATGATATAATTGACAGACAAGAAACAAATGAATTTTCTGATAGCTTTGATTTTATTCTAAGAAGCAATAACATTTTGGAGCGATAAAAATTTAACAAGAGTGTCCAAAGAAACCGGAAACACATAGGGGGGAATTTACCTATTCTGCCTACCCCAGGGATTGTAGCAGACAGGTCCATTGAATTTGGGCACGATTTTATGGTTTTGGGGCTAGTGAGGCTGGAAAATAGACTCTTTCGTAAATCAGTTATTAAGATAGGCTGAAGACTATGACTATGGTGACTGTAAGTCAATTTTTTAAGATAACCAATAGTATTGGGATTAACTGATGATATTTGTTAGGATATACTCCAGTTGAAAGAAGACCTCACTTTGGAAAAAGGTATCCAAATCATTAAACAATTGGAAGTCCACCACCAAAACTGAACCATTTTGCATGGCAATGTTAAATTTTGGTACAGAGCAAACTCAACAGTCAAGCTCATAAAGCTACAGAAGGGCAAGGAAGCTCCAGGGCAAGGAAAGCAACACCCAAGCAAAACGGAAGATGGTAGCAGACTATGTCAACAACATGGGACCAAAAGACCTCACAGACACGGGCAGCATCCAGTCATCAGTGTACAGAACCCAACATCAGTGTGCAAAACTCAGCCATCACTGTACAGATCCAGTAATCACTGCGCAGCGGTTACACTGCAACCATCTGGAATACTTTGGAAAGGCATGAGAGTTCAAAACCTTAAGACATGCAGACGATCACAAATGAGTCCATGAGATAGATCAGCCATACCGCAAAGTAGTGTAACAATGTTTATGGGAGAAATAAAGGACCCTGGATTCACATTTTTGGAATGCTAACATACCTGTAAAGAGTCACTCATGAATTTCAAATTACACACAGGTTCCAGGGTGATGATCCTGTCAGATGAGGAATCATGTCTAAAAGATGTCTGGCTACTGACAACAGATCCATCTTGTATGGTTCCGGATGAATCCAACTATTGATCAAAGGCATCATTCAAGAGTTTCTCTGATTTGGCAACAAATAAGTAAAAATCCTCAATCAACTCTTTGTTGATTTCTGTCTGAGCACCGATGCCTGTGTTGGCCATAACCTTCTCAAAATGGCAGAAGACTTCAAAACAAACATTGTAGTCAGCTATACTGAATTGGAGGTTCTTGAGAGGTCCATCAGAGCTGCTGATCTCAACTGGAGCTTCAGTTCTAAGCCATTCTAGTCATTGCAGAGGCAATTTTTTCAACTTCTTTGCAGATGACACAAAATATTCCTCTTCTGTCAGACCAGTCAAATCTCCAGATAAGACCAACATATCTAAAACTGAGATAGAGACGAGAAGGAGCAGCAGAAGGTTGCGCTTGACCAACTCAACAAGACAAAATTCAGGGAGGCACAAGTGTACAGTGAAGAAACAGCATAACGTTAAAAGCCAAAATGCAGGCTGAGCTTTATGATGAGGAACATACAAACATAAGGGAGGTAAACATTTGACTTCCTGGGAAAACATGATGAACTCCATTGGAAGAGAAAATCTAAGTCTATTCTACATATGAACGGAGTGAACATTCCCTCTGGAAGGCATGGGATAAATCCATAGTAAGGAAGCTGGAATGTCGACAAAGTAAAATGCAACATGAAGAAACGCAAGAAACAAACCAGATGTTGACACTGTAATAACTGAAACACCAGACCAACAAAGTCAGCCCAGAGCAATTGAGACTATTATTCCAAACTTGAAAAGTACAAGATCTGGAAAAGTCATTAAGCCTTCAGATCACCTGCATCTCTAAAACCAGAGATTCAAGTGGGGTAGTGGGGAGGGTCGTACTATATAAATATGATTGTAAATTCATTTGGATAAATTTGAAGAAAGGATAGTGTTAGGATAGTGTGATAATACAATCAAGGCCTGTTTTTAAGGCTGATTAAATTGGCTATCCTAAATTAAAGAATTGGACATATTAAAATCAAACACAGTCAAACCTCAGACAGGCCAATTATACAAATACACAAACGTGTCGAGTCCTAACATAAAAGATCATTGCACTGTACAAAGACTCAGCAGGAGATCATGGCACCCCATTGAAATGCACTAGCTTATTGCTAGAAGGCCAGATCCGCCCAGACTTTCTGTCACCTCGAGTTCCTGCAGTTACTTTATCTGGCAACAGGTTGTATATAAGCAACAGCATGGAGATGGACACCTGGGTGATGGCCCTGGTGTCTGTCAGGCAGACATCAAGAAACCCACTGGGTATTGGGATCCCCTCCTGGGATCTCATTAGCTGGAAACCAGAGAAGTTTCTGGCTGACAGGGAGATAAAGATATACATTTCAGACATACCAGCAGCGAAGATCCAGCAAGGGAAGCAACCTTGATCATCCAGAAGACAAACCAGAGAAGAAGGAAGAAGCTGGAATCGAGACTCACCCTCGTGATGACTGACCAGAGACACTCAGAGAATTGAACTTGCATTTTAATTAAACCATCTCAGCAGATAGTGTACTTGAATCTGAGTAATTTAAGGGTTAATAATGTTATTATTAATAAACTTATTTACCCTTTACTTGTGTTTGTCCTTCTTGCAAACAAGAGCACTGGGGTAAAATCTTGGAGTAAGCAACCTGATCAAAAATATCTGAGAATTAACAGGTACAGCAGTGTTCAGAACTGAATGAGTTAACATGGGACTGGGCATGTAGTTCCATCCACATTGCATGTAGAGAGTCAGTTGGGGGAATAGAGTAAAATGGGGGGTCTGGTAGAAGCCAGCAAGAAGATAAGACCTAGAGAGGACTGTATCCTGTATAAATGTATAAAGTTATATTATCAATAAACATCTATTGTTAACCATATAAGCCTCCAAACCTCTTCACCAGACAACCAAACGATACTTTTGAAATGTGGTTGTTGTTGCAAAGTGATTAGATTCAATATGCAGATGAGCTTCTGTGCGCACTCACTCGGAAACTGAGTTCTTGAGCATTGCCGACTCCTATTCTAAAGCAAATGAGCCGTTTATTAAACACCTGGAAAATTAATATCCTCTTTCAAACAGGTTCCACAGCACAACACCTCCTCCCAGTTGATTAAGATCAATGGTTAGATCCTGAACATTAAGGACCATTTTCAAGATCTTGGGACCCTCCTACTGTTGAAGGCAATCTTTGGTGATGAAAATCCTATCACCTCTCATGTGTCAACTCAGCCAAGTGTATGCGAGGGCCAGGGTCCCAAGCCTAAAATAAGAGCATGGTTTACCAGACAGCAGTGATTTCCATGCTCTGAAATGTTTTGGACAACTTAGTACGAGCCCTTAAAGTACTGGAGAAGTACCATTACTGGTTTCTTCATTTGATTCTCCAAATCCAGTGACAGGAAGATGGTCCGACTACAGCATCTTCTCTCAAGCCAATATGGCCAGCATTGAGGCACTCAAAACAAGCTCTGCTTGCCAGGATGTGTCATTTTCACACCTGACACCGAACTCCTGAAGTAATTACTCTACTCAGAACACAGCTCCAACGTGAGACACACAGAAGATAGCAGAAACACTTTAGGGACGTCCTCAAAGTATCGTTGATGAGATAACATGTACGTGGTAACTCGCGAAGGTCTCTGGCTTGTGACTGATCAAAATGGAAAAGGAACTTCTGGGAAAGCACATCGAGAAACTTCGTTTGGGAACATAGAGAGAGCACACAAACTTTGAAATATTTACCTGCCTGATCCTTCCAGCACCATCTGTGCCTCACATGGCAGAGTCTGCAGATCACACATTAGACTTAACAGGAATCAATTGAATTGAAGTGAAAGCCAGTCATCCCTGATCCCGAGGGACTACTTAAGAACGTAGGTGTTTTACGCACAGCATGTCTCCACATACAGCAATCTGGCAGATGACTAGAGAATATGTTTTTGTTATTTTGATTGAAAGATAAACATTGGCCAAGACATTGGAGAGAACAGCTCTGCATCAACTTATGAGATGTTTCACATCACAGTAGGTGGGGCCATGATTCAATGTCCCACCTGACAGATGATGTCTTCAACCGTGTAGTATTCCTTCAATACTTCACTAGAGGAAGCCGAGATCTTTGTGCTCAATCTTTGGGCTTCACCCCATAACCTTCTGACTCGAGGGGTGGGAATACTACCGAATAAGCCACAGCCGACTGCAAGATCTTACTAGCTAGAGAAAGGTTTCCAAGTGACTTAGTTATCTTGATGAAGGAAGTAAGACACATAACATTTCATTACTGTGAATCAGTGATTATTTCTCAATCCAT
Source organism: Sphyrna mokarran (assembly GCA_024679065.1). Classification (NCBI taxonomy): domain Eukaryota; kingdom Metazoa; phylum Chordata; class Chondrichthyes; order Carcharhiniformes; family Carcharhinidae; genus Sphyrna; species Sphyrna mokarran. Next base: position 47,058,192 of record JAGIQG010000017.1, read on the forward strand.
TCTTTAATAATAGATTAGCCCGATATTTTTCTGCAAATTACACCTATGAAATTTTATGCTGCATTTTTAATCATCATCATGTATTTTTATGCAAATGAGATATATATCTACTGCAGATTCTTACTATGAAAATCCTCTAATCCCCACACTCTGGCACCCATTTGGGTACACTGAGGGACAATTTAGAATGGCCAAAATACCTGCAAGTCCTTTGGATTGTGGGAGGAAACCGGAACACTTGGGGAAAACCTATGCAGACATGAGCTGAAGGTGCAGATTTTGCATGAACATTCACCCTAGCTGGGAATCGAACCTTGTCACTGTATTGCCACAGGATAAAGTCAGCGTCAAAGGTACAGAGGATGGAGAATTCAGGTGAAATATCATAGACCGTATATAAAAAACAAAACAACAGTTCTTGAATTTAACTTAGCAAATAATACTGGACAGATGGAGAGACCAGTGGTGAGAGAACATTTTGGTGATCATAAAAGCAAAATATTGTGGATATTGGAAATCTGAAATGAAATAGAAAATGCTGGAAAAAGCTTAGCAGGTTTGACAGTGTCCGCAGGGAGAGAAACAGAGTTAACATTTCGACTTTACCATGACATCATGCCCATTTTCTGGCACAAAAACTTGGTAAAGTCAAGCGTGAGGCCATTAACGCGATCCAGACCCGTGTCCACACAGATGCTCTATCTACCAAGGCCTGAAAATGGCTTTAATCTGAATTGTGCCTGAGACAGGCACAATGAACTTTACCAGCATTTCCCTCCTTATCATCATGCTTGCACATCCAAATTCAGCTCGGCAAAGGTCTATTTCAGGTGCTCCAGCTTCTGAAGAGATGAGCTCAGAGTTTCCAGCAGCTCTCTTGACTTAGATCGGTGTTGGGGTGGGAGGACGAAGACAGGCCAGACCATTCTCTGATGAGGGACGGGGGAGGGAGGGAGGAGGCGGGTCAGCTGTATCTTTGATGAGGGGGGAAGGAGGTGGGAGGTCAAATCATTCCCAGGTGGGGTGGGGTGGGGAGGGACAGTGGGATGGAGGCCCAATAGTTCTCTTATGGGGTGTGGGGGGGGGGGGGGGGGAAGGAGGCCAGATCTTCGTCTGGTGGGTCTGGGAATATATGGGAAGAGCCGGTCATATTCTGGGAGGGGAGAAACCACTGGCACTGTGTGGGCAATTGGTGGCCAGGAAGGGAGGGGGGGTGGAGGCAGGAGGTCATTATCTTTCTGGGTGGCAGGCGGGTGGGTGGATAAGGGGGGCAGTTGATGTTGTGGGGGTTGGGTGACGTCTGTGCGGTTCTCGCACCCTCTTTTTGCTCTTGAGCCACTTTATCATGCTTTTTGCAGCCTGGACTGATGTGACAGGGGCGTGTTTTTCAAATATTTTTTCTCACTGCGCACGTGTAGTTCAAAGCTCCGAACAGACCAGCAGCGTTTCAGACACAATAAGCCCTGACCACAGCACTATTCAGACTCTCAATTTTTTTTTCAGGCTAACTGCATATTGGGGCGTCTGAGAACAAGTTTCCAAGTCGGATCTGAATTGCACCCAGATTCAGCGCTTAGAATCAAAAGGGTAAAATAAGGCCCAAGGTGATAGTCTGTTTCTCCTTCCACGGATGCTACAAGGCCTGCTGAGTTTATCCAGCCTTTTCTGTTTTATTTTAGCAATTATAATTCAGATAGATTTGGTATATCTACAGAAAAGGGCATGGATAGATCAGGACTAAAAGTTTTTAAGTTGAATAAAGGCTGATTTTACTAAGTTTTGGTGAACGTGGACCCGAAATAGCTTTGGAAAATAACTCAGTGTCAAAGTAGTGGGCAGGGAGTCAACAAGGAGATAAAGAACATTCTGAATAATATATTCCTAAAAAGAAATAGAATAGAAATCCCAGTTAGACAGTTCCATGGGTAAGATGGGTAGAGAGGGATACGGGCCAAATGCAGACAATTTGGTCTGGCTTAGTGGTAAAAGCCAGGCAGCATGGACAAGTTGGGCTGAAGAGCTTGTTTCCATGCTGTAAACCTCTATGACTCTAACTATGTTTCACTGGAAATCAAAGAATTCAAATACTGCAGGAAGCCAAAAGTAGTATAAAAAGTGCAGACTTGAAATTAAAAAGGACATCAGAAAAGCAAAGAGATAAGATTTTAACAATTGGCAAGTGAAGGAAAAATGTAAATATATATAAATATATATATTTACAACTACAAGAAGATAATTAAGGAAGAAGAAGAATTGATTCTGAAGCCAAAAAGTTAGAAATGGAAAATGGTTCTTACTGAATACTTTGCATATCTTCACAAAGGAGCAGGATGGTCCATATTTTATAGTTAAGGATAAGCAATGTGAAATACTGGGTGGTATAAATATAGTGACAGAGGAAATATTGAAGGGCTTAGCATCTTTGCAAGTGGATAAAATCGCTAAGCTTGCATAAATCCCAGGTTGTTCAAAGAAGCAAGACAGAAAGATGGTGGTAGCTCTGATTATCTTTTTCCAATAATTTCAGGTTACTGGCACAGTACCGGTAGACTGGAAGAATACTGAACTCATACTGTTGTTTAAGAAAGGAGGAAAAGATAGGCTGAGTGATTAAAAGCCCTGTCTAACTTCTGTTGTGGGCAAGTTACAGGGGAAAAAAATCTGAGGTGCAGGATAAAAGGTCATTTAGGTAGACACAGATTAATCAAGGATTGTCAGTGATTTTTTTTAAGCAGAGGCCCTGTCCGATTAATTTGACTGAATGTTTTAAGGAAATAACGAGGGTGAGTGAGTGAATTTACCTACATGGATATTTGCAATGTTTTTGACAAGGTGGCAGACTGCTCAATAAAGTAAGATTTTCATTACATACAATGGCAATTAATGGCAGGGAGCAACAATAATAATGCATTTGTGACTGGAAGACTGTTTCCTGAGGTGTTCCACAGTGGTCACTCTTCAGATTTATAATGTTTTTTATGTTGTAAGTCAATGATTTAGACTTAAAAATGGGGGGCATTTTTTAAAAGATTATTGATGATAAACAAATCAGTTGTGTGGTTGGAAGAAAGGAAGAAAACTAGTCTGCAGAATATCAAAGTTTTGGTTAGGTGGAATTAAAAATAGCAAATGGAATTCAATGCAGAGAAATGTGAGGAATTGGGGAGAGCAGATAAGGCAAGGTAATACACACTAGATGGCAAGATATTGGGCAGTGTAGAAAAACCAAGGAAACTTGAGTGTATTGTCCATAGATTCCAACAGGTAGCTAAGCTGGTTAAGAAGCTACAGGGGGAACCTTCTTTTGTTAGTGAAGGCATAGGATATAAGAACAGAGATATTATGCTACAGCTGTATAAAAGACTGGTAGACCACAGCTATATTGCTGCAGTTTTGGTCACTGCATTGTAAGAAGAATGCGGTCAACTAGAGAGGACACAGAAGAGTTTTACAGGATGTTGCCGAGAATTAAGAATTTAAGCTCTGAAGAAAGAACAAATGGGTTGGGGTTGTTTTCTTTAAAACAGAGGAGGATCAGAAAATAATTAATGATAAAATAATGATAAGCCTAGTTAAGGATGCACTTCTCTTTGCAGAAAGGTCAATAACTAGGAAACTGTGACCGAGATTCCCACCACAGGCACAAACAAACAAATCTGGCATTCAGCTAAAACTCCATTTGCTGCAGTGGGACTGAAGAATTCCAGCCATGGGCGAGGTCAGAGAATCCCAGCCATGGGCGAGGTCAGAGAATTCCAGCCATGGGCGAGGTCAGAGAATCCCAGCCATGGGCGAGGTCAGAGAATCCCAGCCATGGGCGAGGTCAGAGAATTCCAGCCATGGATTCAAAGTGGTATTTAAATTTTTAGAGGGGAGGTGAGGAGTCTGGACCTCACTGCCTTCAAATATGGTAAAGGTAGAAACTTTCAACGAATTTAAAAGATACCTTGATATGTGCTGTTGTTTACAGGGCCTTGAATCAAAAACTGGAAAGTGGGATTAGGTTGATTATCAACTTTGCATTTGGCAAAGACATCATGTGTCAAATAGTCCCCTTCTATAAATTTTCTGTTTCTTTGTACATTGGGTACAATTCCTTGAGCTCTGATTTCTTTAGAACACTATACAAAGGTCATACAGTTGGTCAACACTGTAAGCCTATTTCTATGACTGTAGCTTGCTAGGAGCACTGTGGATTTTAGATAAAGGATTGCAAATCAGTAACTGAGTTTAATTACTTTATTCAAAGAATAAAATTAAAATCATAGCACAGAAACTGGCCTAACTAGTCAATGCTGACCTTAGTGCTTCACACACACTTCTCCTGACCCTTCTGCATCTAATCCAACCAGCCAATCTTTCACCCTAACAACATACTGTATAATATATTTAATAGCATTTTTTTTGCCAATGTGTCCAGGACAGTCAATATATGAGAATGTCTATGACAGGCCAGCTGTCCAAGTGGAAGAAGGTGATTTATTGCAATATAAATCAACATGGATACGGTGAGCTTGCCCCTAAGGGCATAATTGAATTAGTGGTCCCTGGAAGGCCAATGGGCATTTTAGCTGCAGACTCTAATTAGACATCAAAAAAGGCTTACTTGCGGTAAGCTGGCAAATGCAAACTAAGCACAGATGGCTGAAGAATAATGCTGCTCCCACCTTAAGTACTCAGTGTTAGCAATGTAGTTAACAGTTTAAATGCCTGTCCAGTGAGGAATCATAGAGGTTTCCAACATAGAAACAGGCCCTTTGACTCAACTTGTCTATGCTGCCTTTCTTTTTAAACTCCTAAACTAATCCCAATGACCCGCATTTGGGCCATATCCCTCTGTACCCATCTTATCCATCTAAATGTCCAAATGCTTTTTAAAAGACATAATTATACCTGCCTCTAGCAACTTGTTCCAGACACTCATCACCTCTATGTGAAAAAAAAATGCCTCTCTAAACACTTTTGTATCTCTTCCCTCTCACCTTAAACCTATGCTCTCTAGTTTTAGACTTCCCTATCTTTGGGAAAAAATATTGACTACCTCATTGATCTATGCCCCTCATTACTTAATTGACCTCTTTATGATCACCTCTCAGCCATCTATCCTTCAGAGAAAAAAAGCCCCAGTCTATCCAGCCTCTCTTTATAACTCAAAACATCAAGTCCCAATAGCATCTTAGTATATCTTTTTTGCACTTTTTCTAGTTTAATAATACCCTTCCAATAATAGGATAACCAGAATAATACAGTATTCCAAGTGTGGCCTTACCACTGTCTTGTAGAACTTGAACAAGATGTCCAACTGCTATATCCAATGAAATCAAGCATGCTAAATGAATTCTTCACTGCTCTGTCCACCTGTGACTCCATTTTCAAGGAGTTATGAACATGTAGCCCTAGATCTCTTTGTTCTGTAACTCTCCTCAATGTCCTACCATTAAGTGACTAAGTCCTGCCCTGTTCTATCTACCAAAATGCATCACATCACATTTATCTAAATTAAACTCCATCTGTAATTTGTCAGCCCAATTGAACAAAACCAGTTGCAATCGGAGATCATTTTTTTCACTACCACTATGCCACTAATCTTGGTGTCATCTGCAAACTTACTAACCATGCCTCCTATATTCTCATCCAAAGCATTAATATAAATGACAAGTAACAGTGGACCCAACACGGATTCTTGAGGCATGCTGCTGGTCACAGGCCTCTACTTTTAGTATCTGTCAAGAAGCCAATTTTGTATCCATTTAAATACCTAACCTTGGATCCTATGAGATGTAACTTTATGCAACAAACTACCATGTAATACCTTGTCAAAAGCCTTGCTAAAGTCCATGTTGACAATATCAACTGCACTGCCCTCCTCTACCTTCTTGGTTACCTCTTCAAAAAACTCAAACTCAATCAGGAGAATCGATTTTCAAATGAACTTTCTTCAACAGCAAAGAGTAATCAACATAAAATGGTTCTGATATGATTGGTTGGCTGCCTCAGACTGCGTATTCATGATATGGCCAAATGAGTTGCTTTGGAATATCATCAAAAGGCTTATTCAACACTTGCAATTATATAAATCATCTTTAACATTACCAAGTGTTTGAAAGCATTTCAAGGAGCATTAACAAACAAAATCTAATGAGCCAAATAAGATATTAGGTCAATTAATCAAAAACTTAGTCAAAAAGTTCAGTTTTTAAGGTGTGGCTCAAAGGAGGAGAGCAGTTTTTGGTTGGGGGAGGAGGGGCAGGGAGGAGAGAGAGTCTGTGGATGGAATTCCAGACCTTAGGCAACTGAAGACACCTGGAGTGCTGAAAATTGCAGATATATAAGGAATATAACTGGAGAAGTACCAAGCCTTTAGCGGCTGTAGACCTTCAGGCAATTACAGAGATAAGAAGGGGAACGTCCTTGGAGAGATTTTGAAACAAGAATGACTATATGGTCATTTGAAGTAGGAGCAGGAGTAGACCACTTGACCCCTCAGGCCTGCATCCCCACTCAATAAGATCACGGCTGATCTGCTTGTGTTTCAAGTTCTACATTCCCAGCTGTGCCTGATAACTATCGATTTGTAAATCTCAGCATTGCCAGATGAGGGGAGAATCTAGTGCAGCGAGTACACATTAATGGGTTAATGGGAGTTTTTGCAGGTTATGTGCAACATAGCATTTGATGTGCTCATGCTTATGGCAATTGCAAGGTGGGCCACTGCCCAATAGGGGATTGGAACAGTCTGGCATAGATGTAATCGAGAAATAGATGAGAGTTTCAGCAGTAGGAGAGCTAACGCAGGGTTGAGGATTTGAGATTTTATGGAGGTGAAAGTTGGCAGTTTTGATGATGAAGGGGATAATGGGATGAAAAGCTCAGCTCAAGATCAAGCAGTGCACAGTGGATACAAATTGTCTGGCTCAGTTTTAGGCAGTCACTAACTGCTGGAAGTAGTCCTTAAGATTTCAGCCTCTTGTGAGTAATTGTTAATCCAAAAGTGAATTAGGCAGGTGGTGAACATCGTGTTGAAAAAACCAACTTGTCATCTTTGCATCCCTCCTCTCCCCCAAACACTCCTGGAGACTTAGAGGTCAAATTGAGAATTTCAGCTGGTCTACAACAACAGGTCTCAATAAGATTTAATTAGTTTAATCTCTTCCTGCTGCTTGCCACTTCTGCAAAATGGCCTGGGTGCTGGATGGAAGCAGGTTGATGGCAGTGTGAATTCTGCCTCATCAGCCTCTATGCTCCCCCTTGTTGAGACCCAAAGGTTGCAGTCTTCAGCCTGGTCATGGATCCTACAGATTGCTAACAATCAGCATCCCCGGAGCCTTTGAATAAGCCACAGCAGTCTTCTATCTCCATTCACTAGAGAAGTGCAAGGAAGCACATAATGGGTTAGAGAGTGAAGCAGGAAAGAGCATATCTCATATAAATGTAATAAATTGCATGTAGGCTTAAGCATGCAAATGAAAATATTTTTGAAATCTTTGTGTGCAATGTGTTCCTACAGTAGCTGGTGAACCTGCAATTTTAGTTGACATGAATATTAATCCAGGGCTTTGGCTCAGCAGTTTATTTGGCATGGAGAGGAGTGGGAGAAATGTTGGCCATAGCTATTACTAACAGCAGAGTGGGGATTGTTAGCTGATGCATCCTTCAATGAGCTGCTGTTCAAGAGTTCCAGCTGGAGGCAACTGTTGAAGACTTTCTGCTTATCTGCATATTTTATTTTAACAGTGACTCGACCTATTTCATTGGCTGCAAAGCACATTAGGATTTCTCAACCGTCTGGAAGGCACTATCTATGTGCAAGTTAGTTCTTTTATGTCATCAGTATCCTTTTGCTCACAATACTGAAGATCAATTATTCAAGGATATCTCAGCATGTTGTTCCCAATGCCAAACACAGAAGGGCAAAGCATTATCATTTGAAACATTGTCTGGGATTTTCTGCCCCCCTCTCCACCCCCCTGCTGCCAACATCACCACCCCCGCCTCATATCACCCTCCTACCACATTTCTCCCCCCCACCACATCATCCCCTCCCACATTTCTCCCCCTCTTCCCACATCCCACCTCCTCCTCCCACACACCCTCTCCCATATTTCTCCCCACCCACCCTCCTCCCCCCTCCTCCCCCCCTCCCATTTCTCCCCCACCCCCCCACACCTCCCACATCCCCCCTCTTCCCACTTTCTCCCCACCCTCCCCCACACCCTCCATATCCCCCCTCCTCTCACCAGCCCCCAATAATCCCTCTCCTCCCACATTTCTCCCCCCAACCCCCCTCCTTCACACCCCCCCATAATCCCCCCTCCTCCTACATTTCTCCTCCTCCCACACCCCCTTCCCACCCTTGCTAAGGAGGGTTTTCCAGCAGTGGAGATGGTGCACCATTGACTGCCGGTGGGATCTTCCAGTCTTGCCAAAGTCAATGACCATTTGCATTGCTCACCCGGCCTGCCACCAGGAAACCCACGACTAACGGCAATCCACTTCTGCTGCCGGCAACACATTGCGGGGTGGAAAATCCCAGCCATTGTCTGTGGCTTGTGTTGCCAGAACCCAGCAGACATGAGCAGCAGAATTGCTATATTAATCTGCTCAATGAGGGCTCTCTATTTTATTTTTCACTCCATCTTTGAAGTTACAAATTCAATCCTCAAAATGAACAGGGCAAATCCAAATCCATTCCTTGCTTGCTGCAAAACCAAATTCAAAATCCAACTGAATCCATTTCAAGCTGCCCTCAAGAGAAGCAAAAAAATCTGAACTCACAATGAAAGGAGGCATTGACCTCCATCTTAGGCTTGATGATGCTTTAGTTTGACTGTTTTAATTTGGGTTTCTGAGAGGAATCCCGAGTGAAATGTACAGGGCATAGTCCTTATTAATGAAGACAATGAAGTTGTGTAAAGAAACCTGCAGCGCAACCTAAACGTTAGTGACTCACCTGATGAAGGAGCAAAAGCACTCTGAAAGCTAGTGGCTTTTGCTACCAAATAAGCCTGTTGGACTTTAACCTGGTGTTGTGAGATTTCTTACTGTGTTTATCCCAGTCCAATGCCAGCATCTCCACAGTGTGACCTGGGCACAGTTAATGAAGACCTTGACTTGGGGGAATCAGATATCTGAAAGCCTATCTGTCTGCTTCCAGATGTGCATAGAGAAATTGAAAAGTGTTTGCTCTAACAAGCATGACATTTAGTCACCAGCTCTCAGAAGAATTGACTGCAGACTAACTGATCTATGTCTTCCTGATAATAGACTGGAAGGAGCCAAATGCAGACATTCAGGACCACAGTGTCCTTAATCAGGCAATACAATGCCAGTTGTGGCAGTCTGTTGTAGGTGATGATTCAACACTTTAACAACCTTTCCAAAACATTTTCCATATGCACAGTTCTGCAGAGAGCAAAGGAACTTGAACTGGATTCAATTGGATTTTGAATTTGGGCATGCTGCCCAGGGCTTATAAAAACAATTGGGTGGGTAAGGATTTTTGTTAGTGTATTTCCTTCTGACAGGGCTCCCTCCAGTTTTAGCTCTGTTTGCTAGTTGTTCCTATCCCACACCCTCCTCTTCAATCTGTCAGGGAGTAATTCCCAAAAGGATGCCAATGAAAACCAAATGTATTGCTAGAAGACCCCAAGCGTTTAGAATATTCAGAAGCTCTTTGGAAAAGTAGTAAGAAAAAAGTAACATAGGCAAAATCTGATAATGGTCTCTTGAAATATGGCTAGAAAAAGCTACTTCCTGACTGCTATTACCAATGATTTGTAGGCAGGACAATATGGTGGCAACAACATGGACTGCAATTAAAATGACACTGGGAATCAGAGTCAGATTATTTGCTCCTGATTTGCATCCAACCTGTTACTGGTGACATTTCTTGTTTATTCATAAAGCTCTGACCTGTCGCCAATGGGAGTTTAGGCTATTTATTAGTAGGCCTGTTTCCAGTGGAAACTTTGACCATTTATTTGCAAGGGTCCAGCTTGTTTCTAGTATGAACCCTGGTGGTTTAAATTGGCATCCATCTGAGAAATGGTTATCGCTATATCTATAACACATGATATTTGCTTTACTGTGCTGGATCAGGAGGAGGGTCGTGAACATCAGAGCTGCTAATATTTAGCCTCAGTGCAGTAGTTTACTCATTGTATAAAATAAAAACGTTCTTCCAGGCTTAAAAATATAGCTTGGCTTTAACAGAATTATTTCAAATGAAACAGTTCCATATCTATTTTGCACTGCATAAAGCTCTGAAATTAATGATCGAGCTCGGCTGTGACCTCCACTCTCTATAGTCACAAATTACTGAAGGAGGAAGCAGTGTTTTCTGCTGCAGAATGAGCAGGTACCAGGCATCGTTGAGGGTCACAATGCTTGCATTACGTCATACTGAACATGGCAAACAAGGTTATGTTTCCATGCCGGACTCACATTAGAGGGTGAGAGCAACTTTGCTTATATTGGTCCATCAAGCTTTAAAGCAGGCTTTTATTTCCAAACAGAAAGGAAATAATGCTTGTCAAGGAAATCCCATTAAGTTCTATGGGGGTATCAGTTAAATTAATTATGCAGAATATATGGTAACGGACAGGCAATCCGGTCAAGCAGAAAAGGGACAGCACAGTGGTTAGCATTGCTGCCTCACAGCTCTAAGGACCTGGGTTTGATTCCCTGCTTGGGTCACTGTGTGGGGTTTGCACATTCTCCATGTGTCAGTGTGGGTTTCTTCCGGTGTTCCAGTTTCGTTCCATAGTCCAAAGTTGTGCAGGTTTGGTCAATTGGTCATGGTAAATTGTTCCGAGATGTCTATGTTAGAGGGATTAGCAGATAAATATGTGGGCTTTCAAGGAAAAGGCCTGGATGGGATTGTTGTCAGTGCAGACTTGATGGGCTGAATAGCCTCCTTCTGCACTGTAGGATTTCTATGATTTCTAACGTATTGGTGTTCAGACGTGGTGGCAGAGTGGTTAGCACTGCTGCCTCAGAGCACCAGGGAACTAGATTTGATTCACAGTTTGAGTCACTGTCTATGCGGAGTTGGCACATTCTCCCCATGTCTGCATTGGTTTCCTCTGATTTCTTCCCGCAGTCCAAAAGACGTGCTGGTTAGGTGCATTGACCATGCTAAATTCTCCAACTGTTTTCATTAAACAGGTGCCAGAGTGGGCTGACTAGGAGATTTTCACAGTAACTTCACTGCAGTATTAATGTAAGATTACTTGTGACACTAATAAATAAACTTACGTTCCATGTGACTCTTCCCCTCCCACAGTTAAGCATATTGATTCAAATATAAATAAAAAAAGAGATACAATATATGATTTTCAAATTAGCAGTAATCATAAATGGTACTGTCAGGTGGTGATTTGTGCTTCTCTATTTGCCAGTAGCAATATCAATGTGTGGTCTACTACCAGGTATCCAACATTCTATCTTCAACATTATAGAAGGGAGATGTTTCTAAGGTTTAGACAAATCCACCAGAGGGCAGGATGACACTCATAATAACCAGAAATTTAATTTTATTCTGAAGGCATTTAGTGAGAATAGATTTGAAAATTGTGGTTTAAATGAAATGGAAAATATAAATTGTGACAATATTCATTATCCGAGTTTAAAAAGAAATAATGAGATATTTGATACAGGTCAGTTGTAGACTTGGTCAGGAGATGTTGAGGAAATGTCTGTTGTGATCAATAATGTGCCAGGTGAAAGGTTCGTCAAGGAGATATGCCAACAATGGGCTACACAATGGTAAGGAACAAATTAGATTTATTGTCTAGACTCTAATGCACATGGGGATGAAATTGGACAACTCCCTGAGCATGTTTACTACCACATGAACATATAGAAAGGGAGAGGGAAGACTCTTGGGTCCATCCAGTCATGGTGAAACAATGCACACTATTGATCCATGCTGAAAAACACCAACTCGCTGGCAAAGAGATAAGGTCATTTAAGGAAAAATTTCAGGACATTTCTCTCCAACTTGAGGAAATCAAGTAATGCCAGATAAAACAGTGATCTCCATAAATTTTAGAACATAGAACATAGAACACTACAGCACAAACAGGCCCTTCGGCCCACAAGTTGTGCCGAACACATCAAAACCTACCCAGCCATAGACCTATCTATAACCCCCAATCCCATTGGATCCCATATACTCATCCAGAAGTCTTTTAAAAGACCCCAGCGAGTTCGCCTCGACCACCACCGACGGCAGCCGATTCCATTCACTCACCACCCTCTGAGTGAAAAACTTTCCCCTAGCATCCCCTCTGTACTTGCTTCCCTGCACCTTAAATCTGTGCCCTCTCGTCGCGACCATTTCAGCCCTGGGAAATAGTCTCTGAGAGTCCACCCTATCTATTCCTCTCAACATCTTGTAAACCTCTATCAGGTCGCCTCTCAACCTTCGTCTCTCCAGGGAGAACAGTCCCAGCTCCCTCAACCTGTCTTCATAAGGCATGCCTCCCAATCCAGGCAACATCCTTGTAAATCTCCTCTGCACCCTTTCAATAGCTTCCACGTCCTTCCTATAGTGAGGCGACCAGAACTGCGCACAGTACTCCAAGTGTGGTCTGACAAGGGTCCTATAAAGCTGTAGCATTTTCACAGTAACTTACTCTCTATAACTATCATGTACACTTAAAAACCTTTCAAAATCCCTTTTGAAAAATAGCAATTAATCCATACCTACCAAATATTCAGAGAGCTTGTTGTGAAAGTCTACCTCAAAATAAAGTACTTTTTGATGAATAACCTAACTAATTCTTGATCATTTGAAAGCCCTTGAGTACTACAATTTTGATCAAGCTGAAAAAAATGTATGCAATCTGACTAAATTTAATCCCTTCAACATTTTAGAAACCTAATTTAGCCTATGTTTCCCGAAAGGAAAAAAAACCTAACTCTTGGACTTTCTCCCAGCAATAAGTGCTTAAAGGCTTGTTATCATTCTTGTCACCTTTCTCTGGACCTTCTCCAGAGCCTCATTAACCTGCACATGTTGCGACTAAAACTGGACAGTTAGATGTATAGAAGAGCCAAAGCCTTACTGAGCCGAAGTACAGAGGTTTCAATTTTCTACTCAATGTTTTTTTTGCATTCATAACATGTGGATGTCATTGGCTAGGCCAGCATTTATTGTCTATGCCTAGTTGCCCCTGAGAAGGTGATGATGAGCAACTTCCTTGAACTACTGCAGTCCCTAAGGTGTAGGTATACCTACAGTGCTGTTAGAGAGGAGGGTTCCTGAATTTTGACCCTGGTCTTAGCCACAGAACTGAGAACCCTCATTTGCTTTCATTACCTCAAATTGATCATGTATATTTCTAATGAGTGATCAGAAAACAACCCCAGAACTTTTCCTAATCCATTATCCTTAGCAGGAATTCCTGTATGGTAATAATAACTGCTGGAGAATCTCTGCCTTAAATTTATGACACTACATTTATCTGTCACACATGAACACATTCCTCAAACTAATCTAGATCAGCCTGCACCCTATTGATTTGGTCTAAATTGCTTTTTAAACCTGTAGGAACATACTCCCGAGTTAAACAAATACCAGCTTTCAGCTACTCTGAGTACTTAAACATGAGCTTGAGAGCTGGAGGGAATGGCTTGACAGAAGCAAAGTAATATGACATCCAGTAACTTAAATGTGCTGCATATGAATACGAAATCTTGTTTTGCCTCAGGTTGTTAGGTTTAATTTTCTAATAATGGCAAAAGTCCAATTACAGGGTTCACTGGCAGCACCCCCTGCATTGCAATAGTTCAAGGACAATCATGTGAACAAGACAGCAAAGTGCTGAGTTCAAAGTTCAGCAACTTTAGCACTGATTATTACCAACAAGAGCATCTAACCATCTCCCCATGACATTTCAATGGCATTACCATTACTGAATTCCTCACTATAAACATCTTTGGGATTGCCATCGATCATAGTCTTGTGTTGGACCTATCGGATAGCATGGTGGCCTCACAGCGTCAGGGACCCGAGTTCAACTGTGGGTTTCTGTCACTGTCTATGTGGAGTTTGCATGTTTTTTCCATCTGCGTGGATTGCCTCTGGGTGTTCCAGTTTTCTCCCAAGTCTAAAGACGTGGATTGGCCATGCTAAGGCTAGGTAATAGTTGGTGCAGACTCAATGGACCAAATGATGTCCTTCTGCACCACAGGGATTCTATGATTCAGTCACATAAATGACTGCAAAAGCAGATGACAATCTTAGAATTCTGCAGCAAGTAATTCACTGTCTACCCAAAGCATATCCACCATCAACAAAGCCTAAGTGAGGAATGTGAAAGGATAGTTTCCATTAGTCTAAATGTGTGCAGCTCAAATAACACGAAAGAAACTCAACACCATCCAGGACAAAGCAGGATTTGACTGGCACCCTATTCCCAAACATTGGGTAGAATTTACCAACCCATCCGCCTCTAGAATTGTAGTGGGTGGGACACGGACCATGCAAAGGTCCACTGACCTCAGGAAAGATTTTCTGAGCGTGGCTGGAAAATTCCATCCATTTACTCACTGCTCCACCAATGTTCGTGACAGCAGTGTGTACCATCTATAAAATGCCCTGCAACAATTCACCAAGGCTTCTTTGACAGCACTTCCGAAACCCACAACTCCTATTATCTAGAAGAACAAAAGGATGGGAATGCCACTACTGGGAAGTTCTTTTTCAAGCCATAAACCAACCTGACTTGGAACAAGATCTGCGTTTCTTCACTGCCAGAGTCCTGAAGTTCCCATTCTAACAGCACTGTTGGTCTGATTTATGAAACCCAAATCCCAAAAATGAATAATTAAAAATAGCTTTAAAAAATACAAAGCTATCCTTGCTCCAAAGTATCATATTACCATGAAGCTCAGATATCAGAGGTAATGTTATCAACTGCAGATGGGGAAAGAGGTGGATGTAGAATGAAAGAAAACTGGAACTTGCCATCAATCCACTTACACAGTTTTAACAGAGATGTTTCAGAGGGTTACTTGTGACCAAAATGCTCTCAGACAGCAGAGTGTCTTGCAAATCCTTTAAGGATACTTTGAGTCTCTATTTTAACCGAAGCTTTATTTTAACACCACAGCAAGCAGGAATTCTGGGGCCTCAGCAGATGAAGGGAAGTGAGAAAGGTCAGATCCTGGAGGGAAACTCCTTTACTGCACTCATTGTGGACTAGGCAGAGCAGGATATAGAAACATTGAAACATAGAAGATAGGAGCAGGAGGAGGCCATTTAGCTCTTCAAGCCTGCTCCACCATTCTTTACAATCATGGCTGATCATGCAACTCAATAACTTAATCCTGTTTTTACCCCATAACCTTTGATCCAAGTGCTATATCTAGCTGCCTCTTGGATACATTCAATGTTTTGACATCAACTATTCACTGCGCTTTGATAAATGTCTTCTCACCTCTGTCCTGAATCCTCATACAGTGACCCATGGTTCTGGACCCCCTGCCATCGAATATCCTCCCTGCATCTAGTCCTGTTCGAATTTTATAAGTCTCTACGAGATCCCCCCTCTTTTGTCTGAGCTCCAGGAAAACAATTCTAGTCTAGTCAATCTCTCCTCATACATCATCCCCAGAATCAGCCTGGTAAATCTTCGCAGTACTCCCTCGAGAGCAAGGACTGCTGACCCTATTGCACTGCACTTAACTATTAAACACTGCACAAATTTCTGACTCCTCCCTGATATTTGACTTCACTTAGCTCCCTTCTAATGTCAAACCCTCCCTTAACTTGCTCCAGTATCCACCACCTTTCACTTGTCTCTAATTTTCCACGCGCTTGCCCTCAGTTCACTTTATTCACTCCTCTTACCTCCTCCCACAGGCTGTGCCCCACTTTCCTGAAGCACCCTCAACACTTTTCAATCCAACAGACAGCCAGCCTCTCAATTTGTCATGCGGGAAATCTGCTGATAATATTCCCATCCTGAGGTCCTGTGGCTAAAGTCTGCAAATCTCTGCATTTCATGAACAAAAGCCTTCCCCCGAACCCAACTAATTTTCTAGCTCCCGTTATTGTCAGACTGCAATCACTGAGTCATCATATCCAGGAGCAAAACATAAAAAAAGGCATCTATTAAAATGCTTCAGTCCATTAGGTATTCCTTGGCAGGTTGTAAGACACTTAATTGTAGTTTTAAGAGTGCTTCAGATTAATCAGAATGACGTATGGTTCCTTGCATATGAACTATTTACGCACAAACTGTTTTCATTGCCATCTAAATAAGCTGCTTTGGAGAAACTTTATCTTAAAAACACTTCAAAATATACATTTCCATTATGGTGTGCTCTGCAATAGCCCATTCACAGATTTATCAGAACCTGCAAACTGCCTATCTCTTTGAAATATTTGCCAGCCCAAACAGTCCACCTGTGATGATAATGTTACATGATTTCCTTATATTTGCTGCTTTTAGTTCTACATTATTACTTATTGCCATTTCTCTAATTCAAGCTGTGTCACAAAGTAGATGACTGGGGTACAGGTCTGACACAGGTACTGGGTTCAGACTGGCCTCATGGATTGTGACAGCGCACATGATTTGCACTTCACCATTCATCTTGCTCTTATCAACCTAGCTCTATTAACCCTGAAAGATTGCAGAAGGGAGATGGGTTTTATTCTTTTAAAAAATGCATTCATAAAATGCTTCTCACAATATCAGAATATATTCTAGTTTTGGAAGTATAATATCATCATTGTATTGTAGGAAAACTGATAACCAATTGGCACACAGTAATGTCCCATAAGGAGTTCTAGAATAATAATCGTATCACCTGATTTTGCTTGTTTGGCAAAAAGTATTAACGAGGAACCTTGGAGAAAACACCATGCTTCAAAATAGTGCATGAGATTTTCTAGGGCAGCCCAGTACTACTGCAATAAGTAATGTGTAGAACTGAAAGAACTGCAGCCTCACAGTGCCTAGAACCTGGGTTCAATTCAGGTGACTGTCTACATGGAGCTGGCACATTCTCCCCGTCCCTGCTTGGATTTTCTCTAGGTGCTCTTTTTCCCCTTCCATAGAATCCCTTCAGTTCAGAAGGAGGCCCATTTGGCCCATTGAGTTTGTACCAGCCACAATCCCATCCAGGCCCTATTCTCTCATATATTTAATCTGCTTATCCCTCTGACAGTAGAGTCAATTTAGCATGGCCAATCAACCGAACCCTCACATCTTTGGACTGTGTGAGGAAACCGGAGCACCCAGAGGAAACCCACACAGGCACAGGAGGAAATGCAAACTCCACACACACATAGTCCACTGATGTCCAGGTCATGTGGATTGGCTGTGTTAGATTGCAGCATAGTGGTTAGGAGCATTCACAGGATAAATATGTGGGGTTACCAGGTTAGGATACTCTGTTTAATAGTCCTATTGTATATTAAGCTGATCTTTCTCTTCAGCAAACCTGTATCCCAATACGTGTGACAAAAATAATAAATCAAATCAAAAGTTGGTGCAGAACCAACAGACCAATGGCTTCCTTCAGTACCATAGGGATTCTATGATGTTACAACCATTTGTGAGGACAGATGCAGTCTCCATATAAACTACTCTCACATGGAAGACAGCACTTTCAATAATGCAGCACTTCCTTTAAGGGGATTTGCCGCTTTCACCAATTTGTGCATTGCCATTGATAACCCCAGGTTCCTCTGTTCCTGCACCTCTTTTAGAATATCACTCTTTCAGTTACATTGCCTTCTCCTCATTCTCTGCGTTAAATTCAATTTGCCACAAGTCTACTCAGACAGTCAGCCTCTCGAAGTCAATCATTATCATAGAATCTCTACGGTGTAGAAGGAGGCCATTCAGCACATCGAGTCTGCAAGGACAACAGTCAGATCCTGTTATTCTGATAATTCCCCTGATACTAGAATCAATTTTGCATGCCCAATGATGAGTGTCCTAAATCACACATCATTGGACCATCATCCTCAAGTTCTATGTACTTTGCTGAAAAACCTGACGTGGCACTTTGTGAAAGACCTTTCGGAAATCCATGCACACCACATCAACTGCATTGTTCTCATTAACCACATTAACCTCATCAACCCTCCATTATCGTATCAAAAATACAGTCAAGTTATTGAAACACAAGTTGCCTTTAACAAATCTGTGCTGGCATTCCCTTATTAATCCACATTTTTCCAAGTGACATTTAATTTTGTTCTTGATCATTGTATCTGGAAACGTTCCCATCACTGAGGTTAATCTGACTGGCCTCTAGCTTCTGGTCTTATTTTTAAACAAGGGTGTAATGATTGTAATTCTTCAGTCCTCTGGCATCACCTGTGTCTAGGAAGAATTGGATGATTATTGCCGATACTTTTGCAATTCTCACCCTTCCCTCGGTATCTTCGGATATACAGCATCTGGTCTTACTGACTTATCCACTTTGTTACAACCTCCCAGCCTGCCTTTTTTTTTAATTTTAAGTCCATCCAAACTCTCAACTACATTTTTGTTCAATATGACTCTGGCAGCATCATCTTCCTTGGTAAAGTCAGATGCAAAGTATGCATTCAGTACCTTAGCATTTTACTATCTCCCTGTGACAATCTCCTTGTTGGTCCCTAATCAAATCCTCTCCTCTTTTACTATCCATTTGCATATGGAAGGCTTTTGTATCCCTTTTTATGTCAGCTGCCACTCTCCTCTCATAGTCTGTTTTTGCCTCTTAGTTTTTTTTTCACTCTCTCTCTGAATGTTCTATATTCAGTCTAGTTCTTGCTTGCTATATCAACCAGGTATCTGTCATATACACTGTTTTTCTATTTCATCTATCACTTTCATCATGCAGAAAGCTTTGACTTTGTCCATCTTTCCCTCTTTTGAGAGAGTACCTTGATCGTACCTGAGCCATCTCCTTTTTAAAGGAAACTCTCAATTCTTTTACATATTTACCTGTCATTTTTTGATTCCAACATACCCAGGCCAGATTGGTTCTCAGCCCACTGAAATTGGCCTTCCTTCAATTGATTTTTTTTTCTGAATTGCTCAAAGCAATTTATATTGTTTAATAACTCCTAAGTATATTCTGTCCTTTGTCGCACTGGGACATCCTCTTCCTTTTTAGCACTGAAATATCCTCCTTAATCAATGCTGTCATTCTTCTTCCTTACTTTCCTTCCTTATCTGTCCTGAACACCTTGTATCCAGGAATATTTAATACCCCAGTTATCTTTTCTCTGAGCCACAACTCTGTTCACCATAACATACTCTCTGGTAATTATCTGCACTTGCAGTACATGTGCCAACCTTATTCACCAGGCTCTGTAAATCATTCCCTCTTACCCCATCTGATATCTTAATACTTCCTACTCTAATGCTATCTATCTCTTCCAATCCTTTGTGCACTTACTTCTCAATTCCAATGGATTCCCATCTTCCACATCAAGTTAATTTCATTTCTCCCCAACAGCACTAGCAAATATCCTGCATGAACATTTTGGTGCAGGGCTGCAACCCACTGGACTTATATTGGTCCCACCTTCCTTAAAACTGGTACCAAAATCCCAAGAATCCGTCTTGCATCATCTCCAGCCAAGTATTAATCCACTTGATCCTCCTATTTCCATTCTTAATACTCCAGGGCACTGGGAGTAATATGGACCATTAGCACCTTTGAGGTTGTAATTGGTAGTCTCCTTTCTAGTTCCCTTAAATCTGTTTGCATTATCTCATCCGGCTTTCACTAATGCTAGTGATATCAATAAGGAAGAGGTAGAAAAAGTAAGGATTCCTCATAGGTAGAGACAAGAGTAATAATAATGGGGAATAAAATATCAGAAATGTTAAATAACTTATTCTGCATTTATCTCCACAATGGATGACAACAGAAACATATAGCACATGATGGAGAACCAAAGGTCGAGTGAAGAACTTTAAATAGTTTGTATCAATAAACAAATAGTACTGAAGGAGGGAAAAGGTGGGATGCCCAGAGTTTTGAAATAAAAACCACTGTATTTTAACTCACTAACAGTCTTAGAGGTATTATTTTATCTATAACAATACTGGAAAAATTAATGAGATTAAAAGTCAACAAATACTCCAGCCATGATGGTCTACATCCTAGAATATTAAGAGGTGGCTTCTAAAATTGAGAATGCAATAGTTTTATTTTTCCAAATTTGTATTCTAAACTAGTCTCCATGGATCGAAAAGCAACAAAGTGTAACCTCACTATTCTAGAAAGGGGGAGGGAGAAACAGGGAACATCTGTAAAAGGGGAAATGTTAGAATCTATTATTAAGAATCTGGTTGCAAAACATTTAGAGAACTTCAATGTGATTAGACAGAGCCAACTTGGCTTTAGATTGGAAAATTGTGATTGACAAATCCACTGGAGTTTTTTGTATGAGTCAAGTGGAACCTGATTTCGATTTTAGAAAGGATTTAATAAAATGCCACATGAGAGTCTGTTACATAAGGTAAAGGCTCAGAGAATTGGAGCTAATGTTTTATCATGGCATGTTGACTGTTGGCAGGCAGAAAATAAAGGTCATTTTGGGTGGCAGGGTGTAACCACCGGAGTATCGCACAGATATGATTTGGTCTGAGCTATTTACAATCTATATCAAAGACCTAGATAAGAGGTCAAGGTATAATGCATTTAAGTTTTCTGATGAAACATAATAAGGTGGAAAAGTAGATTGCAAAGGGATGTAGAACAGTTAAGTGGGTGATCAACACAATGGCAGACTGACAATAATATGGAGATATGTCAAAGTGTTTGTTTAGATAGAACGAATAGAAAAACAGAATATATGTTAAAAGAGGAGAGGTTAGTAAACGGTGCTAAGCTAGGGATCTGCAGTTCTTCCACATGATTCACAGCAAATTAACATACCACAAATAAATAGGAAAACAATAATGAACTGTGTACACCACCGCAACAGTGGCAATATAAGATGGGGAAAGATCTAGCAAAATGGGCCAGTAATGTCTGGAATTAAGAAAATGAGAGGTCTCCTTGAAATTTATAACATTGTTCACGGACTCCACTGAGCTGATAATAAGATGGTCTGACAGGAAACCAGGTGTCATAGACTCAGGATGATGGGCTGTCAATAAAGACTGAAGTGCAAAGAAATATCCTCTCTCACAAATGTTGTGAATCTTTGGATTTTTCTAACATTGTGGATGCTCAGTTGCTGATATATTTAGGACTGTGATTTTTGGGTACTAAACAAATCTAGAGATAGGGGGATTGGGCAGGAGGATGTAGAATTTCAACCATGATGTTACTGAATGATGGGATAAGAGTGAAGAACCTTGTGGCTCCTATTATTTCTGTTCTTCCATTCAAGAGTGATCATATTTAGCCCATGTCCCTGGAATAGGCAGGTGGCTTGACTGCTCTACATTCCATTAGTGCCCAAAGATGTGCAGGTTAGGTGGATTGGCCATCCTAAATTTGCAGAGTTGCAGGAATAGGTCAGTGAAAATGGCCTGGGTAAGATACTCTGTCAAAGAGTCGATGCAGACTCAATGGGCCAAATGGCCTCTGACAGAGCATCTGACACAGACCGTCTCCCCCATCCTATTCCTGTAACTGCACTGAAGGAATTCTATGATTCTGGACCTTAAACTGACAGTCTGACTCAGAGTTAAGAATGCTACAATTGCAGCAGAGTTACATTAAGATTAGAAAGATTTCATACAAAATCCTGAGATTATGTCAAACTTCTTCATAATTTTAATTAAAGAACTTTGTTGGTGCTGTATGAAATTTCTTCATTCAGAGAGAAGTTGGAATATCGAATAAATTGGGACTTGATGAAACTTTCATAATTGAATCATATCAGGGAAAAATATTTCAAGAACAGGAAGGTACAAACGTTTTTGTATGAGTCAAGTGGAACCTGATTTCGATTTTAGAAAGGATTTGATAAAATGCCACACGAGAGTCTGTCACACAAGGTAAAGGCTCAGAGAATTGGAGCTAATGTTTTATCACGGCATGTTGACTGTTGGCAGGCAGAAAATAAAGGTCATTTTGGGTGGCAGGATGTAACCACCGGAGTATCGGACGGATATGATTTGGTCTGAGCTATTTACAATCTATATCAAAGACCTAGATAAGAGGTCAAGGTATAATGCATTTAAGTTTTCTGATGAAACATAATAAGGTGGAAAAGTAGATTGCAAAGGGATGTAGAACAGTTAAGTGGGTGATCAACACAATGGCAGACTGACAATAATATGGAGATATGTCAAAGTGTTTGTTTAGATAGAACGAATAGAAAAACAGAATATATAACCCAATATATACAGAATATATAACAGAAATAACGTTTTGAAAAGTGTTAGGAAGTATTATTGAGGAGCCAATTGGTGGACATATTGGGGTTACATTGATTCTGAAAATGCTTTCATTTTCTTTCTTCAAAATTAATCAGACAACGATATTGATTGACCATGTAGTCTATGCACTGTTAAGTGATATTACATTTTAGGTTACAACAATATACATCACTTACCTTTATCTGGACAATGACAGTAGCTAACCCTGGAGGCATGCTTCCCCCACTGTCCAGTGCCTCGACCACAAAAGTGTAGCTCGCATCTTCAGTTGGCAGAGATTCATAATCCACAGACTCTAAAATTGACACTTCTCCTGTCCACTGATTGACAGAAAACAGTTGTCTGGCCTCATCCGTTCTTATCCGATAGGTTGCATTTGGACTAACATCAGCATCTGTTGCCTGAAGTAAAAGAAAACAATGAAAGATAAGTTGGTCAGTTCAGCATTTTATTTACTAAGATCTTAAGGATCTGGCTTTGTATATCCAATCACTATTATCTATGCGATGGGCTATAATCTTGAGTCAGATGAGAATACTAGCATTATTAAAGGCACAATAAACATGGGAACATAAAGCACAAATATCATTGAAGTCAATCGGTTTTATAAATGGGAACATGTTTAACTTTTGTCAAAAAAAACTATCACGAACAATTCCTACAGATTTAATGGTTGTCAATCAAAATGGTGGTTAAGCATAATTTTTATATAGGTGGACCTTTTAGGGGAGTAGGTCGGTCAATCACACAACACATCCAATTTTCCATTGCATTCACATCAATCATTCACTACCTCCTGCAATGCACCCCTGCTGAGGTTCACAGTTCTGACTATGATGCACTGATGTAGAGATACCGGCGTTGGACTGGGGTAAACACAGTAAGAAGTCTGACTGGTGTTGTCAGACTTCTTACCGTGATGCACTTAACAGGGAGCACAGAAAATTAACATGTGCCTGTAGTGTAACTTCTTTCATGCATCATAAGCAATACAATTACAACTTAACTGGTAAAATTGGCGAAAGCTTCAGTAATCAATTGTGGAATACATATAGTTATTTGCAAATCGTATAGTTGGAAACAATACAGAAAAAGGAATGAATCGTTTTGTTGTCAGGAAGTTTAAATTAAGCAAAATAAAAGTAAATTAAAGTTAACAACTTGAAAAAAAGTATTCCCGTAATAGATCTATGAAATTGTTTTAATTGTATTTCACATTCAAACAGAATGAATGATAAGATTCCAATATAATAATATACACACTCCAACAACATCATTGCCAAGGAACATGACTATGAAACACAATTATTAATGTGGTTCACATGTTATCAATTTGAAATGCATTAATTAGAATACAGCAAAGTTCTTTTGACTATGGCTTCTTTTAAATTAGCAGCTTGTCTTGATCTGAAGATTGTTGGGAACATAGTTAAAATTTAAATGAAGATTGCAAGGTATTAGCATCAGTGAAATACTCTGAAAAATTGATGGTAAATTCCACTTCAGTGCTAAGGTGCATTCAGGGTGGCAAGGTGGCACAATGTTTAGCACTGCTGCCTCACAGTGCCAGGAACCCAGGTTTGATTCCTGGCTTGGGTAACTGTCTGTGTGGAGTTTGCACATTCTCTCCATGTCTATGTGGGTTTCCAAAAATGTGCAGGTTAGGTTAACTGGCCACGCTAAATTGTCCCTTGGTGTCAGGGGAAGGTTAGTAGGGTAAATATGTGAGGTTACAGGATAGGGCCTGGGTGGGATTGTTGTCGATGCAGATTTGATGAGTCAAACGGCCTCCTCCTTCTGCACTGTAGAGATTCTATAATTCTGCAGTAGTTGCTTCCCTTTCATATATTTTAATATTTGGAATATATTAATTGAGATTATGTTAAAGTCATGAAGCAAAGCAAATTTTTTAAAAAAAATATTTAGTTGTTAGTCACAAATGAGACTTATATTAACACTGCAATGAAGTTACCGTGCAATTCTCCTAGTCGCTACACTATGGTGCCTGTTCACGTCAATGCACCTAACCAGCACGACTTTCAGACTGTGGGAGGAAACCCTTGCATTCACATGGAGAACGTGCACACTTGACCCAGACAGTGACCCAAGTCGAGAATCTAACCCAGGTCCTTAGCACTGTGAGACAGCAGTGATAACCACTGTGCCACCACGCTGCCCAAGCTCAATGACAATCCTATCATTAGGGAGAAAAGAGTGCAAAAAGCATAGCTGCTTTGGCAGTTTACAATTCTTTTCTCATTTTGTGTCTCATCAGCTGAGATTTGTAATAAAAGTTGATGTTATTTATATATCACAAGAGAAGAGCTCACAAAAACAAACATATTGCTAATTTAGACCTTAGTATTTCGTCTTGTTAATAGATTTTAGATGTCCCAAAGTGCTTCAGGCTAGTAAGAAAACTGAGGAAATTTCATTGGTTTAAGAGAAGTTTTCAATCTCCATCTTGCATCGCCATCTGTGGTAGCAATACTGTGTGTAATTCCAACTGTTTTGATTTAGATGCATTCGCAGATTGTTGCTTGTGCAGAGATATCAGTGAGGAATTTGGGACCTTTGCTCAAACTTTGAATTTACTCAAGTCTAAATTGTCACTTTGCTCGTGAGTTAAAATTAATCTTGTTAGAGACAAGTCTAGTCACTAGTCTAGTCTAGTTACTAATGTCAGACAAACATAGACTACACCAGCACAATGTTCTCCATTACAAGCATAGTTGGCATGTCTCAATCCTGGTGATGAAACAGAGTATCACACCATTCCATCTACTCCTCCTCCCTTATTCACTCACTCACTGATAGGAAGTAATCTCACAACTCCAGGTTAAAGTCCAACAGATTCACTTGGCAGCTCACTATTTGATACTCACCTGATGACGAAGCAGTGCTCCAAAAGCTTGTGCTGCCAAATAAACCTGTTGGACTTTAACCTGGTGTTGTAGACTATTTACTGTGTCCACTAGCTATCAAGGGCACAATTTTAACTCTGTGCAAGTGGCTGGTTCTGAATGGGTTGAAATTGAGTCTATAATCTTTGGTTGATGGCTTTTCTTTCAGTCAGTACTTTCTTCTGGTTCTACAAGCAGCCTAAGATGCCAGCAACTCAGCCCTTCAAGGACTTCATCTGTAACAAGCACCAGGACAGGTACATTCACCTCAGAGCACCTAGAGAAACATACAAGGCAGGATTTTCTGGCTACGCTTATTCCAAGACTGGAAAATCCAGCCCTAGGTCAATGGATGTTTGCAAGGTCCGATTTCCTGCCCAATACAATTTAGTGGCATGGGGGAATGGGATAATTCCGCACACAGTGTGAACATTGAGTAGTCAAGACCATACATGATTTTCAACCCACTTTTATGGAAACCCATTTTGTGATTCAAATCTTTGGCTCTTTGCAAGTACAGTCAGTGGTCATTTGTTCAAAAGAAATTTGATGTGCTTTTGGTGATGCACTGCTTCCCCAACGCTCCTCCCTCCCCAGCTGAAAACTGTGATAACAAAAGAAAGACTTAAACTTATACAATGCTTTTCAAGACCTAAGGTATCTCAAAACACTTCATCAGCAATAAAAGATCCCCATCAGACCAAATCCTGTTGAATGCCATGGTTACTTTATTGATTTGCATCCTGATATTGTTATTTATTAGGTTGAATAATTTTTAGCAGTCAATAACTCCTGTGCAAGTATATTCCTTTGATCTGCTGCTACATTGCTCAGGAGGGATGGTTTGCAATGCATCAGGGTTAGTTTGGTCAAAGGCTTTTGTTGGGAATCTTCCAAATCAATTTGTAAAGTCTTTTGACGACTTGGTCATAAATTGCTGAGTAGATTAAATCATTAGATTGCTACAATAATACTCAATTTAATTTCTGTATGAAAATTGACCATCAAGAAACCTCTGGGAAGATAGAGGTCGGATTCACACTCTTTAACACTTTTAACACTTGCATTAAATTAGTGTAGAAAATAAATTTCATTTGGGCACACTTGTATTACATTTCTGCATCCACAATTTAACCACAGTGTTAATCATTGTGTTGTTTTAAAATGGTTCAGGTCTTTATTAAAAGAGTAAGCAGTCATTTCATCCAAATTCAGAACAAGTTAGTTATTTCCTCATCAGCAGACTGGTGAAAGGCAGCTCTTCTCATCTACTGCAATGATTAAAACATTGTCCCTATTTCAGTCCTCATCAAAGCATCAATCAAACATAATAAATGCAACAAAATCTACAATGGTCATCCATAAAACATTATTTCCACTGATAAATTCATTGGGTTGAAATCAGTTGACCTGGACCCTGCTCAATTGGCTTCGACAGACACAAGAAAGATACCTAAATTTAGCACAACTCTAATTTATTCAGTAGAACTAATTTAATCATGATTTCTGAGGATGTAGAATAGTGAAGACTTATGGAGTGATCTTAACAATCTCATCATGCAGTCGAACGGTGTGGTGAGCTAATATAATTAAGCGAGAGGTGAAAAATCAGGTTTGAGCCCAATTTTTTGCCTCCTGAGATATTTCTGGCCCTGTTCTGCCAACTAAATCAGCTTCATGCCTGGAAGAGGTGCAAAGCTGATTTCAATATTCAAAACTTAATTTAATTATAATTAGCAAGTCCCAGATGCTATTGTCCAGACTCATTTGTCCTTAACTGCTCGCTGGTTGAGATTCTCACTGGCAAAGATCAGGTATGGTCTCCACCAATGCAGACAAGACATCATGGCCTCACTAGTGGAGACAGAGCCATTGAAGTCTCTTGGATGGTCGAGGTGTGGGGTGGCTACAAAGTGCCCATTGTGCAATACCACTCTGGCACTGCTAGTTGGGCACCTTGGCAGCAGCAAGGGGGAAGAAGCCTGATGGGGGTGAGGCTTGATGGAGGCAGGGCCATGACAAGGGGGGGCAGTGAGGGGTCAAGAGATGGAGAATTCCATACATGATGGGAGGAAAGGAGAGCTGGGGAGCGATCACCTGGGCAGCAATTATGGAGGAGCTATGTCCAGGCCAGTGATCAGGAAGGGATGGAGGGGCCAAATCAGCCAGGGCAAAGATCGGGGGAGTGTGGAAGATGGAGACGGGAAGTCTGGGAACCAGGGGATTAACATTTGGAGGAATAGAGGAGCCTGGCATAGGGAGCAATTGACAACAGGTCCCAACGTCCATGGGGTTGGGCGGATGAGTGATTGATCTCCCAACAGATTGTATATACAATGTATTGAGAGATCAGGCATATGTGTAAAAGCACCCCTCGAACTCAGCAGCCAGCTTCCCAGCAGAACTAGGCTCCACATCCTCTCCCTGCGAGTGAGAATTTCATTGTGGTTCTTTCCTTCAACTAAGTGTCATACAATTCTGACTTGGAGCATGCCCCAAAAAAATGGGCATGATTCTCTCCCATTTTTACACTTGTTTGGCATTTAGAATTAGTTTGGTAAGATCGCCCTTTCAGACTCACTACTGATATCGAGATATTCCCCACATTGCTGATGGAACTGGTCAGGCTCCAGGCACTCAACTTGAATAGCTTCTTTCTGACCTCAGTGCTCGGTCTTCTTTCTGTAACAGTAGGTTTCAGTGTTCTCCGTATTGTCTGAGAGTCCTTCTCTCATTCAGAGTTAGTAAAGTGATCAACTGCCAAATGACAGTGAACTGATCAGCCACAACAAGCCCCGATTTGCCAGTCAGGTTTCTGCTCTGGACTCAAGATGCCCTTAGCTGACACTTTGCTGCTAATAGTTGCCTATCCGCTGTTACAATCACATTCTGATACATTTTCTGCTAAAATTTGGATAAGGCCAGATAGTAGGCACGTGGATTGTGATGCACAATTATCCCAAGGATGATCAAATTGATGCAAGTAGCACACAAACTTCATACTGACTTTATAGCATAATGACTGTGCTGTACAGCCAGGTTACGTACACTGCTGAGTGACTGTACGGAAGAACAAGTTATTTGTGAAGCCAAAACCAACTAAAGTCAGCCTGCACTTCTTTAAAGCCATGGTGCATATCTTAAAGTGGAGGCTTCTGGGTACAACAAGAGGTTGAGGAGGTTCAGAAAGATTTATTGAGCAAGACAAAACTAAAGCAACGGAGCATCAGATCAGCTCAAAGTACCAGATGTAGTGGTGGAGGCCTTAGTCAAAGAGGTGAAAGGAAGGACGGTGAGACATTTTGGCTAAAGGTCAGAAGGTCCTCCAGACAAGGCTTAGAAAGAGATAGGGCACAGTCTTAGATGTTGCTGACAGGAGTTTGGCCACAAGGATACAATGTCAGTAAAAGTTGAATAAGCTTATATTTAAGTGATCAAGATCAGTGAAATCTGCTTCAAATATTAACTCTTACCAAACTCCTACCTTGCCCAATGCAACACATTCCCCATCACTCATTCACTACAATCAAGACTCAAGCCTAACATTCATATGCTCCACCTCACCTTTTCACACATACTGCTATTGCAAAACTCATATATGCATCTTGTAGCTTTCACATACTTTCAGCTATTCTGATATGACAGGCACATCACTCAAACACATTTAAAATCTCTGAAACACCTTCACTCTTACAGAAAAGCAACACATGACAAGGAGAATTGACAAGAACAGTTTTAAGATGTTCTTTACACTTTTTAATTTGCATTAGCAGTAGGTAGGTTTTTAATCACCTGATAATGTTGGAGGGCAGGCACAATATGATGCCATTAACCCCTTGAAGGAAACAGTGCTCAAAATTAATGGTATGGTCATTGTTATAAGAATGGTGCAATCAGTGTTGCTTAAAGCATCCAGGACGTTGGTACGCTCCTGCGTTTTAAAGTTTTGCAAGTCGAATTTCACTGGCATTCATAGGAATGTAGGAACTACGAGCAGAAGCAGATAATTCAGCCCTTTGAGCCAGCTCCACAATATGATATGAAGTACACTCTGCAGATGATGTAACAATGTACCTCTTGCTTTCCACCCACCCTCATCCTTTATACACCTGAATCTGCTTGTGCCAGTGGTATCTGATAAGAAAAGGTAGAAGCGTTAAAGTTGCAGGTCTGATTTAAGAATATGGTAAAGTTGTTGTAGTCACCATTCATTGCTGCAGTGGAGATGGGATGGCTTTCTGAAGATCCTGGTTCGGTAATGCCATATGTCGAGAATCCTGCTCTTCTTGCTTCTGTTGGCAGCTTCTCCCCTTTGCTCTATCTCCATGTCATGCTGCAGCTCAGGTTGTGATCCAACATAGACCCATCTCTGGCAGCCTTCCAAATCCAGCACCAATCCCTCCTGACTGAAGGAACTTTGTATCAACTCCCCCGGCCATCCAGCACAA
Organism: Sphyrna mokarran; assembly: GCA_024679065.1. Classification (NCBI taxonomy): domain Eukaryota; kingdom Metazoa; phylum Chordata; class Chondrichthyes; order Carcharhiniformes; family Carcharhinidae; genus Sphyrna; species Sphyrna mokarran. Next base: position 47,087,907 of record JAGIQG010000017.1, read on the forward strand.
GGTACTTCTACTAACTCTAGTAGCAAAAGAAAGTCAGGAGCACTTCAGCCACAAGTTGATGGGTAACTCCCCTTTTAAAGAGCAATACTGAGAGGTTTCCTATCGCAGCTGAAAATATCTCAGCGGAGTGTGTTTAAGAGGGTGTTTTTGTGGATCAATGGGATGGAAAACTGAAGGAGAGAGTGTCAAATGCATATTTCGAAGCTGACTGATGTTACAATCTACCCAGTCTGCGTAGTCCTGATTCATGCACAGAGTGCTTATATTACTGAGCTTCTAAATACACCACTCAAATGCCTTGCTCCAGAAATCATGGGAATGGACCTCTCTCCATTTGTTTCATCTGCCCAATTCCCAAGGAACCAAACTTTATGGCCTTTAACTGTTATTAAAATAGCCTACTCAATCATGTGAAATCCATAGTATATTATTTTAATAAAGGCATTAAAGTATTACACAGTGCACATCTGTAAGTAAGAACCAATAATTATCAAGCAGTATAAATCCTGTGCTACACAAATCCCCATGGAGAAACTATTCTATTAAAGATTTATTGAGGAAACTTGATGTAAAATCTTATCTGTCCTTTGGGTGTTGAAAAGCATTGAACATCCAATTAATAGCTTTTGAAGTGCAATCATGATTGTTTTGTAGGCAAACAAGGCAGACAACTTGCACACTGCGAAACCCCACAGACAGGAAATGAGATAAGTAGCAAATTAATCTGTTTTCCTTCTAATGGTGCTGGTTGAGGAAGGCATAATGACCAGAGTATGGTGAAAGCTCCCTGCTCCTTCTTTGAAGGATGTCATGGGATCTTTTACAATCACTGAATCACCAGATACGATGTTGGTTTAACGCCTCATCTGATGGACAGTGCCTCCAACAAGGCAGCATTCTCTCCTTCAGCGCTTTATTGATGGATACCAGCAGGTGGGGCTTGAATCCACAACCCTCTGGAAGGATAGAGGGCTACTAAGCCATACTATAATCATAAACAACATTTGATTATTTTATAATTCTTGATTTGCCTTTAATGAGAACAGTAGTTTAATCATGCTCAATAGGTGAGAATTTTTTTAAAATAATTCGTTGATTTAAAGTTACATCAGAAACACTGTCACGCTGTAAGTTCCCAAAAGCCACCGAATAACATTGCTTTAATTCCATCGATTGGAAAGGCCACAGGAGTTTTATAACAGACAAGAAACAATCAATACACTTCAAAAGCTGTGGTGAGACAGATCTTTAATGAAAAACAGTTACAAATCTGAAAACAGTATTAAAGTGCTGGTAAAGATTTAACCCTTCAATTACTTCTTCAAAGAACAAAAATGTTTTTCTTTTCAGCCTGGTGTTGGACTGTTGTGGTTCTGAGTACTTCTGTTTCATTCATTCTTTCATGGGATGTAGGTATTACTGGCTGGCTCTACATTTGCTGCTCATCCCTAATTGCCCTTCAACCAAATGGCTTGCCAAGCTATTCAGAGGGCACTTAAGAGTCAACCACATTACTATGGATCTGGAGCCACGTGTGGGCCAAACCAAGTAACAATAGTAGGCACACTTTAAGAGGTGCTAAATATTTCCTCTCTAAGCTATTCCTGTTAATTGGATATCTTTAAAATGTGTGTGGTGACGAGGGCTTCAGTTACAACAGCTGTGATGTACGAGAAAATTAACAGTTCTCTTGCCAGAACTGCTTCCCTCGCATTACACAGGGGCAAATTTCAGAGGCAAATGAACTTTTTGCTTCGCACTTGACCCATATGGAAGATTTTGCATAGATGACTGCAAAAAGTGGAAAAGAAAGTCCCACTGCCCATCAATTACACTGTCAATGATCTTTGGGTATAAAAACATATCACCAGGAAATATGTTTTATAAAATAAAGGTGTATATTGATTCTTTCTGCAACAGCATGTTTCCATCACCCAATAGTAAGCACTAATCCTTACTGCTAATTTCTAGCAGCAGGTTTGCAGTGAAATAAGATTAAGTAACAAATTACAATTTGCAGCCAGCACATTGTTCTCAGCAGGGTAGATTATGACTTGGGGTAATAATGTAACACAGGTCAAAGCGAACCAGTAGCCTGCAATTGAAAGATAAGTTGTGACTACAAAACTAGACTCCAAAACAGCAGTTGGTGTTGGTTACACAGGAAGCTGGAGGGGTTGAAAATGACAGCAGATTTGCTTCCAGTCACCTCTAGTGCAGCAGACATTGTGCATCAATCTTGGGAGGGTGCTAATGCACTAGAAGCATACAGAGTTGGCTGATCGTGTCATCACACAGTGTCTAAAGCTGATTTGGCACACAACATGCCATTTTCAACCTTATAGATCTTAGATACCTTCAGGTGAGTATTTGTTCAGTTACACAGAGGGCTCCCCTCCTTTGACATTTAAATCCCAATTATGAACACATTGGGGAGATCAGATCCTAGTTAGGATCTGGCCTGGTCAACTGTAATCAAATTAAAGAATATAACATGTGGAAGAACAAGGGTAAGGAAATAAGCATAGACTCCAGAATTAAACTGAAATATCAAAATTACCATTACCAGAAAACTTGGACAAATCAAAACACAAGTAATAATAAATAAATAGGTGCACTGAACAAATAAAATGATTCTAAAGAGTGCAACCTTCTGCCTTGAACTTAATCCAACTAGGTTTAGCCTAGCTTAACCTTTTTACTATGGCTTTCACTTTGATAACTTTTTGAACATGTTCACACTACAGTGTGAAATTCTTTTCTCTCTAGGTCTGACTGCACAGGTTACAGCTCAAATTTAGGGTATATTCCCACCAATAGGACCTCCTAGATAAAGTACTGGTGTCACTAATTGTCACATGTCATGAGCCACCAGAGACATGTAAACACTTCTTTGGTATCTATTGCATAATTGGACTTCTCTTTGCAGGGCTATTTGTTCCTCCCCACTCCTCTTGCGTCTTTTCCTCTCTAAATATACAGACTGAGTTCTGTGGTTACACACAACAAGCTTGATGTCTGTAGGATCCAGGTCAGCTTCGTGGTGGCACAATGATTAGCACTGCTACCTTACAGTGCCAGGGAACGAAGTTCGGTTCCCAACTTGGATCACTGTCTGTGCGGAGTCTGCGCATTTCTCCTGTGTTTGCGTGGGTTTCCTCTGAGTGCTCTGGTTTCCTCCCACAATCTGAAAGATGTGCTGGTTAGGTACTATCTGTGGCCATGGTAAATTCTCCTTCAGTGTATCAGGCAACTAGGTATTTTCACAGTAACGTCATTGCAGTGTTAATGTAAGCCTACTTGTGGCACTAATAAATAAAATTTGAACTATACTTAGTTTTTAAAAACCCACTTTTTTTTTGTAACATAGCTCCACCCTTAGTAATTTTCTCCATAGCTACTTTGAAGTGGGAGTTTTCCTGTCCTTCCTGCCCTGGGAATTGTAGCAAGTGGGGCAAGGTGAAGGTGGACCATGCAAAGGTTCATTGACCTCGGGCAGGATTTTCCGGTTTTGGGGTGAAAGCAGCCGGAAAATTGTGCCCCCGGGCTTTCTTGCTTCCGAAAGCCTCTCAAAAATTCAAGCATGATTTGTAAACACACAGGCAGACTAGACCAAACTGGAAGTGACCAAGTCCCAATTCATCATAAAGTGAAATGAAAATTCTACATTCTTAACCCTTAATATAACTCACGATACAGACACAAAAGGCATAACCATGCCTTTTTAAGGTGAGATGCTTTTGACATTCTTTTGCCAAGGCAGAGTCAGTGAAAATACGTGAACTACATTGTTGGAGGAGCTTTCACAATTTGCCGCAGTCTGAAGAAAGGGGGCTGGGTGTTTTTAAAGAGGTCCATGGAGTTTGAAAGCATCTGTGCAAATAGCCTGCTACCACTCACAGGAGCTAAAATCGTAGTTGCTCTTGGCCTGTAGCTCGATAGGGAAGGAAAGTGAGTGTGCAGTTGGAAAAAGGCTCTCAATAAAAGTTCTATCCATCTACTGTCACTAATAAGAAATGACAAGGTACTTGGACCAATCAACTAATCATATTTAAGGATCCTCATAGATACATACACATGGGATAAATGTAACCCTCAAAACGGATAAACTGGAGTTGAGTTAAATACAAGACTCATTCACAACATACCTCCAACATTCCTATTTCTCGGCTGAGTGGAGACTTTGCAGAGGCAGGCAAGTAACCTGTTCTCAGGAGGCTGTTTGTCAATTTAAATGTTATAATTAGACTGGGAGCTCACATTTAATCTATTTTACAGTTTTAACACTGGCTGGCTTGATTTCCCAGCCCTTGAAAAACCTGACAGCTTTAGGAAGGTGAGATCACCTTTGAGGAAAAGGGTAAATGCAGTTTAACACAAACTGTGGGTCAGGAGGAACAGAAGTGCTTCCTCTAGACCACAATCTTATCTTCTTTCCTGCTCTCAGACCCAGATTTCTCATTGAATCCTTATTTTCCACAACAGTTCCCTCAGTTTTTCCAATCCTAAACATCCTCAAACTACACCTCCTCCCCAGTCCTTCACCCAAACACATTTACAATAATACTCACATGCTTCCATCCCCAAGTTTCTGACTTGACAGTTTCGGTCAATCTGGAGGTTTTATGAATTCTCTAGATCTGCTAATAGAGTTACTGAGGTGTATAGCACAGAAAAAGGTCTGTTGGCAGTTGTGCCTGTACCAGTTAAAGGCAGATCACCTAACTAATCTAATCCTATTTTCCAGCACTTGACTCATAGCTTTGAGTGCATGAGTGCGCATCTAAATACTTCTTAAATGTTGTAAGGTCTTTGCTCCATAACCCTTTCAGACAGTGAGTTCAAGACTCCCACCACCCTCTGGGTGAAAAAGTCTTTCCTCACATTCCCTCCAAACCTTCTGCCCCTCACCTTAAATCTGTGTCTCCTAGTCATTGATCCCTCCACCAAGGGGAAAAGTTTCTTTCTGCCTACACTCACTATGCCCCTGATAATTTTATACATCTTAATCATGATTGCCCTCAGTCTCCTGTGCTCCAAAGGAAAACAATCCCAGTCTTATCCAATCTCTCTTCATAATGAAAACTCTCCAGCTTAGGCAACATCGCGGTAAATCTGTTGTTTTCCTCAATGGTCATACCATGGAATATGAAATTATCCATAGGGTGATGATTTCTTCCAGTCTTTGCAAAATGGTGCGCTGAAAACTCCCGGATGCCAAGGTAATGCCAAAGGGTAAACAGCTGAAGCAGAATCCGCCAAATAGGATGATAATAGTTGTCAGCAGCTAAGGTTTCTCATCTAACAGGACCTGCCAGCAGTCTCTGCTGGCATCAAGCTTTGAGAACACTGTGTGCTTTCAGAGTTTGGTGAAGCTGTCGTCCATCAGAGACACTCAGTGGATTTCCTTGGCCAGTGCCTTGTGGAGTTGTGTCAGATTGATACAGAAACAAATGGACCAGTTTGGATTCAGAACTAGAACCATCTCGGCACACCATTCCATTAGCCAAGGAGATGACCCCCAACTTGGTCATCACACCAAGATGCTGCTTTATTTGCTTCTTACGCAGATGCAGCATTTTCCATGGTGTAAGCAAGTACACGTTTGGCATCATTTGTCAGTTGTATGCTAAACGCTGTCTTTTCAAAACCAGAACCTTACTGGCTAATCTTGTCTTTTGGATGAGGTTGAGGTCAACACAAGCACTTCTGCACAGAAGAGGAAAGACTCGGTAGCGGAGCACAGATAACACCTTCTGTAGCTGTTTGTTTTTATATTGAAGCACTGCTTGCACAGTATCTTTGACCTGGAGCTTAATGAATCCTGTGTTGTAGACAGTTTTAGACATTGTTTCACTCGTCATGGTTCCTTATCTGACAGGACTGTCACACTGGCTCTCTGTCCAATTTAAAATTCGTGAGGTGGCCATTCACAGCATTTCAAAACGTGAATCTGAGATCCTTGATTTCTTCCAAGAAGCAAAGTAGCAAAGGAAAATTTTATTTATTATTGTCACAAGTAGGCTCACATTAATATTGCACTGAAGTTACTGTGAAAATCCCCTAATCGCCACACCCCAACACCTGTTTGGGTACACTGAGGAGAATTTAGAATGGCCATTGCACTTAATTAGCATGTCTTTCAGACGTGCTGGTTAAGTGCATTGACCATGCTAAATTCTTTCTGAATGGTGCTCACTGTTCACCTTGTAAACAGCTGTCCACAAAATTTTTGCAGGCTCTAGCATGCAGACTTCAACTGTGAAATTGGTTTTGGTAGCACCCATTGTTTGGGACAACAGATGACATACAAGGAGGAAAATGGCACTGATGCAGTCAAGCATACGTCTGCTGCATTCTGTCAGACACCAGTTTGAGGCAATAGAGCATTCAGCTAATACCTGCTAGACGTACTCAATGCAGGCAGACATCTGATGTAAATCAGCATACAGCACTGACTTAACACCAGCAGAATTATTCTAGGGGTCAAAGGTCTAGGTAGCACATTCTCTTAAATGTTCACATCTGAACACTTGAGAGCTCAACCAACGCTATTGATAAAGAATACCAACTTCTTGCAAGGCCCCTGCTGATTTCTTCTGGCTCACCATTAATACATGTGTTTGGTGTTTTCCATAGGTACTTCAGGTCGCAACGGTTGACAGGGAATAATGTGCCAGGTACTTTGAGGCCTTTGTTCATTTCAAGGGTCTTGCACAAACTAATTATTTTCAGATACTGGTGCATAGCTATGCCTTCCCCTTGGAGACCACACAGAGTGGGATTGGCTATTAGATGAGGGAGGAAGAGCAGTGGGAGAAGACTCTCAGCCAGTGGCCATATCCACCAAGGGTGTTCAATCAGCAATTCCCCTACATAAACCTCAGCGAAGAACAATATGTAACATGTCTGCACTTCACTAAAGACATTACCCCACTGTCACATGCTACAGCCACAACTTCAATCTCAATGCAGGGTAAGGGCTGTATTGCCAATGGGCGTGAAGGTGACCGAGATAGTTGACTTTTATGTATCTAGCTCCTTCTAGGCTGGACATGGAGAAACATGCAGTGTCTCATCAATTGCTACAATTCTGTAAGAGAGGTTACTGATGCTCTCAATTGAAAGAGAGCTAACCAAATTTCATTTCTGTTTGCCAGAGGCAAGCAGGCAGAGCAAGCATGCAACTTTACTAGAATTTCACGTCACCCCATGGTGAAGGATACCATTGACTGCACAGACATTGCAGATTCTTGGCCAACATTTATTCTTCAATCATCATTGTGAAAAATAAATGAGCTACTCTTTTATCTGATTGCCATTAGTGGAGCCTTGCTGTGTGAAAAATGGCTTACTCTACAAAACAGTGACTAGGCTTAACAGGTACTCCATTGGCTGTGAAATGCTTTAAGACATCCAAGCCATGTAAATATATAAATATCCTCTATGTAACAATTAGTTAATTCTTCCCTTTTCTTAAAATGATGTAAGTTCCAGGAGCAAACAGGAAGCACATTTTTTCCATTTACTAATTTTCAAGAAAAGTAGATTTTGATTTGAAACAATGATTGTCCCTTTACGTTCCAATTTATTTTTGGAGAAACATTTGAACCTCGATATTACAGGTGATTATGCTAATCCTGACCTGGTAATATATTATGATGTCGATACCGAGTCCTGAAATTGCATGATATCCCTTTGTCTCAGTTCCTAAGCACAAAATTTAACTAAAATTCTAAAAAAAAAACATGCATGTTAAGCAGACAGCCAGGAAGCAGATATTGAAATAAAAATACCCCACAGCCGTTAAATGATAAGCTACTAAAATCAAAAATTTAAATTTCACACATAATAACAGATGGCAGATGTAAATTATAAGCCCAACTATGATTTAGTCTGTTCCTGCACACACACAACTAAAACCAGCAAGGGACCCATATACATCTGTACATCATCTCAACCATCTGTTATTCTGTGAAACCTGTATAAGAGAAACTTTTTGCCCTGTCCTTGCTTCCAGTAATAAAAAATAATTCATGTTGTGTCAGTACGAGTCCATTGAACAGGTGAGGAGATTGTTAATTAAGAAAAATGGTCACGTGACATTGCAGCAAAATTCGATTTGCTTGTTTCTGAAAAAGATTTATTTGTTTTTTTTGCTTTGTTTTATTGATTTAAATCACAGATTGTGGTGTGACTCAACACACAGACATTATATTAACACTGCTTGTTCTATATTCATAATCATATATTTGTTTTAAAAATTGTAAGTTTAAATTTCTGTAAAGTTAGTTTAACGGTATATAGATAACAATAAACAGAGTGAAGACAAGGCAACTCAGTAGCATCAGATGCATCCCCATTCCATCTGGGAAACCCAAGGCAGTTTCTGTGTCCTGGACAACTATCTATGTATGAAGTGACAGCATACAGCCAGAGTAATCCAAGCTCCAGGTAATGGAACTTGAGCAGCTAGTATCAATGTAATGCATATTTGAGATTAAATTTTCACAGAGAACACCCTTCTGGAGATGATTATCCTGCAGCTTAAGATGTGGAGGCAGAGAGGGAATGGGTGACTGCCAGAAAACCAAGACCAAGACAGGTCAAAACCCCTTAGTGCATTTCATTCTCCAATCAGTATTCAGTAGTGAAAACTGGTGAGTGTGGATGCCAGTGTTGTAGCTGTACTGGTGCAGCTTAGCCAGAGGGGAAACAGTTTGGTAGCACAAGTCTTCAGTGAGATGAAGTCAATAATGACAACCTTTGCAGTATCCAGTGCTGTCAGGCGTTTCTTGATATCACACGAAGTGAATCAAAGACTGGCATCTATGATGGTCACAAAATGGACTTTTCACTTGGCTAAATATACTTCATCTCCAAAAGGATTGTGTGATAGTCACCTCTTCCTACTGTCATGCATTTCTAACCTGCTCCACAATTCTTCATATTCTGCAATTCCCTGAGAGACCAAAGATTTCTTTAGTCCAGGCTTAAATGTATTCAATAATGGAGCAGCCCCAATACCTTGGGATCAAAAATTCCAAATCACAACTCTGAATGAAGTAATCTTTTCTTCATCGTAGTCCTAAGTGCTTTTAAGTGAAACTTTGTTGTCAAGTTTTAGGTTCATGACCAGAGGGATCAATCGTTCCACATCCATCCTATCAAACCCCTTCAGAATCTTGTATGTCTTGATGAGAGTGCTTCTCATTCTGCTAAACTCCAGATAATATCAGTCCAATTCACTCAGCCTCACATCATTGGACAATCCACTACTCCAGGGATCAACCAACCTTTGCTATACCCCTCCAATGCAAGTATCTCCCTTATTAAATGTGAGGATCAAAACTTCATATGGTACTCCAGATGTAGTCTCACCAAAACCATGTATGACTTTAGCAAGACTCCTTTACTCCTTTAGTCTACCCTCCTTGCAATAAAAGCCAGACATGTTATTTTTGCATTACTAATTGCTTGTGTACCTGCATGTTAATTTCCTGCATCAATTGTATAAGTACTCCCAAGTCTCTTCGAACATTAGCCCTTACAATTTCACACTTTTCAAAAATATATTCTACTTTTCCATTATTATAACCAAAGTGATTGATTTCAAATTTCTCCAAATTACAGTTCATCTGCCATCTTATTGCTCATTCACTTAGCCTGACCATATCTATTTTTGAAACCTCTCTTTGTCCTTCCCAAAGCTTATCATTCTATTTAGTTTTTTATCATTAGCAAACTTTGATACGTTACACTCTAATTCTTCACCTGAGTCATTAATACAGATTTGAAATAGCAGAGTTATAAATACTGATCCCAGCAAGGCTCCAATATTCAATATTTGCCAACTTAAATGCCTCATTTATGCCCACTCTTTGCTTCCATTCCATTAACTAATTATAGTATATGATAATGTATTGATATCAGTTCCATGATACCTTATTTTGCCTGTTAACTATTTGTTTGGCACTTTTTGGAAATCCTGGTATATACATCTATTGGTTCCCTACCAGATTATTTACCCTACTAGTTACATCCTCAATAAATTTGTCAAACAGGATTTCCCTTTAGCAAAACAATTGTGTTAATCCTCAGATAATTTCCCAACCTTAGAACATAGAACATAGAACATTACAGCGCAGTACAGGCCCTTCGGCCCTCGATGTTGCGCCGGCCAGTGGACCCTCTAACATAAACTATTCCAATATCATCCATATGCCTATCCACCGAACATTTGAATGCCCCCAAAGTAGGCGAGTCCACAACTGCTGCAGGCAGGGCATTCTATGCTCTCACCACCCTCTATGTAAAGAAACCTTGATCTCCTTGTAATCATATTTCAGTAATGACCATTAATTCTAAATGATTTATCTCCATTTACGCCACTAATTCAACTATTTTATTGTAGATGCTCTGTACATTCAGTAACTAATCTCCAGTTTAGCTTTTACTTCCAATCGCTGCACTGACCTTACTCACCAATGTACATTTTTGTTAAATTCTCTGTCCCTTCCTTCCCTGTCACATTTTGCACATCTTTACACATTGCTACACTCACCTCAACATTTCTCTTTAGATTTCTAAATCTCCCTTTACCTGAATCCCTTTGCTCACCCAAATGTTAATTTCAGAGCCTATCCACAGACTTAGGCTGTACAATTGACCAGGTCCCAGCTCCAGTGTAAGCAGAGCCCATCTCAGGAGAATAGCTCATGCTTCCCTCAGTACTGATGCCAGATATGTCAGCAGGACTGGATGGGATGCATCTAAAATGCTGAGGGAAGCAAGGGCAAAAATTATGGTGGCTTTGACCATAATACTCCAATCCTTCCCTTGACACAGGAGTGTTGCCCAAAAACTGGAGAATTTAAAATGTCATGTTTCTGTTCAAAAAGGTTGTAAGGACAAACCCAGCAAATTTAGGTCAGCCATTTTTAACCTCTGTGGTGGGGAAGCTTTCAGAGATGATAATCTGGAAGAACATTAACAGTCACTTGGATAAATGTGGATAAATTAAGGAAAGCCAGAAGAGTTTTTTTAAGGCATTTTTTAAGTGTTAACTCATTTAATTGAGCTTTTGAAATAAAAGTGATAATGGCAACTGGACTCAGGAAGCAAAGTAGCAGTGAGCTGATGTTTTTCAGACTAGAAATAGGTATGCAATGAGGTTCCCTAGGTTTTGATATCAGGACCATTGCTTTCTTCATGTAGGTTAATAGCCTAGAAAGGCATAATTTCAAAATTTAAAGTTGACACGAAACTTGGAATATACTGGTGAACTGTGAGGACAATGATAAACTTCATGAAGATACCAGGTTGGTGGAATAGGCAGAAATGTGGGATTTGAAATTTAATGCAAAGACCTGTCAAGTATTGCATTTTGGTGGGAAGAACAAGGAGAAATAATGTAAACATAGAGCACAATTTTAAAAGAAACACAGAGAGTATGTTCACAATTCATTAAGAGTGACAGGGCAGCTGCAGCATTAAGGGACAACATTTTGGAACTGAGATGAAAAGGGATTCCTTCAGCCAGGGGATGGCAAATCTATGGAATTCATTGCCACTGAAGGCTGCTGTGATGACTGTACGTGACCTGTTTGTGGACAAAACTCCTCATTTACCTGAAGGAGCCTGAGACTCCAAAAGCTAGTGCCAAATAAAGCTATTGGACTTTGCCGTGATGACTTTAACCAAGCTAATGAGGTTGGCTTACTAGAGTATGAGCTAGAGTATACTGTGTCCTACTGCCCTTGTGATTCTATCACAGTAATGGTTGTCGCTTGGGAAAGTATTGCCTGGCAGTCAGGAAACTGTTCAAATCCCACCAACGGTGACAGGTGGAATTTGGCAAAAAGAGGTACCTGATGAGTTCTAATTGATGGTTAAATCAGGAAGCCTCATGCTCCCAGCCTGTATTTAATAGGGAGCAACTAGAGAGCTGGCTGTGTACAGACGTATGGTGTAAATAAAGTAACTTGATGACGGGACTTCCATTTCCGTGGAGTTATTATAGCTATGAAGGCCTGCTCAATGAAGATGTTTAAGAGGGAGATAGATAGGTTCTCGATTGGTAAAGGGACAGAGTTTAAAGTTTATTTATTAATGTCACAAGTAGATTTACATTAACATTCAATGAAATTACTTTGGAAATCCCCTAGTTGTCACACTCCGGTGCCTATTCAAGCACACTAAGGGAAAATTTAGCACGGCCAATGTACCTAACAAGCACCAATTTTGGATCAAGGGTTGCTAGGAAAAAGTGGAGAAACTTACCAGCCATGATTGAATGGCAGAGCAGACTCGATAGGCCAAATGGCCTAATTCTGCTCTTATATTTTATGGCAGTTTGAGAACGTAAATAAAAAGGTTTTATAAATAAAGGCATGCAGTACAAATGCAAGGAAGATATGATTAACCTTTATGAAACACGAGCTCAACCTCAACTGGAGCACTGTGTTCAACTATGGATGCTATATCGTCTGAAAGACGTGATGGTTACGTACGTTGGCCATGCTAAATTCTCCCTCAATATACCTGAACAGGCGCCAGAGTGTGGCGACTAGGGGATTTTCACAGTAATTTCATTGCAGTGTTAATGTAAGCCTACTTGTGATACTGACAAATAAATTAAAACTAAACCAAACGTAGCACTTTCGGATAGATTTGAAGTCTTTAGAAATTACGCAGAAAAGATTTACGAACATGCTTCCGGGAATGAGCGACTTCAGTTGTGTGAATAGATTAAAGAAGTTTCTTAGAGAAGAGAATGTTGAGAGCAGTTTCGACAGAGGAGTTCAAAATCACGAGAGGATAGGCTAAATAGAGAGAATCTGTTTCCATCAGTACAGGGCTGAGAACCAGAGGACGTCGATTTAAGGTGAAGGACAAAAGAACCATGGGCAACACGACGAGAGATCTTTCTTATGCAATGAGTGGCAAGGAACAGAATTGAGTGGTAGAATATTCATTGTGGATAATTGAAAAAAAAAATCATTATTCATGAAATCAGGCAAGCAACTGAGATCCATGCATAGTAATCCACTTTAATTTTCAATTCAATAAATTCAATTGTGATGTATTGTACAGTGTCAAACAATAATATTTCATGACATGAAATATAAATTGCATTTAAAATGTTGCTGTGACTTTTTATGTCATATTCCAAATTAGTTTTGAATTAATACGAGGAATTGTCTGTTATGCATCAAGAGGAGAAGGTATCCATTTTAAATAAAGAAAGACAATTTGAAATATTTTCTAAATGGCGTGTGGCTGGAAACTGTAAAAAGAGCGAAGGGATTCAAGTGTCCAAATGCGCAAAGCACTAAAAGCCTTCCCCAGATACAAAAATAAATAAAAAAAAACAAATGAAATGTTGGCCTATACCTCAAGGGGTTGCAGTGTAAAAATGAGAAAGTGATGGTTCAGTTGTACAGATTCTTAATCAGGCCTCGTGGGGAGTATTTGAGCAGTGAAGCTCAAGAATGATGGAAAATACTGCACATATTCTTAAGAATGATATTCTGGCTTAGAGCATTAAATTATGAGGACAGGGTGATTTAATCAAGGGCTTTTAAAAGATAATGGGATATAAACTACTTCCTGGTGCTTACAGCCAGAACAACGGGGGCATAATCTTACAATGACAGAAATGTTATTTAAGAGTTTTTAAAAAAGCACATTTTCACACAAAACACCATGCAAGTCTGGAATTTTCAATGCCAGATGATGAACAAATTATAATTTCCAAGACCAAGGTAATAGATTTTTATTCAGTAAAAGGGCAATATGGACCAAAGGTGGGTAAAGCAGAGTTGGGGTACATATCAGACATGATGCAATTGAATAGAGTAACAGATTCAAAGGTTGAATGGCCTACTCCGGTTCCCATGTTTGGAAATCCAGCTTAAATTTTAATGCAGTTGAACAAATTTTAGTTTAAGTATACAGGGCAGAATTTTCCCAGCTGGGTGGAGATGGATTCCTTCGCATGAGCTTTGGTAAATCCATGGAAACTGACATCAGGTCAGGGTCCTTGTCTCAGCCTGCCCTCTCCTGGCTTTTCCCAGGGCAGGATTAAAGTTTAAAGGCAGGGTTGAGGTGAGCAGTTAAAAAGCAACTGAGACAATGAGTCCTAGATTCCCCAGCCAAATGCCATCTCCTGACCTGCCAGCAACTAATCAGGTCACCAGCATTATTGGCTGTCCCTAGATTCGAGGATGACATCTACTCAGGGTCACATATTTCTGCCATGGTCATGCAGACTCCACACAGTCACCCAAGTTAGGATTCGAACTTGGATCCCTAGCGCTATGAGGCAGTTGTGCCACCAATATTTTGATGACAAGATGTGGGTTGATGTGAGGCAATGTTCAAGGACAATCTGTGCTTCTTAAATGCAGAACTGAAGAGATAAAGAGTAGTTTGCAAATCTGATAAAGAATGGACAATAAAACTATTGTCATCTGCCAGCTATGAATCATGTATGTCTATGGTGATTAGTTTGACTTTTACAAGGTTGGGACTGAAACTAAAGCGTTTTCCATCCAGATTATATTTAATATTCACACCAGAAGACCATTAGTCTTTGATGAGGTGAATTGTTACTGTCAGGTTCATTGTAAACAGTATGGTGGTTATCACCTGTCCTTGCTTGACCGTGGCCTGGATTTTGAAGGTATTTGTTTCAGATTTCCTGTTCATGACAGTTGCAGTTATATCATTATGAGGCAACTATAGGATCATGATGTACTAGACATGTTTGGAGAACACTCTACAAAACCTCATGGTTTACTGAGTCAAAGGCCTTAGCTAAGGTGGATGCAATGGAGGGTTCCTGGTGTTGTTCTCACAATTTTTCTTGGATTTGTCTGGCAACAAAGACCATGTTAGAAGCTGCTCTGGAAGGTCTAAAGCTACACTGTCTCTGGGAGGATTTCCTCTGGCACAGGAAGTAAGTGACTCAGAAGAGTGTGTGTCAGAGGGGTTTCTGTTATGGACATGAGGGAGAATCCTCACTGCAGAATTTATCTGCCTTCTAAAGCAGTTACAAATGTCGCATTCCTAAAATTAGGCGGGGGGGGGGGGGGTGCAATCTTTCATAACACAACTACATGGAGTCTTGATGTTACAGAAGCCCACTAGATCTGAAGACTTCAGCTGCAGACCATGCTGTTTTTCATCTGTTTGATCACTGATTGCAGCTCTTCCATCAAGAGGAGTTTACACATGGATTCTACTGCAGGACATAAGGAGATAACCAGAGTGTACCACCTGTTGTTGTGTGGATTCATAGTGAAGAATTTGTTCAAAATGTTTGTTCCAACATTCACAGATGATATAATTCCCATCCTTAAGAAAAACTGAAGACAAAAAGGATTTTGTCCATGTGATCTTAGCCAATAGATAGATCAAGTTATTTCAAGGAAGTGATAAAATCAAGACTGGGGGCTTGCAAATCTGATACAGAATGAATATCTGTATTCACACGGATGAATACACCTGTCACCTACCAGTTGTAGATAGAGTCATAAAGATTTACTAATGGAAACAGACCCTTCAGTCCAACTTATCTATGCAACCCTTTTTTTTGAAAGTCCCTAAGTTAACCCAAATTGCCTACATTTGGCCCATGTCCCTCAATACCCATTGTACCCATGTAACTATTTAAATGCTTTTTAAAAGATAAAATTGTACCCATCTCTACTACTACCTCTAGCATCTTGTTCTAGACACTCACCACCTTTTGTGAAAACACTACCCCTCTCACCTTAAACCTATTCCCTTTAGTTTTAGACTCCACTATCTTTGGCAAAAGATATTAACTATCTACCTTGTCTATGCCCCTCATTATTTTGTAGACGATTATAAGGTCATCCGTCAGCCTTCTACTCTCCAGAGAAAAATGTCCCATGTGTGACTATGGTGA
Organism: Sphyrna mokarran; assembly: GCA_024679065.1. Taxonomy (NCBI): domain Eukaryota; kingdom Metazoa; phylum Chordata; class Chondrichthyes; order Carcharhiniformes; family Carcharhinidae; genus Sphyrna; species Sphyrna mokarran. Next base: position 47,103,844 of record JAGIQG010000017.1, read on the forward strand.
TCAGTTTCATTTTCGCACAGATGGGTCTGAAATTTAATAATTTTCCATCCCAGGTACACTAAAAGACAATTTGTCTTTGATGAGATGAATAGTTATGTCAAGTCCATTGTAAATAGTAACGTGGCTATCACCTGACCTTGCTTTGCTCTGGTCTGGATTTTAAAGGTATTTGTTTCAGATCTCATGATGGTCAGTGTATTTTTGGATCTCATGGACTCTCTGCTTCAACCATATGCCCTTCATCTTCCAAATTTGTCTCTGGATGCCAGATATGAGTTATTGGAATGCTGCCTTTTTGACTCACTTCTTTGGGTCATTCTGCCAGACAATGAAGGCTACTTGTTTTTTTTCAGGAAGTCACATTTTCCAGCCTTGCTTTCATTGAACCAGTCCTAGTCATAAATTTCACTTGGAATTCCTGTCTTTGGTTGAGCTGTCTTAATGTTGAGACATTGAATTGCCTTAGCTGCAAGATCTGCTGACCTGTGGAGAATGCTGGGTCTGGCATGTGTAGGTGTAATGCCACTCACTGTCCTGAACTCCGAAGGTCCTGGGTTCCCCTAAGGTGGTGGATCCTTCTCATGCATTGTTTCCGTATTGGAGGAAGCATACAATTCCTACCAATTTTCACACCTGCATGTTTGGAGATATTGCCCTCTTCCTCTTGGGAGAGTTCATCTCATTGCAACACCTCCAAAAGATCCTCCAAAGAATAGGAAGTGGCCTAGGAAGCAGCCTTCTCAAGTTTCTCCATTTTTTAACTGCTACACCCTCAAAAATCCAAAAGCTCATGAGCCATTGCAACCCATGGCAACATCACTCCCAATAGAAATCCTTCCTTTGACAGAATATGTCATTCCATCCTCCCACCCTAACTGGATGGGAATGCAGTGGTTGAATGACAAGTAGTTTGCTCTAAGTGCAATAGCTGGGTACTAAGTTCAGTGATTTGGTTTCCCAGTCTGAACATGCCTTTGCCGTTCTGCCAGGAGCTAAGGAGGAAAGATTGTCCCCATAGTTTCCTCCTATTATGCCAGGCGCACTGTTATTAACATAATTTATCCGCAATGAAGGATGGAGGCAAGTCATGAGAAAACATATTAGAGCAAGCGTATTGTGTCTTTTATCATATGTTTAATTAATCAATTCAAAAGCACGTTAAATGGTCCCATCGTGGCACAGTGGTTAGCACTGCTGCCACACTGTACCTGGTACCCAGGTTTGATTTCCATCTTGGATCACAGTCTGTGCAGAGTCTGCGCGTTCCCCCGATGTCTGCATGGGTTTCATCAGGGTGCTCCGGTTTCTTCCCACAGTCCAAAAGGCATGCTGGTTAGGTGGATTGGCCATGCTAAATTCTCCCTCAGTATACACGAACAAATGTCAGAATGTGGCAACTAATGGATTTTCACAGTAACTTCATTGGAATGATAATGTAAGCCTATTTGTGACATTAATAAATAATCATTGCTCATTGCATAGGACATGTTGATGGAGTGTATTAATTTCAGAAATTTGGAGAAGCACAAATGGTAACAGCATCATCTGAAAGATTTGTGACAACTTGCATAAGAATGTTTGCACCTTCCATTATTCATCTCTAGTATATACTTAAATATTGCAACATTGATAACCAGCATTAGATCTACTGAAAAACTGGCAGACTTATTGTAATAAGCAGAACCTCTATGTTATACCCTTGTCCCTTTTGGCTCACAGTAGTGCCATGGTGTAGTAATGTATGCAAGGAACTGATGCAAGTCCATGTAGAGCAGGAAACAGAGGAGCAGCAGCAGGTATGAGAGATAGCACACCCGCAATCAAGTTATGTTTGTTTATCAAATGCTCTTGATTGTCATTCTCCAAAAACACAGCATTCTGGAATTGACTTGGCAAATGATTGGCATCATTTGCTTGTTGTAAATGGCTACCAACAGTTAGCATAGATGGTGTAAATGCTGGGACAGAAATTAAAACTAAAGGTAATAAGTGGTGCACTGCAGTTAGAAATTGATGAATTGTAAGCTAGAATTCTTTTAGCTCAAGTGATAAAAGGGTTGCTTTCTAAACAAGAGAAATGTAAATTCTACCCCTCAGGTTGTTTGACAGTTTATTCTTGTCCTCATCTTGATCATTTCCCAGCTTTACTACTGATTGGAGTAGCTTAAAGGGATCCGTGAATTACATAACATTGGAAAGGAGAGAGAATGAAGTGAAAATAGAGAGAGAACAAATCAAAACAAGCACTCAAGCTAGAAGTGACTGTTTTATAGTCAAGAATTATTTGAGTGTTGGTTATGCTGTTTAAGCTCATGAAACTACAGTTTTACTGCTGTTCTTCTGTGCAAGATGCTGTGCGCTATAATAATTATATAAGAGGCAGTCAATGAAACATAAACTGCAGTAATAATGTTCAGCATCTGTCTCAGGTGCTAGCTAAGCAGTCGGTAAAGATTTTGAAATAGCGAAAGCCAGTATACTATTGCTCTTTCCCGATAAAATTTCATTCTGGGAATGCATCATAGGAGCCAGTAAAAGCCAGTAAGGTCAAAAGAATGAAAGGACTATCACCTTATTGCGCATCAACAAAGGTCAGCCTGGGAAAACCTTTCAGTGTTTACTGCTCCTCCATAAAAATCCTTTTGACAAAGTTAACTGATGCAGCACCACTATGAGATAGCCAGGACAATGAATGATTTGCTTCAGTGAAAATGCTGGGCATGTTGAGAAAGATGGAATTCTGCATATCTGCCACACTACCAGAAAGACGTGCAGGCTTTGGAGAGGGTACAGAAAAGATTTACCAGGATGTTGCCTGGCATGGAGGGCATTAACTCCAGGCGAGGGTGGAGAAACTTTGTTCTCACTGGAGCAACGGAGGTTGAGAGACGACCTGATAAAAGTCTACAAGTTTATGATGGTATGGACAGAGTTGATAGTCAGATGCTTTTTCCCAAGATGGAAAAGTCAATTATTAAGTTACATAGGTTTAAGGCGCAAGAGGCAAGGTTTAAAGGAGATGTATGAGGCAAGTTTTTTTACACAGAGGGTGGTAGGTGTCTGGAACTCGCTGCCGGGGGAAGTGGTGGAAGCAGATATGATACTTAGTTTTAAGGGGCATCTGGACAAATACATGAATAGGATGGGAATAGAGGGATGAAGCAGGTTTAAGTTCAGTCAGGCAACATGTTTGGTGCAGGCTTGGAGGACCGAAGGGCCTGTTCCTGTACTATAATTTTCTTTGTTCTTTGTGTTTAGATGACCCAGAAGAGTTTTATCATCTCAAAGAAAAAATCCAGTATGCTACACAAACTGCACTGATTACTGGCATGATCAGAGTGGTATATAGTTACAGTACGTTAATGCTATTCTTTAATTAACCTGATAAACAGTATAAAGCTGTCACACTAGCAATAAAAGAGGCAGTACAAACCCAATACCTTGTTCAAGGCAGCTTCAATGAATAACATTGGTGGGGGGAGGGGGAAGGGGCACAAATACGAAGCCAGAGACTGTTTCCAAGTTCATGCCAACCACTATGTTCATGATGCGGAAAGCAATCCAAGTGGACAAAAGTCACACATTCATACACTGCACTTGAATAATATCAGTAACAGAACCTTGCTATAATCTGCAGTCCTGAAATCTGGTTAACTGAAGTGGAAACTTGACACTGTTCCTTCTTTAGACTGAAACAGAGTATCAGAAAAAGTCAATATAGCTCATCTGAGCAAGTCAACATCCCACACCACAATCACCAGCTCACCCAAGTATCAAATCAACATCACGATACATCCTCAAAGGATCTCGTGGTGAGGGGACATAATGGGAAGAAAACCAAACGGTGCAGAACATACAAGCACAGGCACTTGGCGAGTATAAGGCCTGCATGCTGAACGGCTCTGCTACAGTATTTGGGGATTCAGGCTCTGCAAGGCTTGATTGCAAACTAAAATTGCTGTCTGAGGAGGAATTGAGTGTCTTATCTTAATGAAAGACATATTTCGGACACTGAAGAAGACCTTGGAGCAATCCACCAACTGCATCTGGCACAGGCACTATTGTCTGCAATGAAGCATGTGACAACCACTGCGGCATCCTCATTCTGACCACAATTTATATTATACAAAAGTTCACACCAATTGAGAGTGTAACTGTCTGGTAATATTTCAGCTCTTAATAAAGTGGCTCTCAGAAATACTCAGCCTAATACGATAAAAACCAAGGATACAATTTCTAAGGTGCAACATCTTCATTAAGCTGGGTGAACAGATACAGCCAACCTTGAACCAGGGAATTCCAGACTTCTCAAGGTCCTTAATGATGCATTAAAAAGACATACTGAGAGAATACTCTGCAGCAGTGGTACATGTGTAATGTTTAAAGATCATATTAGATTGTTAGGTACGAAATAACTGGGCCATCAAGCATCTCTACACAAGTGACAATACGTCTAGCGGAAAGCAGCTCGACTAAGTGTCCAAAGCAGACACAGGGAGCAACTGACTCAGATGTACTGTCCTCAAGTCTACAGTATGTGGCAGTCTCATGTCACCACCCACAGTGAAACTCCACATCCGACCAGCCCATCTGCTGGTTCTTTAGGGAATCATTAAGAAACAACAGGGGGCGGTGTTTTCTATCATGTTTGTACAACAAACACAAAAGGGAAAGCACCTTGTGTAATTAAGGGAGCAACAGTCAACTGAAGCGTGGCAAATGAAATAAAAACTCAGCACTTGAACTGAATATTAAGCTCAGTATTTATATCTAATCACTTTAAGTAAAGAACCACAAGAAAAGGTTAGAATAAATGCCAAGTGAGCATCGGTGGTGGAATGAAGTGGTATGAAGAACATTTTTATTCTAAATCGATATGTGTTTTTTTAAGTGAGTCAGCTCCATTACATTTTGAGGACAGCTTGGATTAGTACCTGCCACATCAGTCTTCCCTTCTCGTGCTGCTGATTCTGCAGTTACTTTCCATTATCATTCTATGTCACTTACTCTACAATAGCTATTGTATTCTGTTGCTATTTGACTGTGATGAGTCCTTTATACAGTGAAGTGTGCATTGTGCAACAGGCAGCTCTCACACTCAAATCTTCAAATGAACTGTACTGTGTGACGGCATGATGAGTTCAGACTTCTGAACCTGGTTTACCTATTGTCACAATGATGTGACTGGTGCAAGAGTGATACATCTGTAATTTTACTGGTTGACCAAACATACTGAGCTGTTTAAGTATGACTTTTTAAAGACAAGAAAATGCACTGACTTAAGATGGTTGCCACATACTACCCAACTTCTAATATTGCCAGTTGATAGGCTTCTGGAAAGTTCTGATATGCAATTACAATTCAAATTTTGCAATTTGAACTGAGAAGAGCAAAACTGCTTTAAAAATGCAAGGCTGCATCACAAAGTGAAGGTGAAAAAACAAATCTCTCTTAATGTCAACAGAACGAAGGAGATAATCATTGGCTTCATAGAACATAGAACATAGAACATAGAACAATACAGCACAGAACAGGCCCTTCGGCCTTCGATGTTGTGCCGACCAAAATAAAAAGCAATGCCCCTCCTAACTAAACCATTCCCTTCTCATCCATATACTTATCAACTAACCTCTTAAACGCCACCAAACTTGGCGCATCTACAACAGCTGCAGGCAGGGCATTCCACTCCCTAATCACTCTTTGAGTAAAGAACCTACCTCTGATATCCGTCCTATAACTCATACCCCTTAATTTAAAGCTGTGTCCCCTCGTGCTAGCTTTCTCCATCCTAGGAAAAAGGCTATCACTGTCCACCCTATCTAAACCTCTAATCATCTTATATGCTTCAATAAGATCCCCTCTTAGCCGCCTCCTTTCTAACGAAAACAACCTCAAATCCTTCAACCTCTCTTCATAGGACCTGCCCTCCATACCAGGCAACATCCTAGTAAACCTCCTCTGTACCCTCTCCAATGCCTCCACATCTTTCTTATAATGTGGCGACCAGAACTGCACACAATACTCCAAGTGCGGCCGCACTAGAGTTTTGTACAGTTGCAACATGATGCTGCGGCTCCTAAATTCAATCCCCCTACCAATAAAAGCTAAGACTCCATATGCCTTCTTAACAACTTTATCCACTTGACTGCCTACTTTCAGGGATCTATTGACACATACACCAAGATCCTTCTGTTCCTCAACACTATTAAGAGCCCTACCATTAGCCCTATACTCTACACATTTATTGTTCCTGCCAAAGTGCATTACCTCACACTTTTCCACATTAAACTCCATTTGCCACCTCTCGGCCCAGCTCTGCAACTTGTCCAAGTCACTCTGTAAACTAAAACACCCCTCTTCACTATCTACCACACCACCAACTTTAGTATCATCTGCAAATTTACTGATCCATCCCTGAATACCCTCATCCAGATCATTTATAAAAATTACAAACAGCAGAGGCCCCAAAACAGACCCCTGAGGCACACCACTCGTCACCGAACTCCATGATGAAAATCTCCCATCAACCACCACCCTCTGTCTTCTATCTGCCAGCTTCAAAAAACTTAGGAGTATAGATCCCTGCCTACATCTATAGGATTAAAATGAAAATGGTCGAGAGCTTCAAGCCCACCAATTTCAACTTTCTCAGGAGGTTAAAGAAATTTGGCATGTTTGCTACAACTCTTTCCAACTTTTACAGATGCACCATAGAAAGCATCCTTTCTGTTGTATCACAGCTTGGTATGGCTCCTGCTTTGTCCAAGATTGCAAGAAACTACAAAGGGTCATGAATGAAGCCCAGTCCATCATGCAAACCAACCCCCCATCCACTGACTCTGTCTATGTTTCCCACTGCCTCGGAAAAGCAGTCAGCATAATCAAGGACCTCGTGCAACTCAGACATACTCTCTTCCAACTTCTTCCATCAGGGAAAATAGACAGAAGTCTGAGATTACATACCAACTGCTATAGTTAAGAAAGCTCACAAACAACTCAAAACAGCTTATTTCCTGCTACCATCAGACTTTTGAATGAACCTACCTCACATTAAGTTGATCTTTCTCTACACCCCAGAATGCAACAATGCATTCTGCGCACTCTATTTTCCTTCTCTATGTACAGAATGCTTTTTTCTGCATTGCATGCAAGAAACAATACTTTTCACTGTATATCAATAAATGTGACAATAATAAATCAAATCAAATCAAAGCAACTTAAGAATAGTTTCTTCCCTGCTGCTATCACAATTTTGAACGGATCCAACTCATACTAAGTTGATCTTTCTCTACACCCTAGCTGTGACTGTAACATTACATTCTACACTCTTTCATTTCCTTCTCTATGAATAGTATGCTTTGTCTGTATAGTGCACAAGAAACAATACTTTACACTGCGTACTAGTACATGTGACAATAATAAATCAAATCAAATTGCCAGCAGTAGCTAATGATCTTATGCTTTTCAATATTTATAAGGCTGTAATATAGTTTATTCATAGTGAACATTAGTTTTTTTTTGACTTACCTGTAACTGCAGAATAACCATTCCTGCTTCATTGTTTTCTGGTACAGAAACTACATAGGTGGATTGTGAGAATATAGGACTGTTATCATCAACATCAAGAACTCTGATTGGTACAGTCAAGGTTGAGCGGCGAGGGTCTACTGCTCCATCTGACGCCTCTACAAGCAGGTCATACTTATCTTCAGTTTCTCGGTCCAATGATGTCATTGTGTAAATGCTACCATTTGATGTAATTCTGAAAAGGTTATTGAAGTTTGCCAGGCTGTATCGAATTTGTCCATTAATACCAGCATCTGGATCAGTAGCCTGAGAGGAAGTAATATAAATACTTTAATATGGTTGCAGTTTACACAAGACATTTCAACATTAGTTTTCACATGTAACAATATAGAATCCTACAGCGCAGAAGGACGCCATTTGGTCCATTGAGTCTACACTGACCACTTGGTGGGCTATCCTCATAACCCTATGCATTTACCCTAAAAAGACCCCCTGGCACTAAGGGGCAATTAAGCATGGCCAATCCATCTAACCTGCACACCTTTGGACTGTGGGAGGAAACTGGTGTACCTGGAGGAAACCCATGCAGACACAGAGAGAATGTGCAAATATAAAATTTAATGCATCATATTTAAAGTTTGAAAACGATACTTGCCTATTCACATTTTTGATCCAGATAATTTAAAATGTGAAAATAAAGCATATTCAATGCAAACTCATGTTCCTATTCTTATCAAATGTTTCTCAAAATCTAAATTATAAAAAGCCACATTCCTTAACATTTTGCTGTGTTCAACAAATGAAAGATAGTAGATCAGGTGAAAGAGCTATTTCTATTTTGGTTAAATCATCATAAAGTGTTTAAAGTGTAGACAGGACATGTCCAGATACAGATCAAAATGCTACTTCGCTTCAACGTTAAGAATTACTCTACTATGCCAATGTTATGTTTACAATATTGCCTTCAATATTGCAGTTATCTTGCAATTGAGATTAACAATTTTTGCAATTAAGATCATCATTATACATGAATTGTATTAAAAGTGTCAGCTTTATATTCATTTTAGGACTGTCCATCTTTACTCAGAGCACTTCCAAAATTTTGGTGTGCTAATATCAGCATGTGGCTGCCTTTCGAAGTCAATGTCCAAATTGCCAGAGCCTGGAAACAGTTCAGACATCCAATGTCACTTTTCTTCACAAATCTGCCCATATTGTGCTCATTTCCAGCAGGAGCCAGAAGACCCCCATTTATTTTGCATTGCATGCAACACTTCAACAAAGGAAACCCAGGAAGAAAATACAATGTCAAAATATCCAAGAAGATTTAAACTAATTTAAATATCTACATTTGAATATGTTCATAGCATGAGAAAAATGGGTGAGTGAGAGGTCTGGAAAATCACAGTGTAGGTGAAATGCAAAGATATTGGGCCACTCAAATGCAGGGCATCAAAAAAAAATTACGTCATTTAGAAAGTTTAGAACAAACTTCAAGCCATTAGCAGCTTCTGCTAAGACTGGAGTGGAAACAAAGTACCAGGCAGAGACTCAGTGATAAAAAACCCCCTGAAAAGATGGAGACTCAAACAATAGTTGTCTGCTCCCTCAGCTGCATGGAAGAGACCTCTCAGCAATGAGAACAATCAGTACTTAAAAAAATTGTAACATTCAAAGGTCATTTGACTTTATAAATTCCATTGCACATGAAGCTTTTCCTTCTATTTATTCAAAGTCAGCATGGTAGGAAATAAGTGCAATCCTGCTGCAAAAATGAAAGAAAGGTTTCAGATCTTAAATATTTTGCAGGCATTCTGCAGTCTTACTGAAGCAAAAAGAAATTGGGTGCAAAACCCATTGAACACTTGCTGTTCCCATTTTCTAATATCCCAATATCTGTTCCATCTTTATAATCTAATTGTCTACCTTCACAGCTTATAGATAATGCCTTTTAGATTATTCAATGAGAAGTTCTCAAAGAGACATTCAAGATTACTGCATCCCTTTTACTACAAGCAAATAAGACCAATCACCATTTAGTGTAATTTAGCCTTCATTGTGACCTTGGCAATATTAGAAAAGAATGATCAAGTTTCAATGAAAGGCATGGATTCTGACATAGTGGCCACTAATTTAGATAAAAATGCTTGTGCCTGTCGTAACTTAACTAAGGTTGACAGATATTGATCACAACTTCCTGTTGTTGTAAATCATTTTCTTGGTTTTTCTTCAGTATCCACAAGAGTATATGTAAAGGCAATACCACAATCCTCAGCACTGACCCCAGCACTTCTGGGTCTACAAAATTTATATCTATCAAACAGGAAAATCAGAGTAGGTGAAACTGAGGTATAGTTGTGTAGATCGTGAAAAGTGAATAACCTTTCTCCATGTGAAATTGTTATTAATGAGTTATTATTCAAAGACCTTTCTTGGAATATTGCTTGTGTACTGCACAGAAATATTTAAATAGCATCAGGCTATTCATGCTAAACATTCAGAATCTGAAGTATAATTGTGTAAAATCTCACATCATTCTACGAAGCCTATGTACAATTGACGAATGCATGTCATTACCACCTTTTTGTTACAGAATATACCAGGATTTTACTCAGCCTAAGTAAACTTTTGGAATTTTGTGGCAGTATTTTCTCCAGGTGACTGTCTATCTCGGTCAAAGGATGCACTTATTGTCATCCTGCCTGCACCTCATTGAGGACTTGGAGGCTTTTATGTTCCAGACAAATATCTTTTATATTTAGATATTTATTTTGTGATTGAGCAGGATTCAGCTTTATTGACTTATGCAGATGTCAGATTATCTCTGCTTGCTTTTTGACATTTTTTCCAACATTAGCAGCTGTGGTTCTATGTCAATAATTACAAAAAGGTCCTGAATTATATGCACCTATGTTAATCAACCGATCCAATCCTGAGTCTGATTTGATTAACTGATGAGTTAATTGCATCAAGTTTTCATTTTTGCCAACACCCAACATTTTACTTAAGCTTCAGCCAATTATTGAGATTGATTCTAGCTCAGAAATCCTGTTGCTTCCATGAATTTTGTGAGAAACAGCACAGAAGAATCTCTAGAGTAACTTCATTCAGGACCTTGGGACAGATAACGTCAGGCATAGTTCGTAACAACACACTCTCACCTTGAGTGTAAACACTATTTCAGTTACATCACACATACAAGAAAAATACAATTAAATAAGATTGTTCCTGTTTGCAAACGTTAACCCAAATAGTTCACAGTTTGTATGTTTGGCTTGTTGCAGGAGATCACTCATTGTGGGTCTGATAAACACAGAAGTCCCTTTTCATTCTTGGATTTTCGTTCTGATGGGTTCAAATAACTTGAAGTCAGATGTCTCGATTGTTGCTCGGTTCCTGGAGGAGATGTATCTTCAAGAGGTTGCAGAACTAGGCACTTGCATATTTTGTATCACAATGTTACATTTCTTTAAAGATGGACTTGGAATTTTGGAATCAGGCAGAAAGGTTTTTAAAGATTTTACAGCTTTCAAGTTGTTAAAGGGCAAAGATGATATTGCATTGTGGCAGTCACTGTGGCTTTTGCAGTCTCTACCCCCACCCCCCAGCACACACACACACACACAGGTGGCATATGAAGAGTCCACAGGTCCTCCTACTGACAAACCAGAATCAGTGACCATGAAAGTAATTAACCTACTTGCAAACATGCAACATTGACAGGGTCACTACCAATGCTTTGTATTAAAAGGGAAGATAACACCAAACTGCTTGTAAGAACCAGAAAAAGGCATTGACATTCTCTGAGACACCGGCTGCTAGCAAAATTTATTAACAAGAGACAATAAAAATGGATAAATTCCAGTGTGCTAGTGAAAGGGCTAAGAGGAGAATTTGCAGAGGGGCCAAAGATTAAAATTTACTTTCAAAGTGAGTGTGTTATGGGTCTGGTAATGGCAGGTGTAGTCCCAATCTATTGGGAAATGAAACTCAAAAACAATCCAGGGAGGATTGTTTTAGCAGCAGAAAATTAAATAGGGACCAAGAAAGTCTATAAGCAGGCTAAGGGACCAAGACGGAAATATCCACCTAGACTTTGAGAAAAGTCACTTGTGTCTTAAAAAGGCTGAAGGAGAGCCAAAGGAGTTAAAAGAAATTGAAAGGGGGATTTACAAAATTTGCAAATCAAAATGCCCCACCGAAAGGATTGGGGTTACAGAATGATCTGAAAGGGTTAGTGCTCTGCTAGCACTGAATTTAAAGATCTTGTGTGGGCTAAAATAGCACGGGAACTGACTGCACCTGTCAATGTTGAATCTCAGAATTCAGATACAGATGTAGAAGCTACTATGTTTAGTTTAAAACATGATTGGGCTAAACTGATTTGTGAATTGAGGAACAGACTTAGAGCGTTAGTGAAAAAAAGCAACAACTCAAAGCACAAGAGCTGTTATTTTACCACAAAGAGAATGAAATAAGATCCAACCTGAGTGGACTGAGGAAAAACAGAGAGATTTTAAAATGTTCAAAGAATAGACCAAACAAGAATAACCAGCCATTCTTGCTCAAACATAAAAAGCATCTCAATGACATTCCCGTAACAGCAAGAGGAGATGTGGATCAAATTACTGGCACAGAAAGAGTCTTTGATAACTTGCTATCTCACAGGGGGAATTTAAAAGGTTTATGTCGGGGAAGTGAACAAGAAACATCCCCAGGTGAAGAAACAACAGGTGATTTATCTACAGATTTAACTGGTAAATTCTATAGCCGATAATGCTACAGAAAGAGAATCCAATGGAGTTCAAAAATGAAATCAAATGCAAATTATTATAAAGATTGGGAAAATGTGAAGGAAGAAATCCACCAGATACAACACCTTAGGAGTGGATAAAAGCATTAGAATATTGCATAGCATCAGCCACCGTGTAAAAATAAAGTGCATTTCTTTATCTAATTTCCACAATGTAATTCTGTAATAAATGATAATGTACCTTTCCATTTTCCCCTGTAAGGCAGGATGTATGTCATGACTGTGTAATTATGATATTACAGATTTTAAGGACAACTGTTTTAAAGATACAAAGCTAAATTAAGTTTAAAAGCCCTTTTTCCCAAAATGAAAGCATGGGCAGACAATCAGGAACCTTTCTGTGCTTTCAAATCTTGTCAGACTCTTATCTCTAGAGTTGGCAATGTAGAGTCATTGTAATACAAAGAATTCTCCAGAAATATCCATTAAATCTTCTAAAAGGTGTGAAAACCCTTTGGCTTCTAAGGCCTCAGAAGACAAGAAAGGACCTCAAAGGACCACAAGATAATTAACTTCTTTGCTTATTTGAAACAAAGATTTATTGAAAATTACCAGAGCAGATTTTGTTTTGCTTTGAACTATATTAAGGATGCCGTAAAGATCCTTCTTTTAATGTGGCAATGGTAAAGATAGTAAAGTACACAGCTCTCAGCAGAAACCGCCACAAAACCATGGCTGACAGCTGGAGTTCCCTGCCACCTAGATTTACAAAGTAAGGCATTCAGAAAAGGCCCTGGGCTACTGAGAAACATGATGTGGAGATATCGGCATTGGACTGGGATAAACACAGTAAGGAGTCTCACAACACCAGGTTAAAGGGACCAGAACTCTCCACTTACCTGATGAAGAGGCAAACCCCAAAAGCTAGTGAGTTTACTATCAAATAAACTTGTTGCACTTTAACTCGGTGTTGTGAGATTTCTTGCTGAGAAACTATTCAGCTCCACAAGCCATTGCAGCTACTAAACCGAACTAAGTTTCAAACCCGTCATTTTGCAAAGGAGTTCAAGCAATTGCATTGCAACAGTATCTCAAAGAGACGGATTTCAAATCTCACATTGAAATGTTTTTTTCTTTTATCAACATTTTAATCTCTGCAGCTTTCAGTTAATAAACTTCATCACTTCGACTTAAGTAACTTTCAGCAGATATTCTGTAATAAACTGATCTTTATCTTGCTTAGAAATCAAACTTGACTGCTAGGTTATTTTTAAATCCATTCACTCATTAACTAAGGGGGCTATGCAGACACACACAATAATTCTTAATTCATTTGAAAGACCTGCCTTCCACATGGTCACATTAAAGGGAAGGGAATTAGGGATTTCAGTTTATTCCTTTTTCTCTGTCCTTAACAGCAACTTTGACACATCTCCAACAGGGGAACTTTGTTCTTCCTTCAGGGAGCTGCTGCTTACACTCAGGAGACCCAGTTAGCTCGGGTTAGCTGGACTCTTGGTACGCAATGCAGAGGGATCCAATAGCATGGGCTCAATTCACATACCAGTTGATATTATTCACAACCTTGCCCCTCGCCTGAGATGTTGTGACTTCAAGTTTAATCACCATCACTCAGCTCTCCTCCTCAAAATGGGAGAGCAGCCAATGTTCATCTGGTACTATGACGACTTTACAAAGAACAAAGAACAAAACAGCACGGGAAACAGGCCCTTTGGCCCAATGAGCCCGCGCCGCCACCCCGATGTTCCCGCCTCTACCCGCGATCCCTGTCTATGTTTATAGATCTATGGATTAAAAACCAAATTTGAGACAATTTAGGGAGAATTTGTTTTGCCAATTAGCCTAAGAGCACATCTTTGGGATGTGGGAGGAAACCGGAGCACCCGGAGAAAACCCACGCAAGCACGGGGAGAATGCGCAAACTCCCACAGACACAGGCCCAAATCCATGTATCTGCACAGCACAGCGATAGCCACTGAGCTGTCGTGTTGCCCATCAAATGGTCCATGTCAAGCGTACACTAACGCGGTGAAGCACTAGGATACCCTAAAAAAAAATCCAAGAGCAGCCCTCTCATGACCCATCGCGTGTATACCCCCCTTATATTCAAGAAAAAAATTGCAACAATATTTTGCAATTGTCATTTTAAGCAGTATACTAAAATAATTCTGAAATGTATCCTAGAAGGCACCAGCAGAGGTTATAGGATCATAGAATCCTACAGTGAGAAGCAAGCCATTCAGCCTATCGAGTCTGCAATGATCACAATCCCATCTAGGCTCTATCACTATAACACTATGCATTTATCTTAGCTAGTCCCCCTTGGCATGGCCAATTCACCTGACCTGCACAGTGACTCAAGCTGGGAATCGAATCTGGGTCCCTTGCACTGAGGCAGCAGTGCTAGCACTATGCGACCTATCATCAGAACTATTATTTAATGCAGTCTGAATTCTCTTCTATTATAGTTTTGCTTGATGAATCTACGTCAATTTAGCAATTTTCCCTGTTACATATCACCAGGCAAGACTGTGCCCTTCCTGTTGGTGAACACTTCAGCGGTCACGGGCATTTGGCCTCTGACCTTCGGGTAAACATTCTCCAAGGTGGCCTTCACAACACATGACAGCGCAGAGTCGCTCAGCAGAGACTTGGTAGCCAAGTTCCGCACACATGAGGACGGTCTCAACCGGGATCTTGGGTTCATGTCACACTCTCTGTAACCCCCATGACTTGCCTGGGTTTGCAAAACCTCACGTATTATCTGGAGACAATACACATCTCTTTAACTTGTGTTTAATGCTCTTTCTACTCACATTGTTGGCATCTTTAAGACTTGAATAGCAGGTTAGTTGTAAAGACTCGCATTCTAATCAGTAATCTGTAAACTGTCTGTGCTGTTATATGATCTGATTGAGGCCAGAACTCTCCATTCACCTGACGAAGGGGCAAACCCTGAAAAGCTCATGAGTTTACTATCAAATAAATTGGTTGGACTTAAACCTGGCATTGTCAGACTTCCACAGAGCTTATACTTGGAATCAAAAACCTACCTAGGGGAAGTCTGTTAATATTTTCTCAATGACATTGTTAAGGTTTTTTTAATGGCAGTTACATAATTAATGTTAATTAAAAGGACAGGCAGTGCTAAGGAAGCAGAAGACTTAGAATGATTAGGAGACTGAGCAACAAAGTGGTAAATGGAATATAATATGGAAAAGCGTGAGTTTATGCAGTTTGGAAGGAGGAATGGAAGCATAGATTATTTTTTTAAATGGAAAAATGCTTAGGAAGTCAGAAACACAAAGGGACTTGGGAGTCATTGTTCAAAATTCTCTTAAGGTTAATGTGCAGGTTCAGTCAGCAGTTAGGAAGGGTAATGCATGGTTAGCGTTCATGTTGAGCGGGCTAGAATACAAGAGCAGAAATGTGCTTCTAATGTTGTATGAGGCTTTGGTCAGACCCCATTTGGAATATTGTGAGCAGTTTTGGGCCCATATCTAAGGAAGAATGTACTGGCCTTGGAAAGGATCAAGAGGAGGTTCACAAGAACGATCCCTGCAATGAAGAGCTTATTGTATGAGAAACAGTTGAGGACTCTCGGTCTGTACTCATTGGAGTTTAGAAGAATGAATGGGATCATAGTGAAACATATAGGATACTGCAAGGCATGGATAGAATGGACGTGGAGAGGATGTTTTTGCTGGTACGAAAACCTAGAACCAGTGGGCACAACCTCAAGCTGAAGGTACAGTTCTTTGAAACTGAAATGAGAGGAATTTCTTCAGCCAAAGAGTGGTGAATCTCTGGAACTCTGTCACAGAAGGCTGTGGAGGCCAGGTCATTGAGTGTCTTCAGAACAGAGATTGGTAAGTTCTTTATTGATAGGGGATTCAGGAGTTATGGGGAAAAGGCAGGAGAATGGGAGAAAAATATGAGCCATAATTAGATGGCGGAGCAGACTTGATGGGCCCGGTGACCTAATTCTGCTCCCATATCTTTTTGATGTAAAACAAAGGATGGGTACTATCGTCCCATATAAATAGTGGATATATGGGACACCAGATTGTGTGAGAGGAAAGCTGTGTGACTGAGAAAGTCAATGAAATGCTTTGATAAAGAAAAGCAGAAAATGTACATGTACAGAAATCATTAAAGGTTGCAGGACAGTTTGAAAGCATGATTCATAAAGCAGATGACATCCTTGCCTTGACAAATATGGCACAGAGTACAAAAGAAAGGGAGAATGTAATAAAACACTGGTTTAGCCTCATCTGAAGTATTTTAGGCACCACAATTTACGAAAGCATTGGAGAGGGTGCAGAAACGATTCACAAGAATGGCTTTGGAGATGAAGAATTTCAATGGCACAGATACATTGAAAAAATTGCATGTTCTCCGTGGAGAAGACAGGATTTGACAGCAGTATTCAAAAAAAATGAGAGATCTGGGTAGGTACGAAGAAATTATTCCCATTCATGGAAGGATTGGCAATTAGAGTGCACCGATTTAAGGTAATTGCAAAAGACGCAGTGACAATATGAGGTAACACTTTTTCATGCAGCGAGTGGTTAAAATCTGAAATGCATTGCCTCAGAGAATGATGGAGAAAGGTTCAATCAAAGCAATCAAAAGGGAATTGGTTCGCAATCTAAAAACGAAATATGTGCAGGGGCAATAGGGAATAGTTACGGGAAGTAGTACTGGTAATTTGTTCCTGCACAGGGCTAAAATGGACACAAGGTGCCCCCTTCTCTACTGTAACTATTCTATGATTCTAAGAATTACAGAAAGCAATATAAGGGACAATGGTCAAAAGCTTGGAAAAGAAATAGATTTTAAGAAGAATCTTAAAATAGGAGTGAGAGAGCTCGAAAGTTAGGGGAGGTCCAGAGCTCAGTACAGCAAGGCAAGGCAACTTAAGCAAGTTTTGTAAGCTCGCCTCTTATAGCTTTGTCAGTTTTGTCAGACTGTGGTTACTGTGTATAGCTGCTCACCTTCCCAGATTTAGGACGATACCCATGTTAATTCACAGACCAAAAAAACCCCTACTCCGCTCAGTTTTGCAGCTAGCTTAGTGCTCTTAGGTATTTTAACCTTAGGTTTAAATGAGGGAAATTAATGTTGCCAGAGAATTAAGTAAATTTGCATGTTCCACATCACTTGCTGCTTAACAAGTAATTAAGAAATGAAAACATTAAAACACCAGGTTCATTAGAACCAGTTTTTTCCTAGTAGAGTTCATGAGCACCGACTTAGATAAATACTCATCCAAAGAATGTCAAGACACAAAATTTCTCAAAGCAAAATTAATATGTGCACTGGTTTCTCACAAACTAAAAGCCCAAAGTGATAGTTTTCTATCCAAAGAATCCTACCCTGCAGGTAAATTCTAGTCACAGGTTCTGAACCTAAATCAGACCTAAAGGTAAAAGTGACTACTGCTGCTCTATCCCCTGGCTGTTGGCTGCCATGGTCTACAAAGCGATACGTGGAGATCAGCTGCATGGCCTATATTGCCTTTGACCCTCACACTAGCAAACTGGTGGCGAGTGTAGATGTCAGAACAGGGCATTGGTGGATGGCCCTTGCAGTGGAGGAGGGAGACAAGCAATGCCATTTAAGTATATGCAGCTTACTGATTTCAAGATTCAAATACCACACAGTGTCCACCACAAATATGTGAAAGCTGCTTGGGAAAAGGGAAAAAAAAATACTGAGAGATGGAAACCCAGCCGCTGGACAAAGAAAATTGAAGCACGTGCAAAGAGAGCCAAAATGTCAAATTTTGATTGCTACAAGGTCATGAGGGCCAAAAAATAATGAGAAACAAAATTATTAAGCACGAGTTGGCAAAACTGAAGAAGGAAGCTGGCAAGAAAGCATAAATGTTCATTGTTTAAACAAGAAGAATAAACCTCATACCAAAAAAAAAGAAGAAAATGCTCTTCCTGAAAAAAAACTGTTTCTCTTTGGGTCTCTCAAAATTATCTGACACAAATGAGTTCATGGCCCTCAGCATGGTAACACCTGACTTCACACTGTTTGCAAGTATTCGCACTTCAATAGTTTCTACTTTTCTCAGACTACTCCCTCCACCACTGATGTGCAGTCGTAGCAGCAGCATGTACTATTAACAAGATGTAGCGCAGAAATTCAGCAAAGATCGTTAGACAGTCCCTTCCAAATAAACAGCTACTTTCACCTAGAAGGACAAGGGCAGTAGATACGTGGGAACGCCATCACCTGCAAGCTTCTCTCCAAGCTATCTCACCATCCTGACTGGAAATATATCACTGTTGCTGGGTCAAAATCTTTGAAATTCCCCCCCTAATAGCATTGTGGGTCAACCCACAGCATGTGGATGGCTGCGATTCGAGAGGGCAGCTACCATCATCTTCTCAAGGGCAACTAGGACTGGGCAATAAATACAGGCCAGCCAGTGGCACCCATGTCCCACAAATGAATTAAAAAAACCTGTCCCCCCCCGTCTGTCCTGCCATCGTGCATGTGGGATTCTTAAGAGTTGAAGGTCAGACCTCTAATTATTCCATGATGAAGGAATACTTCTGAAAATATTTTTGAAGATTACTCACTGTTGTGATGTCAAAAAAAAAGCAGCCAATTTCTGCACAGCAAGCTTCCACTAATTTCAATTAGCTAACTGATCAGTTAATCCTTTTTAATAATGCTGGTTGAGGGACAAATGTTGCCAAGTATGCCAGGGAGAACTCCCATGACTCCTTTCTCCAGTTTTGCTTTTTAAAATTAAGAAGGATTTTGATAGCAATAGTAGGAAAAAATTTTCTTGTTTGCTAAGAGAATCGTCGACAAAGTCATCAGCCTTGATCACTCAGAGAGTTGTTGCGCAGAAGGTTGCCACATGGAGTTGTTGAGGCAAAGACCATCACATCTTCGAAAGAAAATTAGCCAAGTATTTGAAAGCTGGATAGGGGATATGGAGAAGTGGGTGTGATTGTGGGCTTAGTTTTGGATTATTTTATAAGCAATTGGCCTAGACATGGTGTATCAAATGTTTTCCTTTGTGCTGTAAATTCCTTAGCTCATTAATTAAAAGTTTAGTTTTGATCAGACTTGGCATCTTTCATGGACAATGGCAATAAATTGGTCAATATGGGTTGCTGCAATAACCAATTTGTTTTCACACAGAAAGCTATAATTTAGTTTACCTGACACAAAAATGCATTGTATCATATTTGCATACAGATCACTTTTTGTGCTTTTACCCCTACAGTCCCCTTTCACAATGGCTATTTCTACAATCTACCTCTGACTGTTTTGATTCTATAATAAAGGCAGGAATCAGAGCTTCATAAAGTTCATCTAACATCGTGGTTTTTAGAATTACATGTAAGAGGATGAAACAAAGGTGGGCTTCATTGAAATCAGTTCCTCTGCATCTCTCTGCTGTTGATGGCACAGTCGGAAGCCTCAAATGACAAAATAATTTCTCTCTGGCCCACAAGTTTGGTCAAAAGCCAGTCATTTCAGTAGCCATCACTCAACAGAAACTACAAGGTGGCTTTGATGAAGGGCCATTAAAGAGCAGTACAAGATGTGTATGCTTAGTTACAATGATGCAGGTCTGAACAAACAGATAGACATCAAAATGCAGGTAATTCCAGATCAAGGCATAACCTTTCCTCTTTATCAAAAAGCATATTTGTTAGAATGTTATATTTGTTGGAATGTTTTGCTGGTGTGTGCAAATGTGTAGATTTTGTGTATGCATTAAGGTTTTACTGACAGATATAACAAGCTCACTCTTCAAAAAAATCCAAACAAACTTTTCCAGTGCTGCACAAACGTTTCTGTTTAAAGTTTAATGGGCTTCCAGACTTGGCTGTTTTAGTTTCAGTGCCACAACAATAGGTGAAATCCAAAGAGCTGAGAATGTTATATACATTCAAAATCACACACTTCCTCTCAACTGTTCTCATGATGAAATCCTGAATCCAAATTCTTTACAACAAGCTGCTGAGGGACATTTCTTTCTACTTTTTGAATGAGGGCAAGGGCTTCCATTAGTGTCAGTACTTCTTCAACCCACAAGTGAAGGAATGGAGAATTTTGTTAATGAGTGGCTTCATTTGTCAATTCTCCAATTCACCAATGCCCCAGGGGGAGAAAAAAGGTTTTTCATTGATGTTTGATCCATATGGCAATTTATAATTTTCTGTGACATTTGGGTAAGACTGAAAACATTTATTTTGGCACCGCTAGGCAAAGTGTCATTGCCCTCTGCCAATGAGTTTGATCTCTGAATTCAGAACTAACATTTCCCCCAGATTCAATGACAACTGTTCAAGCGACTCGATCATGCATACAAATGTTTCTGATTATCACATCTGCCATCATACTGCTTAGTGTTAACTAGGATTCTTAGTTGATGTTGAGATATTTTTAAACAGTATTTTGAAACAGTTATGTTGTTTCCTTTCCATCAATGCAATGTCTGAAGGCGCATCTGTTTATCAACCTATATATAGGTATAAATAAATACCTATTTATCTATAGGTATACTATTAAAATGAAACACCAAACATCTCCCTTGTCATGGGAATGATAGACTTCCTTGCCTATCATTCAACATTATGCATTTCCATTCAACTTTTTGATCGATCAAAATGAGAAAATATGAGTCACTAATTAGGCTGGCCGTGGTAAATCAAAATTAAAAAGAAACAGATATTCTATCAAATCAATTAAAATCTTATTTCTGTCATTTTTCTTTTGCTAGCTGATTTCAAAGAGTTGAGAATGCTGTATACATTCAAAATCTTATTCCTGCATGCACTTCCTGTCAACTGTTCTTACGAATAAATCCTGAATCCATATTCTTCAGGACAAGCTGCTTAGGTACGTTTCTCAACCTTCCAACTACAGACACTTCAATTTCACCATTAATTACACAACATGGCAAGTTTATGTAGGCAATTTCCATTGTAAGTATTTACAACAGAAGAAATAAGGACAGAATGTCTGACTTTCTATCAGCATTGAATCATTTCAGTGTTTATTGGTCCAGTAATCTTCCTGTCTTCTTTTTGCCTTTTCATCTGAAGTCTACACTTGACCTTGAGTCACAGGGCAGGATTTCACTATCTGGATTTGAACACAGAGGTTGCAATGACTTCTAAGTCATGTTGTCATGGAATCCCTAGAATACAAGAGGAGGCCATTCAGCCCATCTGCACTGACTCTTTGGCACAGTATCTCACCCAGGCCCTAACCCCAATAATCCTACACATTTACCCTGGTTAATCTATCTAATCTACACATCTTGGGACACGAAGGGTCAATTTAGCATGTTCAATCCATTCAATTGGCATATCTTTAGAACCTAGGAGGAAACTGGAGCACCTGGAGGAAACCCACTCAGACATGGGGAGAATATGCAAACTCCAGACAGACAGTCACCCCAGCTGGAATTGAACCTGAATCCCTGGTGCTGTGAAGTAGCAGTATTAATGACCATTATGCCACCCACGTTAGCAAGCATGTCACTGTTTTGATATGTGAAGTGCTTAACTGGTCTGGAGTCACATTCCCCCATCAAATTAGGGTGGTACGGTAGCACAGTGGTTAACATTGCTGCTTCACAGCTCCAAGTTTGATTCCTGGCCTGTATGGAGTTTGCACATTTCCCTGTGTCTGTGGGGGCTCCCTCCGGTTGCTCTGGTTTCCCCCCACAGTCCAAAGATGTGCAAGTAGGTTGATTGGCCATGTTAAAAAAAAATTGCCCTTAGTGAGATGTGTAGGTTAGAGGGATTAGTGGGTAAATATGTAGGGGTATGGGGTAGGCCTGGGTGGGTATGTGGTTGGTATAGACTTGATGAGCTGAATGGCCTCCTTCTGTACTGTAGGGTTTCTATGTTTCTATTTCTATAATTCTATAAATAGTGGCTATGGAGGCTGGAGCAAAGCAGAAGGGAACCTTGTGCAAAAAGCTGAAGCAACCATTGCTGAGACTGCCATTGACTGAACAGGAACAGAGGGCAATGGAAAAGGGTAGTCTTCATTCTACAAATAAGAAATAAATAATAGGTTCATAATTTTCCCTCGTGGGATAAAAGATTAATATCTCTAGTATAGACCTATCAGTTCTTGTAGGAACAAAAGCTTCCATTCATTATCATCTCTACGATAGAAAGAAAGAGTGAAATGTTCAGCATTAAACGGAAGAAGGAGAAATAAGGAAGGGTAGCTGTAAAAAGGGTCTGCACTTTAAATATTAACCTTTCCTTTGCTTCTACAAGTTCTAATCAACTTGCCAGGCTGTTATCAGAATTTACTGTTTTTATTTCGATCTATATTGAATCCTAGCTCTCCAGTGTACAGTAACAATTTGCTGCTGCTAACTCTGAATTATCTCTGTTGCCAACACCGTGAGGATCATTTTACAGTCTTTCTTCTTCAATGTTGTCTTTTGCCTCTGCGATGCCATTGCAGATCTTCCTGCCATCTCTCACATCCTTCGACATGTTGCCTTTCTGACAACGTGGCAAATCTATCTCGTGAAAAGAAAATCTCTTCAGGAGGTGACAACAAGCTCATTAATGCCCTTACGTGGCCATTCGAGAGGTTTGGGGTGGTTGCCACTTCCAGCTCCTGTCAGCACATTCTGAATTCTGAGCATGCTGGTCTCACATCGTGAAGATGGCAGCAACCTGGGGCAGGGTTTAATGGGCCAACTCCCTATCCACGTTCTCCACCAATCCAAATCCCATCCCCGGTGTGCAACACCATGGGACACTGGCTATTTTAGGCAATGAATGTACAAATCCTAAATAATTATCAATAGATATTCAACTTATCCAACAATTTACCTAGCTCCCCTTCAAATTGTTTGCAGCGCGTTAACCGTCAAAGAATTCACCACTATTATTGGCTTGGCTTCAGTGTGGCATCAACCTCACTTTTACTACGCTTCTTGCTTCAGCCTTCACCCCATTCCTTTAAGTCATCCACCAACTCTTTCATCGCTTCTCTAAATTTTTCATTAACATCGATTTAACTCTTTTTGTCTCCACTAGCTGTCAACCCATCTCTTCCCCCTGCATTCCCAGAATAATTTTAAATAGCAACAATTGCACTGATTGAAAAGATATATAAACAATAGGATCACAGAGAAAGAATTTTGCCCTGAACTTTCCAGTCATTCACACCGGTGGGATCTTCCGGTCCTGTCGACAGTGCATCCCCCGTTTGCAGATTTTACAGTGACGAAGGGTGCACTCAATGGGAAACCTTGTTGACAACAGCAGGATCTGAAGATCCCACCACTAGCCAGTGGTAGGCCACCTCCGCTTTCATGGTAGGCTGCACAGAAAATCCCACACAAAACAGAATAAATGCAGGTTCTCTGAATGTAGAACCAAAATCAGCTCAGATCACCAATTATGCCAATCGCACAAAACTGTATGAGTTTTTCAAATGCAATTAAATGGAATCATCACACACAAAACTTGAACAAGCTACAATAGATAGAGAAATTAATTGCAATAACAATTAACAAGAAATAAAACAACACAATATCAATTATGATTTTTCAAAAAATAGATTGCATACAAAACAAGTCACCAAATCACGAATATTTGCCACAGGGCCAATAGCCAATGAAACAAGTCACAACAATTATAACCAGAATCAAAAGGCAACCAGATAAAAATCATTCATTTACAACATCAATCATTGGCAAAATTTAATACAATTTAATGGATTTAATTTTTGTATAAATTTTAATCTATTTCATTCACTCACTCAATTTTAAATTAATGATCTATTTGCTCTGAATAATTAAATATATTGTATATTTTTCATAACATCAAATAATCCTCATGAACCAACAAGAGTATATTTTTACCTTCATTGCTTGATGGTTATTTTGGCAGAGGATCTACTGAAATGTCTATCTGCATTACTGGCCTAACCCACAAGATTCTCAGATGTGATGGCAATATTTATGAGTCCTAATTATTTTACAGGACTCCATGAGAGTTGCATTAACGAGGAGGTGTGTCCCTGTGCGTATTGGGCACCTTAACCAAAGGTGGTAAATATGCAGCTAAAATAGTGATGAGTAGAAGAGTGTAGGAAAAAACAGCAATAAAAGTTTATTTATTAGTTACAAGTAAGGCTTACATTAACACTGCTATGAAGTTACTATGAAATTCCCCTCGTCGCCGCACTCTGGTGCCTGTTCAGGTCAATGCCCCTAACCAGCACATGCTTTCAGACTGTGGGAGGAAACAAGAATACCCAGATACTCTCCTGCTATTTTAACCACACACCTAACTCATTCCTATTTGATAGCAAAGGTTACAATTGGAACTTATATATTTGTCTCTTAATTCATTCTGAAGTGGCCAGTCGGCCACTTGGAGTAGAGAAGTTTCTTGAATCCCAACTACAACCTTTCCTGGACAACATAAATGCAGTGTTGCCCATACTTGGGGAATTTTTAAAAAATCAACAATTAACATGAAATTGCAGTTGAGGTTCGGGTTCAAAGATATGTCTTCATATCAAACTGCTGGGAAACATTTTTCTCTTCAAATAAGATTCTATTTACTCTTACTTGATAAACAAAAATCTTGCTTGTATAATTTATAGTTAATGGATATTTTACCAGTTTCCCTTCTGCTTTCACATTTATTCATTATTATCAACTTATGAAGGAAAACATCTTTGGGATTCAATAGAAATGCATTTCAGACCCATACAGATCAATTAGAGATACACCTCTTTTGAACTTTCAGGTAATCTTCTTAATCTCATTTTTGGTGCCTTCTCAGTTTCTATTTAACACGTTTGAGTCTTTGAGATGCCCTATATCTGTATTGCTGTTCTTCACCTGAATATAAAGTGTTTGTCGACAGTACTCTACTCAGAGGTGACTGGCTATGGAAACTTGTTGAAACATGTGGGAATATATGTTGAAATAACATATATGTTAAACATGTTGAATATATAAGCAAAGTGTACATCATAGAATCCCTACAGTGCAGAAGGAAGCCATCTGGCCATTTGAGCCTATACAGAAAACAATCCCACCCAGGTCCTATCCCTGTAACCCTATGTGTTTACCTTTCTTATCCCTCTAACGCTAAGGTGTAACTTAGCATGGTCAATCAACCTAACCTGCACATATTGAACAGTAAGGGGCAATTTAACGTGGCCAATCCACCTGACCTGCACATTTTTGGACTGTGGGAGGAAACTGAAGCACCCGGAGGAACGCCATGCAAACCACCAGGAGAATGTGTAAACTTCACACAGTCACCCAAGGCCAGAATTGAACTTAGGTCCCTGGTGCTGTGATGTAGCAGTGCTAACCACTCTGCCACCGGTCAATAAACCATTTCCAAGATTTCTGACAACCAGGAAATGTAAATGTTGTAAGACTTTAACCTCTAACAGGTTTATTTGGAATCACGAGCTTTTGTAGCACTGCTCCTTCATCAGGTAAACTGACTCACACTTAACCTGGTGTTGTGAGATTCCTTACAGTGCCCACCCCAGTCCAATGTCGGCATTTCCACATCATTTATTTTACATTCAACTCTGAGTACAGTATTTCAGTACCTCAGTTAACCCTTATCGGGCAGCCGGGTAGCATAGTGGTTAGCACTGCTGCTTCACAGCTCCAGGGATTCTGGGTTTGATTCTCAGCTTGGGTCACTTTCTGTGTGGAGTTTGCACATTCTCCTCGTGTCTGCATGGATTTCCTTTGGGTCCTCTGGTTTCCTCTCAGAATTCAAAGATGTGCGGGTAGGTTGATTTGCCATGCTAAAATTGCCACTTAGTGTTCTGAGATGTGTAGGTTAGAGGGATAGTGGGTAAAATACATAAGGATATGGTGGTAGGGCCTGGGTGGGAC
The DNA here is from genome assembly GCA_024679065.1 of Sphyrna mokarran. NCBI lineage: Eukaryota > Metazoa > Chordata > Chondrichthyes > Carcharhiniformes > Carcharhinidae > Sphyrna > Sphyrna mokarran. The sequence goes on from JAGIQG010000017.1 coordinate 47,130,048, forward strand.
TGTGGTCAGTGCGGACTCGATGGGCTAGATGGCCTCTTTCTGTACTGTAGGGTTTTCTATAATCCATGATCCTTTCTTGTCTGTTTAAAATGAATGGTAGTAGAAAGTGAAGCAACTAAATGGAAAAAATAGGAAATTGAATAAGATGCTTAAAAATTGAATGAAACCTAAAGAAAACACTTTAAGAAATGCATATAATTCAGAGAAAAGATAATGGAAAAGAAGAACTGAAATTTGGACAAAAAAATAACGCATCCTAAATGGCACTAACAAATCAGTTTATAGACATTGGATTAAAAAGAAATTAACCATGTTATGAAAGAATATCACATGCTACTTCGACGCATTCAGAAATTGAACGTCATAATCCAAGAACAGCACAAAATTAAATAGTCACAAATTTAATCTAGATATTAAACCACGGGCTAAGCTGAAATTACTCAGCAATTTCCCTATTATAGGGCTGGAAATTCTGTGTGTTCAACTTACAGAAGAAGTCGAGCTGATGGTGAGTACAAGAGAGAAAGTGAAGATCATGTTAGCCTCTCCCACACACCTGTCTAATGAGGATTGCACAAGGAATGCAGCCAAGGAATTCTGGAACTCGTGCTTAACAGATTAAAATGAAATATGCATTTTTTGCCATCTGTCCTTTGAAAGATTGGGCAAATTCAATATTTTTACCTGAACTTGCTACATCAACATAACAGCATGAATCGTGGCACTTTGTCAGAAACTGATTTTTCCCCAGCTCTATTCCTCAATGCCAATTGTAAAGGGTTCACTCATAAAGGGGTTAATTTTGTTTTCATCTCACAATCACAAAGGACAGGATTCTCCCCAAAAAAATTCTAAGTTCCCAATGTGCAGGAAAATGGGAGTAAGTCCATTGATTTTTTTAGCGTGATTTCCAGAATGAATCTCCGGCACTCTGTGCCTCAGTGGGATTCACTCTGAAAATCAGGGATGGAGTTTATTCCTGCCTGTGAGGCCGGCAGCATAGTGCTGAGTGGGCCACTGCGCATGTGCTGATCTGTCAATGCAGAGATTAATCCCCCTCCCTCCCCCGCCATTGCCGGCCTTCCAGCATCGCAACCTCCCGTCACTCTCGCTCCATCCCTCCCCCACCAATCCTGACTGCAGAGTGGCAACAAATCCCTCCCAATAGATCACCTCCAATAGGCTCCCCCCCCTTGGCACTGCCTGATGTGCCAAGGTGCCCCTGAGAAATGTTAATTTCCTCCTTAGGAAGTGCCAGGGTATCAGGCTGACATTCCCCAAAAGGCACCTCCCATTACCTGCAAGCTCCTAGGAGGTCTGCAATCGCCTCTCTTCCCCCATGTGCGGTAGGCTGCCCAAGTTCTGGGGAGAGTTGTAAACCCCACTGGAGGGAACCACTTGTAGACTCACCAACTTTAAGAGCGTTCAAATGGTCAGTGGATAGGCATATGGATAACATTAGAATAGTTTCGGTTAGAGGGTCATTAGATTCGTTCCACTGGTCGGCACAACATTGAGGGCCGAAGGACCTGCACTGCGCCGTAATGTTCTATTCCGAGCAGGCCCGCTATTCATATGGAAAAGTTGCAGCCATGACCATCAGTAGGAAACCCACAAAATGGCCACCACCGATGTCACCCAACCCATGGTGCTACTCAAGCATTGCAGTGGGGTGGGAAAATCATCCCCAAGGTATGTATATTGGAAATTCAGGATTGAGTTCTGTTATGAAAATGAGCTTTTGGTCAAATTGGGAACCAAAAATTAAGTGTTAAAAAAAAACAGTTCTTTAAAATACATCAGTCAAAATATCTCCCCCAATTTTCATTCTTGTACAGATAATGTTCCAATCCCTTGGAATGGAGACAGACACTGTGGTCTTTCCGGTCCGTTGCACCAGCTGACCAGCAAAGCAGGCCAGGAAGATAGTGCGTGAGTTCACGCCAAAAGTTATCCTCCCAGCCCTGATTTACTGGCGTAATCAACTTTGTGTGAGACAGCATGGCCATTTCTAGACACGGATGTTCCCCCATTATCACCCCCTCCCCCTCCCCAGTCCCTTTAGTAAAACTAATGAACTAACAGGCTAATGAAAATCACTCATGGTTCCCATTCAACTTGATGGCTATGCCAGAAGGATCGGGAGTTCGCAATGGCAGGAGAGATGTCTGAGTAGTGCCCACTGGGCACCCTGGCACCGCCCACTGGGCACTATAACTGTGGCAAGTATATGCCAAGGAGGTGGTGCCTGAGCAATGAGGCTGTGATGGGAGATTTGTAGGGGCTGGATAGGGAAGTGATTGACAAAGGGGTGCTGTGGAGGAGTAGGCCATGGAAAGGGTTATAATGGGGATGCTCTTTAGGAGGGTCCCAAAACCCCAATGCCAGTGGCCCATATTCCCATGACAGGATTATGCCATTGCTGATCATTGTGTGCGTGTGTTGGCGGGTGGGGGGGAGGTGATGGTGGAAGATCTTCCATTGGGAGATTGGGCCACATGCATCATGGCATCTTGAAAAGTTTGCAGCCAGCGAACTTAGATTCCTCTATACTCTGGCCTCCCACCTACTCCACTCCCCACCAACTTGAAAATTCATACTGCCAAAAAAATTGACAGTGTGGGAAGATTTTGCAGGGCAACTCACTAAAAAAAGTAAAACTCTCCAGTTTTCAGACTTTTTGACATTTAAAGTTTTTTTTGGACGATCACCCTCAGCATGTCTGCAATCAAAGACAAAAACACTAGTGAATGTGAAGAATCCACAATTCTTGTCCTATTAGAAAGGCATTAAGGCAATCACCTGAGATGTTCAACTGCTGGAAATGAACCATTCAGCATCATCACTTGGACAATGGGACCCTGCAAACAGAGTTTCTGGGACATGATCTAATCAAATTTCCCTAACTCATTGACAATGACCTCTAAGCAGCTAGCAAGTAGAGGTCAAATGGCAAGCCAAACATTCGTAATTTTAATCACCTGCTTTCTCTGCAGAATTGATGAGAAGCAGCTGAGAAGAAGCGAGAAAATATAAGCAGGGACCCACTCTCTCATCTGCTTTTCAAGTCTTGTACCCTGTTTGCTAACTGTGACCATCTGTGGACACTCCTGCTAAGAATTCTTATAAGACACTCCTGCTAAGAATTCTTATAAGAATTCAACCCTGTACTAATTCTCCAGAAGAACATCCAAATTAGCCACCTAAATCTTTAAAGTGAAAGCATTGAGAACACCAAATTCAGCCTGGAGCCACTAAACTATAAACTGTATATTCCTTCTACTATTTACGGATACTGATTTGATCAATCTATCCTTCCCCATTCTGCAATGTGTTTGTGTGGGCTTGTGTGCATGCATGAGAAAGAGAACATCAGAGTTAATTTTATTATTTTACTTGGATTGATTCAAGTCTAATAAACCTAACCCTCTTTCTTTGTTAAACTCAAAAAAATCTAATTGGTTATTTTCTGATCACAGCACGTAAATAGTTAAATACTCCCTAAGTGGACAAAAATATCCTTTTCAAACATTGAAATAATTTGTTGCAGCCAACTGAGGAGAGTAAAAAGAGGGGAGCTAGTTTACCTTTTCTCACCCAATTGTAACTATTCCAAAAATGTGGAAGTTAGTACAAAATTCATGACATGGAACTCGAAAGGAATATAAAATTATCTCAAAATTGACACCTTGATGATACCATTTTCCATAATTCATACTTTTAAATAAAATAATTGAAAAAAATAAGATCCACTGGCTCTGCATTAGTTTAGAACTTGGCAGGGGATGTGAGAACACTTCAAGAAAGTAGTCTCACATCAGCTTAATTTGACATCACCTGCAATTTGCTTTCCCACAATTAGATGGTGAGGTAACTGAGACAATGTAGCTTCTACTTACTACTTTAAAAACTATGCTTGGTATAAACGTAAAACATTATAAGAGCATATGGTAGCAAATAGTATATTATGCTGCTTATCAGAACACTTGTTTCAAAGTACAGCCATCACTTATTATTCATAATGATTGTAGAATTGGGTGCACTACATGTGGAGGCAGATGGAGGATGAGTGGAGATCAAATGTTGCTCTGTGAACTAGCTGCACTAATGAATTGTCTGCCAGTGTGATATTTGTCTTTGTCAAATATATCTTTGGTATACCATTATGGGCTAGGTAGAACTTGAAGGAACATAGTTCAATGGTGAAACTGACTTTAAATGGGATGATATATTGTTGCCGATGAAAGACTTTCTTAGCATTCTGCCACTTGCCTTACTTAATCGTATAAATGTGACAAAATGCAATGCAATAAGAGATTAATCAGAAACCATGTTCACTGAATTAATCTTACACTGCAGAGCATATTTGCCATGTTTAAAAATACTTCAGTTTGCTGCATTAGTTCAATGAATCTTATCTCGGTTCCCTACTTGGTTGAAATTCTGCAATATAGCACAATATTTGTGATGCATCGATTAATGTGCTTCAATTAAAGACCTCTTTGTTTAAATATAAAAAATTATTACAACAGTAAGCAGAAAAAAAATGCAATTGTGTTAACTACACAATACATATCACACCATGGAATTTCAGCCCACTGGAAATTACATGCAGTATTAGGTATACATTTGTTACAAACTCCTTCAATTTCTAATACCATTTTGGATTGCAAGTGAGCCAAAAATTACAGTGAAAATATATCAAAAACTTAATTCAGAATCTGCAATACAATTCCGAGTTTATATGCATGGAACATTGGAAATATATTTTTATAATTTCAATATTTTGTAGCCTACACATTTTTTTCCAAAAGCAGTTCAAATTATCTTACCCGAACTTGACCCACATAGATATTTGCTTCCTCCTCCAACACAGTGAAGTTCTTAAGAAAGATGGCATCAAATGTTGGATCATTGTCATTCACATCAGTAACCACGATGTTGACAGTTGTAGTGGAAGTCTAAGGAAATAAAATCTAGGTTCAATAATGTTCATTCTCTGCAGATTACCATTTGAAGGCAAATGCATTTTGAAAACAATTTATGCATCCTGCTACATCTTAATGAGCAATTAGGATAATAATTTGTGATTAATTCTGGAGAAGATGTGCAAGATTTATTTTCTTGGAGCAGTTGGCAAGGCAAAGCTGATATCAGTATCAAAGTGACTTGTGAAGTCATTTATAATGCACCTTTGGAAATCTGCAAATACTTCCCAGCATAATCACAAGCAGAAAGAATTTTGATATAATTAATCAAGCCCTCTAGTAAGTTATTTCAAGGTCAGATTACTTAGAGCTATTTGAACGAATGTCCATTATGCATTCTGTAAATTTTTAAAAATGTATACACATACATCTATTATTAAAACATTCATAGCTTTCTGGTTCATCAACCTTTTCAAAGTAGCTCTCGGAATATCAATGTATTACAATCAGCTTTTTAAAATGTGATAGTTTTCGCTGCTATTTATTTCAGCCAATTATCATTTTTAGAAACCTTGGAAGATACTAAAAATCTTCTTTCAATTTGCCCTCGTTGTTTTGTTCACTTGCACAAATTTGATTATACGCTTCTCAAGTTAATCTACCTTCTGTTGCTGAATTTTGAGATGAGTCCAACAAGGAACAAACTAAAACTTTAATTTGGAAAATGTAGCAGGGCAACCCAGGGAGTGTGGGCTGCAGCAGGGGAAGAAAGAATGGAAAGGGATAAACAGACAGCCTGACTTTAGAATCCACACTCACTGCAGACAGACACATGCAAATTACAAATAACTACATCCCAGAGAACACTAGGTGAGATCTTCCTGAGGTTACAGCAACAATAAGAGAATCAATACCTCTTATTGAGGCCCCACAATGAACAGTGGACCCATGTGCTTCTGGAAAACTAATCAAGTATCAGGAATTGGGGCAATTAACAGAACATTGAAATTGACTTGATAACTACACTGCTTTGATGTTACAAACAGGTAAAAAGAATATGTTCAGATCAGCATGACATGATCAAAACAGAACTTTAACAAATTTAAAGTAACAATATGATGATCTAATTGAAATGTAGTGTTTTGCTGTATAAGAATGTGTAAGCACCTCCGATAGGTAGAGTACTCAGAAACAAGATAGAATTACAGCTCCGGGGACTGCTGTTCCTCATGCACGCTGAGTAAAACCATCTTTGTTGAAGTTCTATAAAGTCTTGGAACACTGAGTTCATTCATTCTCTCCAATAAAAAACATAGTGTGATTCAAAATTTTTCAGAAGACAATACTTTAGTCATTTCAGCTACATTTGTCTTCAGGAAGAACAAATCTTGAATACTCCCATTCTGTACTTAATTGAAAGCAGGTTACAGTGCTTTGTCCAATAATTATTTTCTCCCTTCCTACAAATATATGTAGGTCCTTTCTCTTTGGCACTTCCTCCTGATGCCCAGTTGTAAATCAGAGGCATCATTTTACAGAGTCACTGCACCATCTGGTGACTTCGCATGCAAACTCCCCAGCCCTGTTTTGACAGCGAGCTCAGCTTCAGTTCCAGATTGAAGATTGATTTCATTTACATCTCATTAATGCATCTGGGGTAGCATCTTCCAGCTTCCCAGTCACTTCCCCCTCACTGACAAGGTGTCTTGCTGGCGAGAATTACGACTGGACTCCACTTGGACTCTAGATGTGGAGGCCATGCTGGGGGAAATCAAAGATCATAAAGCCCCCACAAAGGTTGAGGACAGGGTCGTGTATTGTCTATCAGGCATTCTCATACTGCCTATCTGGAACCACCCAGCTGGCAACGCTCACCCGCATCATAAATGTGCCAGGACATTGCCAAGAATGTGTGATTTAAGTGGGGTGGGGCCTGAGTGAGGGTGAGGCTATGACTTGGGGTTATGCACAATGACATGGGCCTATGCAATGGGCAGTCTGCTAGGTGGGAGTTATGCAAAAAGGGGCTCTGCAAAGACACTCATTGGGAGGTCCTGATGCCCCAATGCGGGCGACCCATATTGACGTGGAAGGTGAAATATCGCCAATAATGGGGTCAGGGGAGGTGTCTGATGTCCATGGGGATAAGGGGAGGTGGGGAGTCTCCTAGTTCACTGAGAGATTACAGCACCCTGTGCAATGGAACACGAAGTCTTTGGGAAGAAATCATACTCCAGGAATTTGATGTATATGGATTCTTGGGCATCAAAGATCTGTTGCAACTACTAGTTCAATAAACAACACTTGTTTTAATTGAGTTTTTTTTTGGATTCAGACTAGACAACTGCTGCCACATAATTTGCATAGAACTTACTGTAGTAAAACTGGTCTTTCAACCCAACACGTTTATGCTGCTGTTTAAAGTCCACACAGCCCTGCTCCTAATTCACTTACTTCACCTTATTAACCTATCCTGCCAATTCTTTCTCCCTCATGTGCTGATTTAGTATCCTTTAAGTTATATATAAGTAAGCACACAGGAATATTTTAATGATCAACATTCCTTTAATTTCCCATAGTACTAATAGAGCAGTTAGATATCATTGTATGTTTCCCTGCATGGTACCTTGAAGTAGGCATGATGTAGAGATGCCGGCATTGGATTGGGGTAAACACAGTAAGAAGTCTGACAACATCAGGTTTAAATCCAATCGATTTATTTGATTGTAAACTCACAACCTTTTGACCCTCTGGTCTTCATCACCTCATTCAACTGATGAAGACCAGAAAGTCAAAAGCTTGTGAATTTACTATCAAATAAATCGGTTGGATTTAAACCTGATGTTGTCAGACTTCTTACTGTGGTACCTTGAATCCAGGACTTCTATGTTTTTGGGGATCACAGGTACACACCTCCTTTTGGCACTGCAGTAACTCTGCACATTTGCATGCAAAGTTGGTGGGCTGTTTTCACTGGGAACACGTTTTGGGTATACAGGGATGGGCAAAATGGGCATCAAATCTGCTGAATGCTATCATTTTGAAGCTCGTGTTATTGTGATGCCCCCAGGCCTCATTTATCTCCCTGAGGACTGGTGCGGGCCTGAACTGCGCAGATAGACAATTTTCACCAACTTTTACAGATGCGCCATAGAAAGCATTTTTTCTGATTGAATCACAGCTTAGTATGGCTCCTGCTTTGACCAAAACCACAAGAGACTACAAAGGATTGTGAACGTTGCCCAGAGCATTTCACAAACTAGTCTCCCATCCATTGACTCTGTCTACATTTCCACTGCCTCAGAAAAGCAGCAGCATTATCAAGGACTCCGTGCACCCACCCCGGACATACTTTCTTCCACCTTTTTCCATTAGGAAAGAAATACGAGTCTGAAAACGTACCAGCCAACTCCAGAATAGTTTCCTTCCTGCTGCCATCAGACTTTTGAATGGATCTACTTCATATAAAGTTGGTCATTCCCTGCACCCTAGCTATGACTCTAACACTACATTCTGCACTCCTTTTCTTCCGTATGATGGTATGCTTTATTGTGTTTTGCACTAAAAACTATACTTTCCACTGTATGCTAAGGCATATGACAATAATAAATCAAATCACTGAGCCTACATTGACAATAATCCTACCCAGGACCTATTCCTGTAACCTCATGTACTTGTCCTGCTAATCCCCTAACACTAAGTGGCAATTTAGCATGGCCAATCAACCTAACTTGCACATTTTTGGACTGAGAGAGGAAACCCATGCAGACATGGGGAGAACATGCAAACCACACATAGATAGTCATCCAAGGCTGGGATTGAAACCAGGTTCCTAGCACTGAGACAGCCATGCTAACCACTGTGCCAGCCATGCTAACCACTGTGCCATCCATAAATACAGAGGGAGAAGAGATAACTTTCGCTTTTGGTAATGACTATCCTCTTTCTTTCAGTGATGACATCAGCAATTTGCTGCCCCTTACACACCTGCCTGATTCTCATATTTATTGATTTTAACTAAAGGCAAAATCAATTGGAGCACTGGACACAGATAAGGTAGGCAATAAGTAACATAAATTAGATACCAAGGTAACACTCAAAGCTTATCAAAAGAGAAAGGTCAAGCTGTAGGCCCAAATATAAACATGCCAGAAATGGTGTCCTCACAAATGCAACTGACGTTGACAACGAGGGAAATTGAATGAAAGACAAACCATGGGGATGTGATAAAGAATGCAGAAAAAAACAACTACATGTTGCAGGGATGGATATCTCAAAGGAACAACAATTCTGTCATGCTAGAATACATTTACTTATCCATGAAGAATAATAAATAAATGCTATCTGTATATTCTGCTGTGCAAATGTGATTCTCAATGGAATGGAAAGAGAGACAGATTGATAGAAATTAGAATTGTGTGAATAGATCTAAAAATAAACCATACAAATTTTTCCAGAGAAAATGGTTGCAAAAATTTCTAAAAAATGTATTATGCTTACTCCTAGTTCACGTTTCAATTATGTATTGCACGACCATTTGCTAAGAAACACGAGTAATATTTACTTTAGTTAACTATAAACCCGCTTCATGCATTATAGGTGGATGAAAAAAAATGTTACAATTAGCCCATTTTATAGGATTCCCAATCTAGACATCAGTTGCAAAAATTCTCATTCAAGCATGAAATGCCTCCAATAATCCCCTTTTTCATATTCACCATGAAGTGCTGGAAATCCACAGGGTGGATGACAAGACAGTGCAGATTCAGTTCATGCAAAATTTGGCTAACCTGCAGAATATACAGCCTAGGGAAGCATGGCGAGCTGAATGTATCAGCAAATTCAGGAGAGAATTTGTTAAGTATCTAGGGACAAAAAATAATGATGAAAGGGTAGAAGCGATATCAGGGATATGGCATTTGATTTGGCACTGAGATCAGTCAGAATAGAATTAATAAATTGACCTTGGTACAAAGTTAAGTAAATTGGCAAACAATTGGTAACAATTTTAAATAAACAAGACAACAACAAAAAAGCTTTCTTCTCCCACCCCAAACATACTGGGCCATCTCTCTCTTGTTAAGTTTGCTATATCTTTATTGCAATCTCTCCCAGCTATAACATCCTGTTCAATACAGTCTCCCTCTCTTTAGTTTTGATGAAGTGTCAAACAGACTCAAAGCTGTTTTCTCTCCTTGCAGATGGTGTCAGACATGCTGAGTTTTTTCAACATTCTGTTTTTCTAACAATAGTTTGTATTTATGTTGTGCCCCCGTAATGCATTACAAAGCAAAATTTGGCTAAAAATGACATAATATGATATTGACCAAAATCTTAGTCAAAGAGGCAGTTTAAAAAGCATCTTAAAGCAGAAAGAGAGAGAGATCTGGAGACTAAAATTTTACGGCCGCTCGCACCCCTGCCTTTACTGCAAGCGAGGACGGAGAATTTGTCACTTGGCTAAGTGACAAATTCTCCATTCATTGCAGAAGGACCAGCATGAACAGCTGAAAAATTCCACCCAGAGTGAAGAGAAATATTTTGTGCGGGGGTGGAATTTCAGAGCTCTGTGCTTGGGTAATGGAAGACACCACCACAATTTGGAAATGATTAAAATCAAGGATATTCATGAAACTAGAATTAGATGAGTGTAGATATCTGGGAGTTTCATGGTGCTGTAGGAGGTTACAGCAATAGGATTGGGTGGAGATCAGGGGTAGGATTGTTGGTTGGTTGCAAGCCAATGGAGGCAATTAAAAGCTAGAACTGAATCACTGGCCCAGAGTTTGTTAGAGTTGGGATCTCCTGGCATACCATTAATTCTGTCTTTTATCTCGCAATGCCAGAAGTGCAAGCTGTAGGCAGCACAGTGCCATAGAGGTTAGCACTACTGCCTCACAGCACTAGAGACCTGGGTTCAATTCCACCCTTGGGTCGTGTCTATGCGGAGTTTGCACATCCTCTCTGTGTCTGCATGGGTTTCCTCCAGGTGCTCCAGTTTCTTCCCACAGTCCAAAGGTGTGCAGGTTAGTTTGATTGGCAACGCTAAATTAACCCTAGTGTCTGGGGGATTAGCAGAGTAAATAAGAAGGGTTACATAAATAGGGCCTGGGCGGGATTGTGGTTGGTGTAGACTTGATGGGCCGAATGGCCTCCTTCTGCTCTGCAGGTATTCTAAAATAATCAACAAATTATTTGAGAATTTTGGTGAACAATGTTGGTGAGAACAACAGCCTTAACAAGTGTGATTTAAGGATTGAAAAATAAACAGAGGAGAAGTGTAAGGACCATAAGACATAGAAGCAGAATTAGGTCACTTGGCCCATCAGATCTGCCCGACATTAAATCATGGCTAATATTTTTCTCATCCCCATTCTCTTGCTTTTTCCCCATAAGCTCTGACCCCCATATTAAACAAGAACCTATTTATCTGTCTTAAAGACACTTCTGAGGCAAAGAGTTCCACAGATTCAGCACTCTCTGGTTGAAGAAATTCCTCCTCATCTCTGTTTTAAAAGATTGTCCCTTCAGTCTGAGGTTGTGCCCTCTGGAGTTTGGTTTCTTCAACTAGTGGAAACATTCTCTCCACATCATTCTATCCACACCTCGCAGTGTCCTGTAAGTTTCAATAAAAGTGCTTCGAAAAGTTAGTCATGGCACGAATCAATTCCAGCCTCCCAGACTACCTGAATCCACTACAGTTTGCCTACCTCTGCAACAGGTCCACAGCAGACACTATTTCCCTGGCTTTGCGCTCAACCTTGGAACACCTAGATAACAAGGACACCTACGTCAGACTCCTATTTATTGACTACAACTCAGCCTTTAACACTATTATTCTCACAAAACATCCCCAAACTCAGTGGTGTGGGCCTCAGCACCTCCCTCTATGATTGGATCCTGAACTTCCTAACTCACAGGCTACAATCTGTAAGAATAAGTCTCAATACTTCGTCCATGATCATCCTCAACATCGATGCCCCACAAGGCTGTGTTTTCAGGCCTTTACTACAATCCTTACACAACCATGATTGTGTGGCCAAATTCCCCACCAATTCACCGTAGTGAATCAGATCTCAAACAATGATGAGACAGAATACATGAATAAGATAGAGAGTCTGGTGAACTGACATGGCAACAATAATCTCTCCCTTAATGTTAACGAAATGAAGGAGATTGTTATTGACTTCAGGAAGCTTAAAGGAGAACATATCCCTGTCTATATCAAAGGCAATGAAATAGAAAGGGTCAAGAACTTCAAATATTTAGTTGTCCAGATCACCAACAACCTGCTCTGATCCCCAATGTTGAAGCTATAGTTAAGAAAGCCCACCAATGTCTCTACTTTCTCAGAAGACTAAGGAAATTTGACATGTCAGCTAACTTTTACAGATGCACCATTGAAAGCATTCTTTCTAGTTGTAACACAGCTTGGTATAGTTCCTGCTCTGCCCAACACTGCAAAGAACTGTAAAGGGTCATGAATGTAGCCCAATCCATCATGCAAACCAGCCTCCCATCCATTGACACTGTCTACATTTCCCATTGCCTCGACAAAACAACCAGCATAATTAAGACCCCACACAGCCCATCTATTCTCTCTTCCACGTTCTTCCTTCTGGAAAAAGATACAAATGCCTGAGGTCACGTACCAACTGACTCAAAAACAGCTTCTTCCCTGCTGCTGTCAGACTTTTGAATGGACTTGCCTTGCATTAAGCTGATCTTTCACCACACCATAGCTATAATACTACATTCTGCACTCTCCTGTTTCCTTCTCTGTGAATGGTACGTTTTGACTGAATAGCATGCGAGAAACAATGTATTTTACTATGTTAATACATGTAACAATAATAATAAATTAAATCAAATCAAAGATCCCTACTCATCCTTCTAAACTCCAATGACCCAGACCCAGAATCCTTAATCATTTCTCATATGACAAGCTCTTCATTCCAGGGGGGATCATTCTTGTGAACCTGCTCTGGACCCTTTCCAAGGCCAGCAATCCTGTAGATATGGAGCCCAAAACTGCTCCAAATGGGTTTTAACCACAACCTTATACAGACTCAGAAGTACGTCCCTGCTCTTGTATTATAGCCCTCTTGACATGAAAGCTAACACTGCAATTCCCTCCCTAACTGTCGACTGAACCTGCAATATTAATCTTAAAAAAAAATCTTAAACAAGGACTCCCAAGTCCCTTTGTGCTTTTGATTTCCCAAGCACTATCCCATTTAAAAGTAATTTATGCTTTCATTCCTCCTTCCAAAGTGCATAACCTCACACTTTTCCACATTGTATTCCATCTGCCATTTCTTTGCCCACTCTCCTAACCTGTCCAAGTCCTTCTGTAGTCCCCTGCTTCCTCAATACCAACTGTCCCTCTACATATCTTTGTACCATCTGCAAACTTAGCAACAATGCTAAGTTCCTTTCTCCAAATGGTTAACGTATATTGTGAAAAGTTGTGGTCTCAGCACAGAGCCCTGAAGCACACCACTAGTCACTGGCTGCCATCTTGAAAAAGACCTCTTTATCCCCTCTCTGCCTTCTGCCAATCAGCCAATCCTCTATCCGTGCCAGGATCTTACCCTTTACACCATGGGCACTTAACTTGCTGAATAGTCTCCTGTATGGCATCCCGATTCTGGCTTGGAAATGTAAATAAATCACGTCCACTGGTTCTCTTTATCTAACTTCCTATTACCTCCTCAAAGAACTCTAACAGATTTGTCAAACATCACCTCTCCTTGACAAAGCCATGCCTCTCAGTCCTATTTTAATCAGGCACTTGCAAGTGCTCTGTAATCACATCATTAATAATGGGCTCTAATACCTTGCCATGACCGAAATTAGGCTAACTGGCTTATAATTTCCTGTCTCCTGCCTCCCTCCCTTCTTAAACAGCAGTGTTATATTAGCTACTTTCCAGTCCTCTGATACCCTCCCTGCCTCCAATAATTCTTGAAAGATCAGCACCAATGCCTCCACAATTTCCTCAGCAAACTCTTTTAGAATCCTGGCGTATAGTCCATCTGGTTCAGGTAATTTATCCATCTTCAGACCTTTCAGTTTCCCCAGAATCTTCTCTTTAGTGATGACCACTATAGTCCCCTCCGTCCCCATGTACACCACCGCCACCCCCCCCCCCCCCCCCCCCCCCCCCCCCCCCACCCCCGACCCTCCTGAAGTTCTGGCATCCCACTGATTAAGACTGATGCAAAGTAACTATTCAGTTCCTCTGCCATTGCTTTGTTTTCTATTATTAATACTTCTCCAGCCTCATCTTTCAGTAGTCTAATGGCTATTTTTGCTTCTCTCTTACCTTTTAAACATTGAAAAAACTCTTCCTATCTTCTTTTATATTATTAGCTAGTTGACACTCGTATTTCATCATCTCCCCCTTATTGTTTTTTCAGTTGTCCTCTGCTTGCTTTTAAAGATTTCTCAACCCTCTGACTTCCCACTAATCCTTGCCACTTTGTATGCTTTCTCTTTTGCTTTTATGCTGTCCTTGATTTCTCTCATCAGCCGTGGATGCCTTGTTCTCTCTTTCGCATGTTTTCCATCCCATAGGATGAATTTCTGTTGTGTCTCTCAAATACCTCTCAAAAACTCCTGCCATTGCTCTTCCACCGTCTTCCCTGCTAGGCTTCCTTTCCCATCAACTCTGGCCAGCTTCTCCCTCATGTTTTTCTAGTTACCTTTACTTGTAATACCGCTACATCTGATTCTGGCTTCTCCCTTTCAAACGGCAAGGTAAATTTTTTCATATTTTGGTCAGTGCTCCCTAAGGGTTCCTTCACCTTAAGTTCCCCAATCAAATCTGCCTCATTACATATCACAAAATCCAAAATTGCCTGTTTCCTAGCAGGCTCTATCATAAGCTGCTTCAAAGAAAACCAACTCTTAGATATTCTTCAAATTCCTTTCCTTGGGATCCACTACCTACCCGATTTTCCCAGTATACCTGCACATTGAAGTCCCCCATGATGATTGTAATATTGCCTTTATCATAGGCCTTTTCTATCTCCTGATTTATTTTCTGTCCCACATCCTGATTATTCCAGGGACCATATACATAACTCCCATTAGGATCTTTTTATCTTTGTGATTCTTCAACTCTACCCAAAGAAATTCTATGTCTTCTAATCCTATATCAATTCTTGCCATCAATTTAACTTCATTCCTTACTAACAATGTAATCCCGCTCCCATTGCCCATCTGCCTGTCCTTCCGATAGGACCCATATCCTTAGATCTCAGCCCTGATCCCCTGGCAGTCACGTCTCTGTGAGGCCCGCAATATCGTACAGGCCAATTTCAATGTGCGCATTTAGGTACAACACCCTCGGTCCTGCACTGACCATCTCCCTTCTCCCACTTGTCACGTTTTTGCTCTGCCTGAGGTTAGATTCCTGCCACCTTCTGTGCTCCCTGCTGTATTACGTGTAAAAGGAAATAGGTGAATTAGAATGAAAGCAGAGAGAGAAAGATAACTAAAGAAAGACAAAGTAAGAAAAAGGCATGAAATAGTCAAGTTTTAAAATCATGAATGATTTATTAGTTCTAGGAATTACTCTAAAGTTTCGGTTGCTCTCTTTTTGGGTCACAGAAGTTAGGTGCCATTGCAGGAGAATAAATTGCATTATTAAAAATGGTACTTAGCTGTTCAGTACAAACCTCCGACTTTCTCTAGCAGTTATTTAATTCGCACCTAAAATGCAAATGCAGCAATTTTTTTTAAATTAATGAGGAGATTGAAGTAAAGTTGCTACTTTCCTGACAGTCAATGTGAATAGAATGAACAGGTGGACATTTAAATGATGGCACTCAGCAGAAAGTGATTAGCCCGTGGGTAAAACAAAAGTCCCAAATGACTTGAAAATCTCTTCAGAGGAAATCACCTCCAATTCCTCTGGATTTACCTGACACAAAGATGATAGGAAAAGAGATTCAACTGTCTTCATAGTACTGGACACCAAAACTGAGTTATGGTGGAAACCCATTCCACAAAGGTTCGCTCCAGTGGTAAGATCAAGAACTTGGTAAAAAAAAATCAGAGATGCGTCTATACTGCAAAATTAGTACATACAGAAATACATATAAATATTTTAACTGAAAAGGGAGGAATAAGATCAGTTAGAAAAAACTTTTCAGTTTAATTGTGCGCACTTCAAGCTGGAACATTTGCACAGTCTGCAAGATGAATGAGTAAAAATAATTTGTGTGGCAAGGCTGGTGTTGTTACAGTGAGTTCTGTGAGAAAACTTGTGAGAAACTGGTCTGGACACTTTAGAACAACTCACCAAATTGCAAATGTCCCATCGTGTAAACTCACTTGTGTATTTTCTTGGCTTGAGCTTTCTGGTCTTGGTGGTGGGGATGGGAGGTGAAAGAGAGGTTGTGGTCGGGGGCGTGAGGTGGGGTGGTCAAAAATGACGCTAGCAGAAGGTCCCACTGTTCATGAGACTAATAACAATCTCCACAAACTTATGACTATACAAGTTAAGTTAGAGTTTATTTATTAGGGTCATAAGTCATCTTACATTAACACTGCAATGAAGTTATTGTGAAAATCCTCTTGTCGCCACACTCCAGTGCTCTTTGGGAACATTGAAGGGGAATTTAGCATGGCCAATGCACCTAACCAACATGTCATTTAGACTGTGGCAGGAAAGTGGAGCATCTGGAGGAAACCCACACAGACACAGGAAGACCATGCAAACTCCACACAATCACCCAAGCCGAGAATTGAACCTGGGTCCCTGGTGCTGTGAGGCAGCAGTGCTAACCACTGTGCCACCGTGCTGCACTTCATGGCATATTTCTTCCTATCAACAAGCTGGATGAATTACGCATTAATTCCCTTAAACGCTTTCAAGCAGTAAGTCTGAAATAATGCTTTACGGCAAAATACCTATGTCTAAACTGTGACTCAGTTGTAGTGATTTTCAGCAGCGAAGGAATTAGTCGCTGAGCAAATGATATATAGTAGATAGATATCTGAGCTTGAAAGAGGGCCATTATTATACCTCTTAAGCAATTGGTAATTGCTGAGAAATTACAAAATGAACTTCACCAGAAAGCTTATACAATCTGTTCAAAAATGTTATGGCTTCTATCTCTAAAACACTCTCCCACAATGTGTTGCTTGGCTTTGGTCTCTTTACCCACTAATTAATTTTAAACACCAAAGCTGCAAAATTTGACTCTGTAGTGCTATTCTCTTTGTCACTATAGATGCTGATTTAGAAGAAAAATGACATCCATTTTGACATCCACACACATGTAGTATATCTGCTGAACAGCACCTCACAATAACAATGTTAGTACAACCATTTGTGTGCCGACTATGCAGGTTGTTTACAGGCTGGGGTGTAATATAGATCTGATGCTAGACCTGCCAAACTGGAGATTTCCCCTGTGGCCAATGTCCTCTCTAAACCAACACAGCTGTACATGTAAATAAAAGCAAAATACTGCAGATGCTGGAATCTAAAACAAAAACAGAAAATACTGGAAAAACTCAGCCTTTTAGATTTAACATTGAGTCCACGTGATTCTTCATCAAATTTAAACAAAAATTAAAACGTGATGGATTAAGATGGGGTGAAAGGGGTGGAGCAGAGCAGAAGGTCAGTGACTGATGGGAGCTAGTTTAGGTTGCAACAAGAACATGTTGGTCATGAGACAGAGGAAGCTTTCATGGCAGCAGAAGGTGCTATTAGTTCCATCAAGACATCAGAATGCGTTAATGGGAGGAGAAAGGTCAGTGCTCAGTGAAAGCATATGTTCAGCAGCATGAAGGATGCTAACCAGCAATATTTAAGAACATCATTATCTAACCCACAGGTTAGAAGATTATTGCTTTCTAACTGGCTTTATTTGAGTTTTAGAAGCACTGTATGTTTGGATGAGACTGCATGGAGCGGTTTTAGATACACAACTTTTCACTTAATACATCAGTGATCTAGATAAAGGAACTGAGGGCATTGTAGTTAAGTTTACAGGTGATGTGAAGATAGGTGGTGAGACAAGTGACATTGAGGAGGCTGCAGAAAGACTTAGACAGTTTAGGAGAGTGGGAAAAGAAATGGCAGATGGAATACAACATGGGAAGGTGTGAGGCTCTGCAGTTTGGTAGGAAGAATAAAGGCATAGACTATATTCTAAATGGGGAAAGAATTCAGAAAACTGATGCGTAAAAGAATTTAGGAGTCCTAGTTCAGGATTCTCTTAAGGTTAATTTGCAGGTTGAATTGGCAGTTAGGAAGGCTAAAGCAATTTTGAGAGGACTAGAATACAAAAGCAAAAGTGTTGTTGTGCTAAGGCTTTATAAAGCTTGCGAGACCAATGTGCAATATTGAGAGCAATTTTGGCCCCTGTATCTATGAAAGGATGTGCTGACCTTGGAAAGGGTCCAGAGGAGGTTCACGAGAATTATCCCAGGAATGAAAGGCTTGACATACGAGGAGTATTTGAGATTTCTGGGTCTGTATGCAGTGGAGTTTAGAAGGATTAGGGTGGATCTCATTAAACTTATAGAATATTAAAAGGCCTAGATAGAGTGGAATGGGAAGGATGTTTCCATTAATATGACAGACTAGGATCCAAAGGCACAGCCTTAGAGTAAAACAATGACCTTTTAATACCAAGATAAGGAGGAATTTCTTCAGCCAGAGGATGGTGAATCTGTAGAATTCATCACCACAGAAGACTGTGGAAGCCAGGTCATTGAGTATATTTAAGATAGAGATAGATAAATTCTTGATTGGTAAGGGGATTAAAGGTTATGGGGAAAAGATAGGAGAATGAAGTTGAGAAATGAATCAGACATGATTGAATGGCAGAGCAAACTCAACGGGCTGAGTGGCCTAATTCTGTATTTTATGGTCTTATGGTGTTGCACATGAAACCATTAATTGCTACTTGCAGAGCTATAGGTATGCTTGGTGAAAAATGCTATTCACTTTGCACCTAGCTGTTGACTTTCCAAAGCCACACAACAACTGGCTGCCAGTGCAATGTAATGAGAACCATGTTGTCATGGAAAATGGACGATTGACCAGATGATTGAACACCAAGCAAAGCTTTTGCTGATTAGACCAATCTGAGTCCTTCCGAGTCACAGTAGTGTGCTACATTCTCTACAACCCGGTAAAGGTGAGGGAACAGTCCATACTACCAATTTGGTGTTGACCTCAGAAGGATAAGGAAGAAGTGAATGAGAATCTGGGTGGTGGGAATGGGAAGGGAGGATTCAGCCAGTTCATCCACTTTCCAGATTGTCAATGAGTGCCTAACGTGATTCTGGGTCCTACTGAATGAAACCTGAAATCTTCATTTGTGCAGGAGTCTTATACTTTACTATCTCTCAGTTACAGACCATCACAGCATCCCCATAGCCAAATTTCAGAAATAAAAGCCAACACTGCACTGCAGGAGTCTTTGCCTAACCTAGTGCTGCACACCAATAGCAACAACATGGGTGGTGGGCGACTTCCAGTGATCCAATGGAGGAGAATGTAGATGTCCTTGTAGCATGTCCTCATGCAGCTCCAGGCCCACTTTTAGTCTGCTCTATATCAGCATGGGCAGCAACAATCTAAGTTAGTAGGATGACAAGAGACAGCAAGGGCATTGGTAGAGTCAAGTGATGGGAGGGAGCACGTATGCTATCATCCTGGAGTTTCAAGTTCCACAAACCCACTGCCAACCCCCCAAGGAAACCTTTCAGCAATCTTCCTGATCTATTGGAGGACAGATTGCCCCTTGAAACATGGATATCTGCAAACATACTAAGCCCAATGTGAGCTAATATGGCAACAAGCTGAATTTTCCTTCCCCCAGCCTGTACTGCAATGGAAGATTAGATAGATATTGGCCACTAGACACTGCATCATCATTGAATCCTCAAATGTTCTCATATAATTGGTCACATGGGAAAGAACACTGCAAGCCCTGCGCAATGCCACTTGCAAAGGTAGAATTTGATTCCTCTATGCTTCTCAGTGACATCAGCCTTTCTGGCAAGTCAGCCAATGCAACAAGCATTTTGATGTGCATGTGTGCATCCTTCTTTACCTTTATAATATTGTCATCTGAGTCCTCTAAAGCAGAAGGCAATGTAATCTTACCCACTGGGGAGCTACCTATCCTTTCCCCTTGGCTTGGCTGCATCCAATTCGTGTTCAATAGTGCACATCAAGCAAATTTCACCTGCAGGATCAGATTGAGTAATGGTGCAGGTAGAGTGTTACTGGCTTTACTATTGATGGTTTGCCAGGATCATGCTTGGGGGGTTTGTGAATGCCGTAACAATAGCTGGCCTTCTATTTGCTCTTTCGAGAAGGGGACCAATTAAATACCTGCTTCTTGGCTCCCTGGCCAACTACAGAGGGCTGGGTAGGATAATGTGATCATTTTAGCAGAGCAATGATCTCTGTTAGAGGCACCTTGACATGTTGCAGAGAAGCACACTGCAAATGCTTTCTCTTCAGACTGCAGGACCTACAGGAATGGAAAGGAGACCTGGAAACAGTGCGCTAGGTCTCCCTCTCCTTCTTGGAGATCCAGCTGAGGGGGCAGGATAAGTTCTTCTAAAGAGAAGGAAGAGGTCCACTCTTTAAAGCAAGAATGGAGGGGGCTAAGAAAATGAATCACCACAATGTGTGCTCCTCCAAGGTGAGTCAGGCAGATCTAGGGTCTGAGGAGGATATGACAGGTTAGTGACATAGCACCTTCAGGTGCTTAGCTCCATAATCTCACTCGGGTGAGATTATGGTCCTCCTTGCAGTTTGATTCATTCCTCTTATCCTCATCTAAATAGCCAACACTCTCACATAGCCTCAGCTGATTTCCCCTTTGCAACCATGCCCCACAGTCACTCTCCATAAATGGTCAGCTTCACTCCTTTATACCAGGCCTACTCGCACACCTCACTACCTTTTTCCCTTGCGGAAGAAGAAAGCATATAAATTGGATACATGGCTGCAAGACACTGGGAGCTCCTTCAGTGATAGGCAGCTCATCACCAACTGGTTATGTGTGATCATCTATTCCTTTGGGAAGGAGGTCATGCCCAGATGGTTGCAAATGTCAGCTGTGACCTTTTATGAGCCTCCTGAGGCACTGGTACTCAGACATATCATTTCAGCCGATTCGCAGAATGCAGATTCTACGGTGGGGGCCTTGTCTCCTTCCAGCTGCATCATGCTGACTATCCCCTCTTCCCCGTGACATGAGGCTGTGCAGAAGACAGCCGGTGCTTTTGCTGATTTTGCTCCTGCTGCAACCTGACTTGAAGTGGTGCAGACGTGCTTTGGGCAGTGGTAGTTCCACACGAATGTGGGTCCCAGGGCATGTTCAGCAACGGGCTACACAACAATGAAAATGAAGAGGCAGTGTGACATTTGTAGTTGCCCGCGTCATTTTGATCAGTCTTGAGAAGATCATACATTGTGAACACTACACCCAATTTCGGGGATGCCTTCTCAATTTAGCCTCCCACAGCAATAAAGTATAGCTCCGCAGTGAGGCGGCGTTTAAAACAATAAAGCATGAGTGCCCTTCTGATCAATATGCTTGTAGGATGGCACATATTGTACACTGCTGTTTTTGAAATTTGATTGCCCCAGGAGTTTGACTTCATAGCTCACAAACCTGCAGCAACCTTTATTCATATCCCAAGTAATCAGCTTCAGAACAGCAATGCTGATTTATACAAATATTAGAAATCTTCTGCTGTGATTATCTCCCAGGCAACTTGAATCTTTTGATAATACATTAAACTTCCACATCTACCACAGTACTTTCCCTGTTATAGGCTGATGTTCTCTTTTAAAGAGCATTTCACACAGTCACGTAGTCTTGGTGTTCTGTTAAATTGATAGGAATTGATAACAGCAGAGAGCCTTGTATACTTTTTGCAAACAATAGGCTGAATCTTCTGAGTGTTAATCCACTCCTTTCTTCTCTTTCACACAGAATTCTTTTCTGGGCAGGGTTTCCAAACCAGTCTCTTCAGCAATGCACCTGTCCTCAGAATCCTTCTTTGCATCAGAGGGTCATCAGAGATAACAACTGAGTTCCTTCTTTACAGCACAAGCAGATCAGGAGCAGGAACGGAGGATGGGGTGGGGGTGTCACGGGATCGGATGATCAGGGTGATTGGATGCAGGACAGAGAGAACTAGGGGCCGGGGACTGGGGGGGAGTGGGGGTGTCAGTTATACATTGGCCAGGAGTTAGACGTGATTTTTCTTCTGCCAAACCTTTCATGAATAACTATCCAGGTAAACAAGGTGGAACTCTCCGAAAACATATCCAGCTCTGAGTTACTGACAAAGGTGATCTGCCCATTGGAACCAGGAACTTTTGAGTAATTTCCTTAGCAACCTTGCATTGAGACCTCCATCCATTGATGCATCTAGCTTGGTATCTTTTCCCCCCCCAAATAGTGCTGGACCATTCCATTTCTGACCTGTGCTTCAGAAATATGGAGTGTAGTTGTTCTGGAAGTCCTTCCTCATGAAGCTGCACTGGCAGAGAAAACTAAGCCACCCATCCTTTTTATGGCATTAGCTTTATTATTTTGGTAAGTCTGCATTCTGGAAAACAGTGAGAAACTTTAGAAAATTCAATCGATTTTCAGTGTGATAGCAAATGAGAGTGAGTTAGGTAAGTGGGAAGCATGGTGAAGTGCTTGCTGATTAGGGTGGTGACATGGGCATATTGCCAGTTGATTGGGTGGAAGGAAGTATGGGGAGGAAGGAGGGGAGAAAGATTATGCCAGAGGATCAGGGGGTTTGGGTTGGGGTTAGAGGGTCAAGGATGAGGGAGGACATGGGTTGGAGTTGGAGTCTCATAGAGCAGGGGGAAGGGGGTGGGGGGGTAGGGGAAGAGCCGGATAGTCACGGGAGTTGAGAACCGGAGGGTCACGGGGCTAGCAGGAGGGGATGGGGCACCAAGGGAGGGGCGGGGGACCCGGAATGGGTTTAAGGCTCAGGAGAGTTGGAGGGAGTTGGAAGGTCGGAGGAGTTAGAGAGTTGAGTGGTTGAGATTTTGACAGTGGAATCTATGGGCTTAGTTATAGTTTACCCACAAATTAGATAATCCCTGTTTATCAATTCCTGAATATCTACTCAGGAAAGTCATTCAGATCCCTCCAAAGTCTCTGATTCTAACTCAGATATGGGAACTTTCTCAAAGCTGTCTTGAATTGCCCATCAGAAGTTGAAACTTTCTGAAAATGCAGTTCACACATGGTGCTTGTGCTTGGAGCTCTGCGGGGTGCCATGTACACAGTGCAAGATTTGACAGCGTTTGGATAGAAATCAACATGTTAATGCACAAAGTGGACAGGGCAAATCTTTAATCCACCTCTTGTTAAAGGTAGTGACCCCTCCACATCAAGGCTTGATAGTGGGAATGTTGAAGTGGCTCCTGAGACAAAGGGTGATCATTATTCCATAGCCAAGTGGATTTGAACCATCGTGCCCATTGTATTATGATTGGTGGACTAATTGTCTAACCATGTTACAGGCTTGACTGGCTTACAGGAGTTTATTTAAAATATCAATGAATCTTCCAATGGGAAGATGTGTGCATGTTGCTGACATTGGCCCCTGCATTCACTGGAAGTATCTCTTCTTGGAAGATGAGTCACAAACCAGGACTGAGATGTTCCAATATTCCTCTGGAGATCCCAATTGGAAAGATAAGGGAATGTTGTACCCAGTGGAAAGAACAGACCCTTGTAGCAGGCTTAAACATAGACAGTCGAAGCAGCAAATGCTTGGAGCATCTCTTTCCCCTATGACTAGATGCAATGGAGAAGATTAGTGCCAGATTAGAATATTAATGATGCCGTACAGATTCCCAGTTTCTTCATTACAACAAGGAACAACACTTCCGACTCACTTTCCCAGCATTCTGAACACTTAGTTCCATGTGCCACATTCTTCCCCTTCCATCAAAATGGAATATCGGGCCACCTCCTTCTCATTCTGATCACATACAAACACACTTGTTGCTTTCACAGAGTTTTGTTCTCTCCTGATAGCAACAGCTGAACAATGACCTTCCCTGATGACTCTCTCTTTTAACTTCAACTTCACAGTGCAGCTGCTTTCTTTCAGTGGAGTGTTATTCTGTTTGCAGTTTGCTTTCTCTCTCTCTCCCAGCATGCGGACTATATGAAAATGTCACACACAAAATGCACATCTCCTTGAACGTTCAGACACCAAGTCTTGTCTTCCCTTTTCTTCAGGATGAACTGGCTTACAACCCAGCACACAATAGGGCAGATTTTGCATCAAATTAATAGTGAGGTTAATGGTGCCCTCCATTAACCAGTGCAACAATGTCAAACATAGTTTGCAACACTGCAGGTAATGGAAGTCAGAAATAGAAACAAAAAGTGCTGGAAGCTCTCAGCAGCTCTGGCAGCATGTTTGGAGAAAGAAACAACATTAACATTTCAGCTCAAAGACATCTCTGCCTGCAGTCGTTACTCATTTAAAAGAAATACTCCTTTCTTGAAGTTACAAAGGCAATGCACAGAGTGAATAGGGCAAGTCCTTAATCCATCTCATGTTTGCTCCAAAAACCAAACCAAATTCAAATTGAATCCAATTCATGATCCCCACAAGAGATGCATACAAGATCCAAGCTGACAAGAAAAGGCATTGCCTTTTAATCTATGGCTTGATCTGATGCTTGATCTTAGCCGAAAGGCTCCAATCTTTGCTCATTATTGTCTTTCAGATGGGGTTAACTCGAATATGGAATCATCAGTATTTCATCCCTCTAATTAGAAACAAAGGATTAAGACCAGCGCAAGGTAATTGATCAAATGGTTGAAGAAAAACAATGGCTAGCTACCCAACCTTTGTGATTATGATTTTGAGAGTGTTTCCTATACAGTAATGGCTTCATAGGCTTTAATATGACAGAGGTTTCTTCATTTTTTTCATATTGGAGTTTAATTACCATTTCTTTCTGTAGCTAGGATGCCTTCGTTGCCTTTCATTCAAATAGTACAGCATCAGCGTATGGAGTCAAATTTCATTAAAATGTAGCGACCCAATGGACCTAATTAGGTTGAGAGATAGAGAAGTTCACTAAGCCCATTACCATTTGTGAAGGAGAAAACGGAACAATGATGGACGAGTTGTTTCCTTGCCAATCGTTATGATGACAAATTAAGAGAATGCTCTTCCCAGTGAGAGTTATGATATTTTCTTGATGTTATTATTTGGATAAGCAAAAATTGGCTCATTAATAATTGTGGTAAACCAACCAAAATAATCTTTCCAATCATTGCACATAATTCAATGTAAATAAACTCTCAAGTAATTTATTAGAAACCTTCCCTAACCCATGTTTATGATCCAGTCAGTTGTATGTATATCCAATCAGTGGAATAAATTAATGGAAAATGCTATTAACAAAATAATTCAAAGATAGTAATTATGGTCTGTCAAAAGCCGGAATGTTAGGCGGAAGTGACAGGTTATGCATTATTATAAGATTTTGGAGGTTCAGCCCCAAATCAGACCAAAGGTTGGTGTGAAACATCCTTTCTTTCATGATACCACGCTTCAGTATATAAACTAGAAACATAAAAGCTAGCTACTGTTGCAGTGGTATCATTGAGCCTCCCTCCCTCCTCTTTTGCTAGTCTTCACTTGAGCCGATTTAATGGCATTTCTATCAAGACTTTGGACATACATTATATATATAAAAATATCTGTATGTTATTGAATGGCGGAGCAGGCTTGAGGGGCCAGATGACCTACTCCTGCTCCTAGTACTTATGTTCTTATAAATATTCCAGCAGATTGAAACCATATGTTAAAATTTTGGAAAAGACACCAGCACTGACATTTACTTGTGCACACATGCATACTGATTTCCATTATCACAGGAAGCTTTTTTAAAGATCCCAGCTTCAGACAGGAGATTGAAATCAAATATTAAAATAAGACCTGCCTCACTTTGTTTCCTTTAGAGCTTCCAATTCATGTGTCCAATTCAGGCTTCTCGTGCATTGAGCTTATCCTCTCTCCTATTAAATCTTTCCCATATATTTCAGGGTGACATTGAGAGTGATTATGTACCAGAACATGGAGGGTGGCGAATATAACAACTATCTTAAAAAAGGGAGACGCAGTCAATTCACACAGGAACAAGTTAGTTTAAATATTGTAGTTGGGAAAATTTTTCAATCATCATTGAAAGATGAAATAATTAAACATCTAAATGAAGACAAAATAAACTGAATCCTTTCAAAAAGGATTACTATGATTGACAAACCAATACAATCTTTGAGGAGGTGACAGAGGGAAACGTAGTTTGCAAGGCAGGCTTTCTAAAGACCTTTGGCAGTTAACTTACAGAAAGCTATCGGACAAGATTAAATAAAATGACAGTAGAACAGGAGATAATTTAACTCAAATTAATAAGGGAGGAAAGGTAGGGTAAGAGTCAGTTCTATTCTTTAATGCAACCACTCCTTCCCAGCCCACCCACTCCCTGTCTCCTTCCTCTTTTGCCACGTAGAAATATATGTGCTTTGTGCTCAATCTCTCTGATATTTGCGGATTTCCTGCTGTTAATCCTTTGATTTATTTGTTAATTTCTTTGGAGACATTAGGAACAGGAGCCTCCTCTTGCCACCTCCCCCCCCCCCCCCCCCCCCCCCCCATTGACCTCTGAGTCTGTTCTGCTATTCAGTCAGATCACGGCAGATGTGCAATTCAACTCCATTCACTTCGCTTTGATCCAAAAACTTCAACACTCTTAAAAGAAGAAAAAATTATCAATCTCGGTCTTAAAAATGTCAATTATTCCAGCATCCATCGTCCTCTAAGAGAACGGGGGTGGGGTGGGAAGGAGAGAGAGAGAAAGAGAAAGAGAAAACTAGTTCCAGATTCCTAATAACATTTGTGTGAAAATGTGCTTCCTGACTGCACTGTCAAAGAATCTGGTTTTAACTTTATATTCATGCTCCCTTTTTCTAAATTCCCCCACCAGAGGGAATAGTTTCTCTGTATCCAGTTTATTGAATCCTCTGATCGTTTTTAGTACCTCAGTTAAATCAACACTCAATTTTTTAAATTCATGGGAATACAAACTAAATACAGGCAATGAGCCCTCTTAATTTAACCCTTTGAAACCCATTGTAATTTCTGAGAACTGTTTCCAAGATCAATATATCCTCAAGGTGTGTGCCCAAAAATGAACACCTTACTACACTCACGATCTGACAAAGGCACTGACTGTACAGCTGAATTATAACTTGCTTCTTCTACATCCTATCCCCCTCCAGCTAAAATTTCATTACTCTTTTTGATTACTTCCTGTACCTGCCAAAGTCATTGAAACCTTCTCATCATTCTGAACTTTGGCAGATCAACTCACCATTGACTATTGCTTATTCTTTTCCCTTCTAAAATTGTGGTGAGAGCAGTCAGGAACGTAGAGCCTTCAGCAACCACATCCCAAGATAACAAGTGATGGTCTAACTATTCTTGATGTAAAGATGCCGGCGTTGGATTGAGGTGGTAAGAACTCAGTAAGAATTTAGCAACACCAATTTTTAATCCAACCGATTTATTTGATAGTAAAATAGCGAGCTTTCAACACTCTGTGTCTTCCTCAGGCAAATGTTGCCTGAGGAAGACACAGAGTGTTGAAAGCTCGCAATTTTACTATCAAATAAATCGGTTGGATTAAAAATTGGTGTTGCTAAATTCTTACTGAGTTCTAAGTATTCTTGTCAGATGTGAGGCAGTGGCATTTGCAGCTGATGCACAAAAACTGCCTGTTTCATAGGCTGAAGTGAAACTTTATCTTTTGCTGAAGCAAAACCTAGGTGTTAGGACAAACAATGAAGACTCCCAGTGATCTTAAGGCCACATTCACCATCCACGCGAATACTGGTAGAGGCTCAGGATCTCGCCAGCGACAGGATCACAGCCTCGACTCTGCCCCGCCTCTCACTGATGATTTCATCAGAGCTCATGCCCATAATGGGTGTGAATCTGCTTTATATGAATTTGAAAGGATGTTAAAGTTATGAATCCACCCCCTCACACATATTGACCTACTGCCATATGTTGCCAACATGACGTTACGTCAGCATGCTTTCCACCCGTTCACCTGGAGGTGAAACTGTTGTGGGAAGGTTTCCATAGGGGTCACAAAGGCAAGTGTAGCCCCCCAAGTAAAAAGGAGATGGTGAGGCAGTCATCTGGCAATGCTCCTGGAACTATTGCTTGGCATAGATTGACACTGTCACCCATTAGAAGTCCCATGTGGAGCCGGGGGGTGGGATTCATTCAGATTGTGGACTGAGAGCCACCAATAATGTTTTTGGGAGGGGGGATGAGCAACAATTGTGGAACGTTGGTAATTGGATGTGGGGGGTGGGGGGTTTATTCCTGTTATAAATTGGGGTGCCCTTTAAAGATGGCACCCCAATCTCAGAGTAGCTGGGTGTGTTGAGGCCCTGGCCTCCTGAATGGCAGCGTTGTCACCTTGTTTTTTTTTGCATGTAGTGTCATAAATCTGGAGCGAAAACTGGTTGGTTTCTCTGGAGAGAATCACATCAGTTTTCTCACCGGAAACAACTCTCTGCTCTTTTTTGGTTAAGATTGTTGGCTAAAACATTCTTCACACTCACATCACCAGATGAGGACACATCCCTCAAGCTTACTGATATCAAAAATGTTGTAAACTTAAAAATAATTTCAATAGTTTTAAAACGCTTTAAAATAAAGTCTGTTGGGTATGACATCTGTGTATCAAAATAACACAGCTCCCCTCTCAACAACCGCCTCCACTTTTATGGCTCCACATCTCCTTTTCCAAAGGCTTTGCTTCCTGCCTCTGACTCCTCAGTCCTACGTTAAAGCAGCACTTAATAGAGAAGAGAATCACTGCAAAACCGTTCAACATTTTCCCCTCTCTTCAGCTGCAGTTGTCGACATCAGAGGGACTGAGGAGAGAATTTGTGGGTGGCAGGTGCGAGAGGATTGGTGCAATAGGAAAGGAAGATCCAAGAGTCGGGGTAACCTGGGACGGGGAGCCAAGGAAATTGTGAAAAAACATTTTTTTGCTGATTATGCATTTTCATCTACCTGGCCTGTCACTTTTACATTCCTCAAGTTTTTTTTTTAAAAGAGCAACACAGCACGGGAAACAGGCCCTTCGGCCCAACGAGCCCGCACCGCCGTCATAACTATATAGTAGCAAATCCATTATCCTATTATATTATTCCTATATAATAATATATATATTATTCCTAATATGGAAAATTCTCACTATAGGGACAATTTGCTTCCCAATCAGCCTAAGAGCGAATTTTTGGGTTGTGGGAGGAAACCGGAGTGCCCGGAGAAAACCCACGCAACCACGGGGAGAACGCGCAAACTCCCGCAGACACCGGCCCAATTCCAAGTGTCTGCACAGCCACATCGATAGTCTCTGAGCTGTCATGGTGCCCTTCAGATGGTCCACATAAAGCACTCATTTACGACATGAGGTACCAGGCAACCCATGAATCAACATCCAAGAGCTGTACCCGCACCACCTGCCGAATGCATGCTCAATGTTGGTCAAGTATGGACCGAATTACCTGTGGAAAAAAGCCTTTTCTTCTGTTTGCTGGCTTACACCTGCGATCATCAGCCTTAACACCTTGCACTGAATTTTACATGCACGTTGTGGGAAAATAGGCAAAATTCTCAAATTAGTGGTCCCTGCTATTAAGAGTCACACCAGCAGGACCATTGGCATTGTCTCTGGAGCCCATCCCAATGCACCACAACTTTTGGCACAATGACAAGGACTGCTGCCTCACGGCGACAGGGATCCGGGTTCAATTCCCAGCTTGGGTCACTGTCTGTGTGGAGTCTGCATGTTCTCCCCGTGTCTGCATGGGTTTCCTCCAGGCACTCTGGTTTCTTCCCACAGTCTGAAAAGACAGGCTGGTTAGGGTGCATTGACCATACTAAATTCTCCCTCACGTGTACCCGAACAAGCACCGGAGTGTGGTGACTAGCAGACTTTCACAGTGACTTCATTGCAGTGTTAATGTAAGCTTACTTGTGACACTAATAAATAAACTTTAAACAACTTTCAGTTTTGATCCCAAGTCA
Organism: Sphyrna mokarran; assembly: GCA_024679065.1. Taxonomy (NCBI): domain Eukaryota; kingdom Metazoa; phylum Chordata; class Chondrichthyes; order Carcharhiniformes; family Carcharhinidae; genus Sphyrna; species Sphyrna mokarran. The sequence continues at coordinate 47,160,146 of JAGIQG010000017.1, forward strand.
TGTCACCAGAGGTTGTGATGCCATTGCATCCCTCAGTTGGAACAAACCTCTCAACATTGCTACCACTGAAAAAGAAATTCCAGGCCAATAAACAATTGGACATAAACTCCATGTTTTTTTAAATGATTACTTCTTACAGTCTCACATTCTTTAACCTCCTGCCTTGTTGAAAATAATGCATTACAATTGTTAAATGGCAACTTGTTCTTCCACATCACAATGTGCAATGTAAGATAATTTACATTAAAATCATTAAAGTCGCCTACACGCATCTGTTAAGATCCCTCTTAATATTAATATTGCAAGGCATGATTTAGATCTCTTTGTTTAGGAAAAAAAAATCCATTAAAAATCAGAACCTTCTGAAAAACCCTGAGAACTAGCCCAAGAGAGAATGATGGAATACCTATTGGCAGCAGCATTTTGATTGCTCTGTTCTGTCATTTTGATGATCAAAGTAAAATGCTGAACTGCTCTAAGGTTTATGTTTGTAATTTGCTCAAACACCATGTATTGCCAAGCCAGTTAATATAAAAGAACTGATTTAAAAGAATTTTATCAAACTACATCATAGATCCAAGGCTGTGACAGGCAGAGGGGAAACATTCGAGGAACTGGAATAAAGTTCTGCCGCTTTGCTAGCGCACAAAGAATGTACAAAAGGAATTACCTTTGACACTGACAACAGAACACAGAAAAACTACAGCACAAACAGGCCCTTTGGCCCATAAGTTGTGCCTATGATATCCATACCTACTAGGCTTACCTATAACCCTCAATTCTATTAAGTTCCACGTACTCATCCAGAAGTCTCTTTAAAGACCCTATCAAATTTGCCTCCACCACCACCGACGGCAGCTGATTCCACTCACCCACCACTCTGAGTGAAAAACTTACCCTGATATCTCCTCTGTACCTACTCCCCAGCACCTTAAACCTGTGTCCTCTTGTAGCAACCATTCAAGCCCTTGGAAAAAGCCTCTGAAGATCCATCCGATCTATACTTCTCGACATCTTACATACTTCTATCAGGTCACCTCTCATCCTTCGTCTCTCCAAGGAGAAAAGACCGAGCTCCCTCAACCTATCCTCATAAGGCCAATCCAGGCAATATCCTTGTAAATCTCCTCTGCATCCTTTCAAAAGCGTCTACATCTCTGTAATGAGCACAGTACTCAAAGAGAGGTCTGACTAGGATCTTATATAGCTGCAGCATTATCTCCTGACTCCTGAACTCAATCCCTCGATTGATGAAGGCCAATGCACCATACACCTTCTTAACCATATCCTCAACTTGTGAGGCCAATTTAAGAGTCCTATGGACTCGGACCCCAATCCATTTGGATCATTTCGCTAACTTTGGGAGGTTTTTTTTTTAATATTTATTCATTGGACATGGGAGCTACTGGCTGGCCAGTATTTATTGCCATTCCTAGTTGCTCTCTGATGGCAGTTGAGAGTCAGCCACATTGCCATGGCTCTGGAGTCAGATGTAGGCCAGGCCAGGTAAGGACAGCAGATTTACTTCGCTAAAGGGCATTACTGAACCAGATGGTTTTATTCGACAATTGACAATGATTTCATGGTCATCAGTAGGTTCTTAATTCCAGATAGATTTTCGTGAATTCAAATTCCTCCATCTACCACACAGGGATTCAAACCAGGTCCCAGAACATTAGCTAAATTTCTGGACTAATAATCTAGTGATAATACCATTAGGCCATTTCCTACCTCACGCAGAACAGCAGTTAAATTTAAATTAGGTTCCCAATTGCGCACCTGGAGTCCCATTTAAATAGGTTAATGAAGTGTCTCACCTTTGCAAGGCAGGATATTCACACATCACAGTCTGGTGCTATAAAAATTATGGCAGGTGTGTGCTTGCTGGGTTGGGATCATTCAGATTTTAGAAATTAACATAGGAAACACAGAACAGCCCTTCGGCCCTCGATGTTGTGCTGAACTTTATCCAAAACCAAGATTGAGCAATCCCACTCCTTATCATTCTGGTGTGCTCCATGTGCCTAACCAATCACCGCTTGAAAATTCCTTAAGTGTCCAACTCCACTATCACAGCAGGCAGTCCATTCCACACCCCAGCCACTCTGAGTAAAGAACCTACTTCAGACATCCCTCCTAGATTACCCACCACGAACCTTATACTTATGCACCCTAGTAAGAGCTACATCCACCGAGGAAATAGTCTCTGAACGTCGACTCTATTTATTTCCCTCATCATCTTATAAACCACTATTAAGTCACTTCTCATCCTCCTTCATTCTAAAGAGAAAAGCTCTAGCTCTCTCAACCTTTCCTCATAAAGCCTACCCTCCAAATCAGGCAGCATTCTGGTAAATCTCCTTTGCATTCTCTGCAACATTTCCACATTCTTCTTATAGTGAGGTGACCAGAATTGAACACAATATTCCAAATATGGTCTCACCAAGGTCCTGTACAGTTGCAGCATAACCCCATGGCTCTTAAACTCTAATCCCTATTAACAAACGTAACACGCTATAGGCATTCTTCATGGCTTTATCCATTTTAGTGGCAACCTTCAGCGATGTGTGGATATGAACCCCAAGATCTCGCTGATTGTCCACACTCCTCAGGACCTTGCCATTGAGCCTATAATCAATATTCAAATTTATCCTACAAAAATGAATCACTGCGCACTTATCAGGGTTAAACTCTATCTGCCATTTTTCAGCCGAGCTCTGCATCCTATCAATGTCTTGTTGCAGCCTAAGAAAACCCTCCATCTCATCCACTACTCCACCAATCTTGGTATCATCAGCAAATTTACTAACCCACCCTTCAGCCCCCTCTTCCAAGTCATTGATAAAAATCACAAATAGCAGAGGACCCAGCACTGACACCCGTGGTACATCGCTGGTAACTGGTGTCCAGTCTGAAAATTTTCCATCCAGCACCACCTTCTGTCTTCAATAGGACAGCCAGTTACTTATTCAATTGGCCGAATTTCCTTCTATCTCACACCTCCTCACTTTCTTCATGAGCCAACCATCAGGAACCTTATCAAATGCCTTACTAAAATCCGTGTATACGACATCAACTATTTTACCTTCATCACACACTTAGTTACCTCCTCAAAGAATTCAATCAAATTTGTGAGGCAAGACTTGGCCCTCACGAATCCACACTGACTATCCTGGATCAAGCTGCATCTTTCCAAATGATCATAAATCTTATCCCTCAGGACCTTTTCCATTAACTTACCAACTATCGAAGTAAGACTGACTGGCCTATAATTCAGTAAGAAGTCTCACGACATCAGGTTAAAGTCCAACAGGTTTATTTGGTAGCAAATGCCACTAGCTTTCGGGACTTTTCCCCTTTGTCAGATGAGTGGGAAGTTCTGATCACAAACAGGGAATATAAAGGCACACACTCAGTTTACAGAATATTCATTGAAGTGTGAGTCTCACTGCAATTCAAGTTTTAAAAGTGCAGACAATGTGAGTGGAGATAGCATTAAGCACGGGTTACAGAGATGTGTACTGTCTCCAGACAGGACAGTTAGTGAGATGTTGCAAATTCAGGCAAGTCATTGGGGTTATAGATAGTGTGACATGAACGCAAGATCTTGGATGAGGCCGTCCTCATGTGTGCAGAACTTTGCTGTCAGTCTCTGCTCAGCAACTCTGTGCTGTGTGTCATGAAGGCCGCCTTGGAGAACGTTTACCCGAAGATCAGAGGCTGAATGCACGTGACCGCTGAAGTGCTCCCCAACAGGAAGAGAACGGTCTTGCCTGGTGATTGTCAAGTGGTGTTCATTCATCCGTTGTTGTAGCGTCTGCATCGTCTCCTCAATGTACCACACCGCAGGACATCCTTTCCTACAGCATATCAGGTAGACAACATTGGCCAAGTTGTAAGAGTATCTACCATGTACCTGTTGAATGGTGTTCTCATGTGAGAGGATGGCATCCGTGTCAATGATCCGGCATGTCTTGCAAAGATTGCTATGGCAGAGTTGTGTGGTGTCGTGGTCACTGTTGTCCTGAAGGTTGTGTAGTTTGCTGTGGACAATGGTCTGTTCCAACCTGTGCAACAAGCTTCCTGTCTGATTGAAAATTGAAATATGCCTAGATTCTGAATCAATAGCCGAGATTTTCCATTCCCGCTGCAGGGGATTGTGGCCAGCCTATCAAAGGTCTATTAACTTTCAATTGGACTGCTAAATCCTTGTGGCAGGCAGGAGCAGCTGGAAAATCCCGGTGGCAGGAGAGGCACAAAATCCAAGCTAGTCCCAATTGCCTGCATTTGGCCCATATCCCTCTACACCTATCTTACACATGTAACTGTCTAAATGCTTTTTAAAAGACAAAATTGTACACGCCTCTACTACTGCCTCTGGCAGCTCGTTCCAGACATCCACCACCCTCTGTGTGAAAATATTGCTCCTCTGGACACTTTTGTATCTCTCCCCTCTCATCTTAAACCTGCGCACTCTAGTTTTAGACTCCCCTACCTTCAGGAAAAGACGCTATCTAAGTGGATATTCCCTCGTAACAGTGCTGCGCCAGAGTGTAAGCCTGGATTTTCTGTGTTGAATCCTCCGGACTGGTGGTTTGAACCTACACCTTCTCGCTTAGATATGAGATTACTATCAATTGAGCCATGGCTGTCACTGGAATCTTTAAAAAGTGAGTAATCTTTCGTTGTCAAGGCAGTGAATGAAATAGCTTTGCTTTTTTTTTGCTGTTCTGTACAATTTAAATGAAGCCACTTATTTCAAAAGCAGGTTTAGAATGACACAATATGGTCAATGTTCATTAAAAAGCAATCTCAGTCACTCACAAATGCAATCATAAACAAGTTAGATGAAAAAATGCTGGTTTCCTCTCATGAACACAAACAAAATACATCACAAAATTAGAGAGGCAAATAGAAAATCAAGTCAATAATATGCTGAATTAAAATCCCATTCAATTGATTAATGAGTTACACTTTTTCTCACAAATGAAGGGTTCTAAAAGCACGTTAAATGGATGATGCTCGTGATGTGCAGCTGCACACATTGAGAGAAATAGGTTACCCTGGTTGGCACAGTGCATAGAGATGAGTTGTCTGAAAGCCTGGCAGAAAATAGCTGACAGGGTGATTGATTGCTCACTACAACACCCAGAAATCCTGGTTATAAATGTGAAAGATAATGTCACACTTGTGGAAGGATGCCAGAGTAATGCTATTCAGGGGATTTCCATAACAAGCCTGCAAACCCAGTATAAGCCAGTTGCCCTTGTATTGCTCATCGCTCCAAAGCTCTCATTGAGTATTATAGGTCTTTTCAACGGTTAGGGAGCATGCTCACAGAGTGCCATAGCTGACAGCTAAGCTGCAATCTACATTTGAAATGGTCGCACTGAGACAGGGTATCATACAGTCAAGCCGTGGAAAATGCCTAGCTTTGTGTTGATTTACCAGTGCATGGATGAGCTACAGAATGAACCCCTCCCTAAAGCCCTACAAAACTGAAATCTTCCAGCCCTCAACACAACTGCCACTGCTTTTGTTCATGACTGACAGCTAGTCTTTTAACCGGCCTGGCCTTAAAATCTTTGGATATCTATGCTCTCTTTTATGACATCCTCAACATCTATTGTTTCCAGCATTGCAACAGTGAGCACACTTCACAAGTACTTTATTGACCGCAGAGTATGCTGGGACATACAAAGGACTTGAATGCTGCTGTATGAGAGTAATAATGCATAAGGGTAAATATGTATGAGGGTGTTTCTTTATCTCTCTTTTTGACCCAGTTTATAGTCACTCCCCCATCCTCCCAATATATCTCTTTAGCATCGTCATACAGTGGGAATAAATTACCCAAGATTAACGCTGATGAATTTTGGAAACTGCTAGTCAATGAGTTTAGACGGTTAACTGAAATAGCACTGCATGATTACTTTTTTACTTTGGGGGCACATGTTTTTAAATTTTCCAACTATCTCTCCTCATTATGCTCTCAAACCATACAAAATGAAACAGAACACTCTCTCATATCCCTGAAGAGAGACACAGGAAGCTATGAATTTGAAAACCTCAAAATCAAAAAAGGAATGGCCAATCGAATACATTGAAACAATCATGAAATTTGCACATATTTCAAAAAGGCATCAGTTGCACACCTATTGTCAGGCTGATTCTAATCTCAGTCAGACCATGAATGGAACACATTTTTTTGTTCAGCTGTCAGCTGAACGATACAAGCAATAATTAAGGGCTCTTAACAGTTACTAGAACAAAACCTAGCGAAATATACATCCATTTTGTCACAACAGTGAAGCAGGATTCAGAAGACAACTGTCTGAATTAGTTCTGGAGGAAGCTTGCTGTCAAAGATCTTTCGGCCATAGTGAACTGAGGTGAGTGGAGTTGTATAGTGGACTGTAAGACTCACATTGAGTGCATTTAGTGAATATTACATGAACTACATTTGTATGGAAGCATCTCAGAGTGCAACCTGATCTCTGTAGACAACTTAAATATCATTGTACCATTTGGAATGTCCACTTTGAAATCTCTGTAATGTTTCTTCGACTGCATTAAGACACCTCAGAGTGCAACATAATGTATGTAGAGAACCTAATATTATTGCACTCTGTGTGATGGCCATTTCAAAATGTTTGTAATGTTCTTTCAGATATTTTATGAAACAATGGTCTCTTGCCCACAGCCACCTCAATGGCAACTTTTGGATGGGTGAGTCAGAGTGTTAGAGGTTACAGCATGAAAACAGGCCCTTTGGACCAACTTGTCCATGCCACTCTTTTGCTTTTAAAGCCCATAAGCTAACTCCAATTGCCCATATTTGGCCCATATCCATCTATACCCATCATACCCATGTAACTGTCTAAATGCTTTTTAAAAGACAAAATTGTACCCGCCTCCACTACTATCTCTGGCAGCTTGTTCCAGCATTTATCACCCGCTGTGTGAAAATATTGCTCCTCTGGACATTTTTGTATCTCTCCCCTCTCACCTTAAACCTATACCCTCTAGTTTTAGACTCCCCCACTTTTGGGAAAATATATTGACCATCTAGCTGACTATATACCTCCTATTATTTTATACACCTCAGCCTCCTATGCTCCATAGAAAAAAGTCCCAGTCTATCCAACCTCTCCTTATAACTTAATCCATCAAGTCCTGGTGGCATCCTAGCAAATCTTTGCTGCACTCTTTCTAATTTAAAAACATCATTTCTATAATAGGGTGACCAGAATTGCACACAGTATTCCAAGTGTGACGTTACCATGTCTTGTACAACTTCAACAAGACATTCCAATCCTGTATTCAATGTTCTGACCAATGAAACTAAGCATGCCGAATGCCTTCTTTATCACTCTGTTCACCTGTGACTCCATTTTCTCGGAGCTATGAACACGTACCCCTCGATCTCTTTGTTCTGTAACTCTCTCCAGTGCCCTACCATTAACTTAATAAGTCCTGCCCTGTTTCAGTCTGCCAAAATGAATCACCTCACATTTGTCTAAATTAAATTCCATCTGCCATTTGTCGCCCACTGGCCTAATTGATCAAGATCCCGATGCAGTTGGAGCTAACTTTCTTCACTGTCCACAATGCCAACAATTGTAGTGTCATCTGCAAATTTACTAACCATGCCTCCTACATTCGCATCCAAATCATTAATATAAATGACAAATAATAGTGGACCCAGCATCGATCCCTAAGGCACACTGCTGGTCACAGGCCTCCAGTTTGAAAAACAACCCTCTCCAACAACCCTTTGGCTTCTGTCAAGAAGCCAATTTTGTATCAATTTAGATACCTCACCCTGGATCCCAAGAGATTTAAACTTATGCAACAACCTACTATTTCCCCTTCGTTTTTCCAACAAAATAAAAGTTGGAAAAAGTTTTTTTTTAAAGTTTATTTATTAGTCACAAGTAAAGCTTACATTAACATTGCAATTAAGTTATTGTAAAATTCCCCTAGTCACCACAATCCGACACCTGTTTAGGTCAATGCACCTAACCAGCACATCTTTCAGAATGTGGGAGGAAACCGAAGCACCCAGAGGGAACCGGGGGAGAACATGCAAATTCTACATAGTGACTCAAGCCAGGAATTGAATCCAGGTCCCTGGCTCTGTGAAGCAGCAGTGCTACTATTCTATTGTGCGCCCAAGATATAAGGGAGGGGGTCTTTCTCATCACTATCCAACTAAGTCTTGGTGCTTGTTTGAAGGTTCCGGTGATGAGGCCTTCTGCCAAATGACTTTGAAAGCCTGCCCAAGGAACATTTTGTTGCAAAACACAAAATCCGATTAAATGTCATTTGTAGGTAAGAATCTAGTCACTTATGTGTGAGGCACATGTGATGTTGCTGTATGTGGCACAGGTCTGCCGATTTTTCACTCCTGAGCTATGGTGATCAACCGAGCCATTTTCTGCTCCATCTAGAGGTCAAGAATGGACTACATTCAAAGGGATATGATGTACAATCTCCAAATAAAGGGGGGGGAAGAAATGGGTCCAACAATACCCTGATCCTGATGGCCACCTTTGTATGTGGCTGCATCAAGTTTTGCACGGGTGCTCGGTACATAAACACCATGTGTCACTCCATGCTTTCCTATCTCCAGAGTTGAAGGATTGGTCTGGCCAGGCTTCTGCAGAACAGTCCAAGTAGGTGAACCATGCCATGCCTACCACCTGTCCCTCATGCCATGCCTACCTCCTGTACCTCAGAGAAAAAATTATGCAGAGAAACACTCTTAACCACAATTCCATTAGACAGTGGTCTGCATATAATATCTTGGAGGCCCTACATAAAAAGAGATGGTGAATTCTGTCAGATGATTCCTTGAGGGGGGAAGACTTTCAAAGTCACTTGGCAGAAGACTTCATCACCAGATCTTTCAAACAAGCATCAAGACTTAGTTTGGCTAATGGTGAGAAAGTCCCTCTCTGTCAAATCCTTTAACACTCCTAGAATCTCACCCATCAACAAATTGCCCTTGAGGTGGCAGTGGTGGGCAAAAGACCATTGTCCACTTCCTTGTAGAATGTGTCTTTGCAAAGGAGGTCTGAAGACGGATGACATGGTTCTTGTCAAGATTCTTCCTGAGCAGGACTCTGTGCTCTACGGATTGTTTCCAGGGACGCACTCTGAAACAAACATCAACTGCTGCTGGAGGACCATCGACTCGGTGAAAGACACTCTGTAGTCTGGCTGAAACTTGTTGAACTTCTAGAGCAAAGAATTGTCTGCAACAAGTGTTGCAGATTGGCACTCTCCAAAGCCCAGAACTAAGTGCTGAGAGACGCACTAAAGTTTGGGGAAGCCATCAGTGTCAAAGGCCTTTCAGTCACAGTTTGGCGAGGGGAGGGGAACTGTACAGAACCCCCTTGGGCTGCATAACTGACATTCAAAGTATATGATGCACACTACCTGCGTCAAAATTGTGCGGAAGCCCCTCAAAGTACAACTTGAACTATGTGGAGAACTTAAATGCCACTGCACTTCTTTGTAACAACTATTTTGGAATGTCAGTAATGTTCCTTTGACTATACATAAGCACCTCAGACTACAGCATGATTTATGTAGAAAATGTGAATATAACTGCACTCGTTGTGATGGTCATTTGAAATGTTTGTGGTAGTCTTTCAGCTATTTTGTGAATAAAGTTATATTTTTGCAACAAAAAGGTCCTATTAAATGTCAAAGTGAACTCCTTTTTCTTCCATTTAATATTTGTGTGTTCTCATTGAACTAATACAAGGAAAAAGCTGCTCTGCTGACAAGTCTAAGCAGAAGTTGGATCAATATCTGTTGGATTCAACATCATAGAAATATTATTGATGGTTTTTGTTTAGGTAAGTCAGAATAAGGCACGTGCAGGGCAAGAACCTGGTCTTGCTAAATTTGCCCATTTGCCCTTTTTAAAGTAGGAATCAATGGGTGATGTGGCACAAAGTCGATGATAGAATGGAAGAGAACAGAATAGAATAGACATACGCTTCCCACTCATAGATTTCTTCGGTTCTATTAACTTGGAAAAAACAGTGCACCACAACAATGTTCAAACTAAATTAATAATTACAATGGGGGCATATATAAACCTTCCTAGGAGTGATGTCAAATTACTAGAATAATGCTTTATAATTCCAGTAGAAGGGAATGGAATAGAACAGCTACAAACAGTACAAAACAACTACAAATCAAAGAATTTAATTGGCTTACCGAATCAGGCTTGCCATCAGACGCTGTGACAATAAGTATGTATCGATCGGTGCTTTCCCTGTCTAAAGATTTTTCTAAGACCAACAGTCCAGTGCTAGAGAGAAAAGAATTCATGGAAAAGTTTAAATAACCATTCATAAATAAGCTGCAATATCTTAAAAAATATTGATCCAAAACAATGAAAGTTGCAACCCTAATTTATTATATAGCATAATATGTTCGTTGTGGGAATGTTCAATATTAGGTTGATAAATAGCAAGCATCCTTTGCCAGCAAGGTCAAGAGTCCAACATGGTATGTTGCTTACCTGGTGTCAGTGTGAGGAATACTTACAAAAGGAAATTATAAGGCAGGGAGACACTCAGGAATTAGGTGCTAAAATAAAAGAAAACAGGATCTCCAAGATTTTAATCTCTGGATTTAAGGGCGGTAAAGTGGTTAACACTGCTACCTTACAGCACCAGAAACCCGGGCTCAATTCTGGCCTTGTGCGGCTGCGTAAATGACATTCTCCCATGTCTGCTTGGGTTTCCGCCAGGTACTCTGGTTTCCTCCCACAGTCCAAAGATGTGCAGGTTAGGTGGATTGGCCATGTTAAATTGTCCCTTACTGTCTCAAGATGTGTAAGTTGGGAAGATTAGTGGGGTAAATATGTAGGGTTATGGGGATAGGGCCTAGGTCAGACAGTGGGTGGGATTTTCCGACCATGCTTGCTCCAAAATCGGAAAATACTGCCTGAGGTCAATGGACCTTTGCACGGTCCACCCATTCCCCCCCCCCCCCCCCCCCCCCCCCCCCACCCATTCCACCACCGCCCCCGACCAAACCTGCTACAATCCCTATGGTGATGGGACAGGAAAATTCCTCCCCCCCACCCTTTTGTCAGCATGTTGTTGCAGGCTCGATGGACTGAATGGTCTCCTGCTGCACTATACAAATTCTATTATTCAGTCATGATTATTGCCTGAGCCACAAACAAATTGCCCCAAGGACAAACAGACTGGAGAAATGAATGAGTGTTTGAGGGAGTGGCACAAGAAAGACGGATTTTACTTTATGAACCACTGGCATTAGGACTGGAACAAGGAGGAAAGGAGGAGTAAAGCAGTCACAAAACTTTAAACCAGTTTTTATGGCTGGTACAAGGAGTGCAGTGGGCTTAGGTAGATAATAGTTGTAAAATGGAGCAGCAGAGTGGCACAGTAGTTAGCACGGCTGCCTCATAGTGCCATGGACCCCGGTTTGATTCTTGGCTTAGGTCACTCTCTGTGGGGTTTGCACATTCTCTCTGTGTCTGCATGGATTTCCTCTGGGTGCTCCGGTTTCCTCCCGCAGTCTAAAAGATATGCTGGTTAGGTGCATTGACCTGAACAGGTGCTGGAATGTGGCAACTAAGGGAATTTCATAGTAATTTCACTGCAATATTAATGTAAGCCTTACAAATAAATAAACTTTATATTAAAATAAACAAAAGGGAAAAGAGCAGAATAACTGTCAGAAAGTATGCTTTAGGTACCACAGGACAATGGAAATCTGAAAGATGGAGAGCGGAATCTTGAGCCTCACCCATAGTAAGTATGGGGTGGAGCGACATTTAAATAGTCAGAAGGGTGGTGAACCCAGAGCCTTCCCACTTCTACAACAATCAAGACCATTGGGCGAAGGCCCATGGAAAATCTTCCCAATATGCTGCCAACTAAGGTCCTTTAGTGAACTATTAATGCCTCCTTAAGAGTCTTATCCCACTGTCCCTCCTCTGTGGCCTCCTTGCTGCCAGAACTGGATTCCTCATTGATCCAAGGCCTCTGGTGAACGTAGTATCAGTACAACTACCAGCTTCGTAGTGGCACTGAAACAGTGGTTAGGACAACATGATCAGCACAGGCTTGGAGGACTGAAGGGCCTGTTCTTGTTCTGTGTTTTTTGTTCTTGTTTTCCAAAGCATCACTATTTGGCCTCTCCAATGTAGAGTAGACCGCATTGGGAGTGGCGAATGCAATAGCTCAGATTAAACAAGGGTGAGAAGAAAGGAGGCAAAGGCACAGGTATCGTACTTTTTGTGATTACATGGGGAGTTACTGTGGGCAGAGGGTGTACTGCTGGATGTGATGGAAGAGTGGACCAGGGTGTCCTGGAGGTAACAATCTCTGTAGAATGGTGACAGGGGGAGTGGTTGTGTAACACTGGAGTTAGTGAAAATGGTGGAAGATGATCTTTTGTGTGCGGAGGCTGACGGGATAAAAGGTGAGGACAAGAGGTCTCTATTTGATTCTGGGAGGGAGGGGAGAAGGTGAGAACAGTGAGGCAGGAGATGGGTTGGACACAACTGAAAGCCCTGTCAACCAGAGTGAGTGGGAAGCTATGATTAAGGAAGAAGGAAAATATGTCAGCAGCACTAATTTGGAAAGTCGCATCATCAGAACCAAAGTATGAGAGAAACTGGGATGGAACCCTTAAAGTAAATGGATTTAAGATTGGCATGGAGGTAGTGCGCAAGCTTCCTGGTAGTAGTTGTGAATTGCGTAAATGGAAGGATGCAGTGAGCATGTAGCAAAGTCATGGTAGTTTTCATGAGAGATTTTTAACTTTAATATAAATTGGACTATGACAAGCTCATATCAGAAAGTAGTGGATTTTTTTCGGTGTGTTCATGGTAATCTCTTTCAACAATATAACCTAGAATCAACAAGAGGCAGGGCATTTTAAATTAAGCAGTGAATAATGGGAGTAGATTTAACCAAAGCCTAATGGTGTGTGAATATTCATCTGATGGTACTTGCGATATGAATGGAGTTCATTGTGTTTGAAAGTGAAAAACATTAATTAGCTCCTAAGATTTTAAATTTAGGTAAGACTGACTGTAGACTTCAAAATGAGACAAAGGGAAGGATTGATCAACTCTAAGTACTGGTGGGATCTTCCAGTCCTGCCAAAGACGATCACGCGTGGCATGTTCCCAAGTGGCGAGCGAAGCAAAACACCACGGACATCGGTGGGACTGAAAGATCCCGCCAGTAGCCAATAGCAAGCTGCCTCTGCCATCAGGAGGGAGGCTGAAAAACTCTTCCCAGGCACTTCCACAGTAAACTCGAAAAAATTACAATAGATCAAGGTGTTTGAAGAAGAATTTAACATAATCAAAACCAGTGTATATCCGTAAGAGGCAGGAGCACCATGTGCCAAATAAAAACAGCCAGAATCAAATAAAGAAGTAAGATGCAGCCTAAGGCTAAAAGGAAAGTGCAAAACCTAGCATCGAGACAGTGACTGAGATACCAGCTCCATAAACCTCCAAGATATTTGAATCCCTTCAAATCTGGCCTCAAACATTCTCAATTTTAATTGCTTCACTACTCGCGGCTTGCAGATGCCAGGGCCCTAAGCTCTAGGTTTGAAATTTCTCCATCTCACTTCCTCATTTTCCTGTTTTAAGATATTTCCTAAAACCCATCTTCATAGCCAATCACTGACCATCTGCCTCCTTGTGTGGCTCACCCTGAAATGTTGGCTGATATTGCTCTTGTGAAATGTCTTTGAACGTTTTACATATTTTATAAATGGAAGCTGCTTCTGCTCATTTTTTAGGTGGAAATTAATGGGTTAATATTAATGTTAATATTAATATTAACAATGTTGCCGAGCCTAAAGCACAATTTTGACATCTCAATGTACAGGCAAAACAACAAAATGACAGTCTTAGTAAATTTGACAGTTAACTCATTATAAAATCAATATGCTTGCTTTTCTTCTGGAGACTCAATCATGACCGGACTCAGTTAATTCTACCATCAACAGTTAAGGAAGCTGGCAGAGATTTTTTAACACAATGGATCTACCCAGCAATATTGCGAACCAAAACACCATAATGCTAAACAAACACCGTGGAATACCTATATTTATGTTGCACATATCAGCTTACAATAGGCCAGATTTTGCTACTGAAATAAGGGAGAAGCAAGTTACACTCATTTATGTGTGAATGAAGCAGTAACCTCAGGAGACAGACAGTTTTTTTTAATATTAGTGTCACAAGTAGGCTTATATTAATGCTGCCATGAAGTTACTGTGAAAATCCCCTAGTCGCCACACTCTGGCGCCTGTTCGGGTACACTGAGGGAGAATTTAGCATGGCCAATGCACTTAACCGCTCATCTTTGCATAATTAAATATCCAAAGGCTGTAATCCTATCTGTCTCATTCACTGACTTGCATTTTATGTTGTAAGGTTGCTGAATTTGGATGGAGGATCTGGACGAAGCTCACCACAAAAAAAATTCAAGAACTTTATATCAAGTTTAGTACGCTTTTAAAGTTGTGTTAAGTATTATTTACTGTCACCCAACCTCTCTGGCATTAAAAATCAACTATAACAAACAAGTATGCCATCTCTTTCTTTAGGCTTCAATTGCTGGTGATTTGAATATTGGGGTTTTTTTTTAGAAACTTCTCCATTCCGTCTTCTTTTCTCTCTCATAATCCAATCTTTCTTCCCTTCTATTTGTTGCTCTTTTTGTATCTGATTTGACATTGAATTCACCTCCTCTTAACACTACCTTCTTAGATCTAATACTGTTTATTTTACAAAACCTTCGATGTGATTCGTTAAAGAGGCACTGAGTGAGTTGCCGCATTCGCACAGATCCCAACTGCTCATATTTGACGGCATCACCTTGTAATTTCAGAAGCTTACTCTTTAAAACAAAAATAAAAATTGAATTGTGAATGGGCAAGACAACCAATTGCTGATGCTGATTGATGCCCTTGATCAAGCAAAGTCTGGCCCATTCTGTGGTTGTCAAATTCCTTGTTCCACTGTGCCAGTGATAGTACACTCAATTTAAGAAAAATCAAAAAAAAGCAAATTTAAGATCGGTAATTGTTTGTATTGTGATGTATTATTTATTTTCTCCCCTAGGATTCCTTTCATCTATAAAAGATGATTGCCAGGCAGCAACCAAATCTGGGGTGTCTTTCTATAGCACACCATTACCAATGGCTACCGAGACTAATCCATGAGAGGCAGGGTTTGTCACCAGTGTTGCACATGAACTACCAGATGTCATTATGTTTAGTTATTTTTGGCATTGGCATCTGTTGCTATGACATTTTAGCCATCGGTCATTGCAGTGGTGCACATCAGCACATAGAATGCATCGCCATTTTCCTCTGCCTCCAGTTAGGGCCTCCTAGTGCATTTTTCATTCATGAGACATGGGTATCGCTGGCTGGCCAATACTTACATATCCCTCATCCCTAATTGCCCCTTGTAGGGTAGCTAAATACTCAAATATATTGTTGTGGCTTTGGAGTCACTGCAGATTTCCTTCCTTAAAGGTTATTAGTGAACCACATGAGATTTCTCGATAATCGACAATGGCTTCACAATCAGTAGATTCTTAATTTCGGATATATTTTATTGAATTCAAATTCCACTGTCTGCCATGGTGGGATTTAAACCCAGATTCCCAGAACATTAGCTGAGTTTCTGGATTAATGGTCTAGCAATAATAATGCTAAGCCATTGCCTCCCCTGTGTTTAGGATCTTTCTTGCAAGCATCCTTGAAGCGGAGCTTTGGGCATCCTATTGGCTAGCTGTTTCCAGTTAACTCAACGTACAGAATGTCCTTGGGTATGCGAATATCTTCCATTTTGCAGACATTCCTGAACCTATGAAACTGTCTTTGTTTAAAGAGCACAAACAAACTTAGGAACTCTGCTTCTGAGAGACATTTGATTTCAGGAGTTGTTCAACAGAGTACTTAACTCCTTTAAAAATAATTACTTGGTGGTTCTATGATCTGATTTCTTCCTTGGCTCAGATTTTGTCAGATGTTTAAAGGTGAAATGAAATGAATTTTGTTGATACTTTCGCTGTCATCAAAATGTCCACAACTAATCTGGCTCATGTTTTTGAATGAGTTAAAGTGTGGGAAAACAAGTTTAGATGTTGTCTATTGGTAGTAGTTCCACTCCATGAAAAATAAGACTTTACTCTTCGTCTTAATTTTCCAAGCTGAAAAGAGAAAAAATGTAAGATGCGTGGCACAAGGGGGTGGTTTTAAAACTGCAAGAGAAATTGAAATATGGACAGGTTTTCCTGGTTAAGTGCAGCTGGTAACACTTTGCACCTGAAATGTGCCAGTCAAAATCCCAGCAAGCTGGTTTCCAACAATTTGCAGCATTTAATTCATTTAAAGAATGATCTTAAGCTTCCTGAGCAGTTTTGCCCTCGAATTTGGAGGTGTATGACTCTATGTAGTGGGGCCATGGTCATAAATTTTTGCAGTCTTTGAAATGGGATGAAAAATAAATTGTAAAGGAGAGAGAAAGAGATGGCAGAGAATATTAAACGAAAGCAAACACAAAATAGAGACATGGGTCTTGATCTGATGTCCCACTGGTGGATACATTTCCCATCTGGGGGGTGGCATGCAAATAGGATAGCAATCCATACCACTACCTTTCCACCCAACACCAAACTGTCCCATAATACAGTGGAGGGGGTAGGCACTTTTTGAAATCAACCGTCCACCCACCACATTGAAGTGAATAACATAAGGGCCAAATTAGGCTATTTATCAAGCCCCATTATGATTTGGGCGAGTATTGGCATGCATAACATTCAAGGCTATGGGCCATATGCTGGCAAGTGGGATTAAGTAGAGCAGGTGAGGACCTTTCATGCATGGGTGCAGACTTGATGGGCCAAAGGACCTCTTCTGCACTATAGTATTCTGTGATTCTGATAATATGCAATCCATTCGAAAAAATGTTTGATGTGGGCAGCAGGGTGCCCAAACCTGAACTTAAATATTTAAAGAATGGGAAGAAATAAGGGGGTCATCGCATTTCAGGGCTGCACTTTGTCAATCATGGAGTGCTCCCTCCTCCACACTATGTCAAATCATTCCCCTCCCTTCCTTCCTTCCGAGCTGCTCCTGCCTCAAAAACACCCATTTCTCCTCTTCCTCCTTCTATGCCCCTCTGCCTAACCTACCCGACCTTTGTCGCCCAAGAACTTGGACACAGCTGCTCCAGCGATCTACAGGTCTTGATCTGCTTTTGATTCTGCAGTTCCAGCATGGCCACTGATGGCTCCTGACATTTTGGGACTGATCGGCCAACAACTCCAAAGACTGAGATGTTCACCCCCTCCCCCTTCATACCCGGCCCTCAACAGCCCACCCTATTGCGCTTTATGGCTATAGGATGTGAGGCATGTGGACTATATAGACTCTTCACCAATGTTGTTTCCAGTTAGAGGGATGCCATCTATACCTCCCTGTATTATTCAGCCCTTGTAATGTGATCTACAAGCACATGGTGGAATGACAAAAGCTGATTCCTTTGTTGAGGGTTGGAGAAATGGAAGTGCTGTAGTCTGAAATCAGTGAACAGAGCATTATCCAACTGAATAATGGTGGTGTTACTGGTCTCTAGTAGAATTGGTGAACAGATGCAGCAGAAAGTGGCATCGTGACACAAGTGGTTAGCACTGCTGCCTCTCAGTGCCAAGTTCCATTTAGCCCTGTGTATCTAACCTTTTCTCTAAAGACAAACTACTGTTTCTAAGTACCAACCTAATAACCTCTTCTGAACCAACTCCAGCTCATTTACATCCTTCCTTAATTAAAGAGACCAAAACTGTATACATTATTTGAGATACAGTCTCACAAATGCCCTGTATAACTTAACCACAACATGTTAACTTTCATGTTTAATTCCTCCTGTAATAAAAGATGTGAAGTTTACACATTCTCCTCATGTCTGTGTGGGTTTCCTCTAAGTGCTCCAGTTTTCTCCCACAGTTCAAAAATGCGTGGGTTAGGTTAATTGACCATGATAAATTGCACCTTAATGTCCCAGATATTAAAATTAGCAGATAAATGTGTGGGCTCACTAAGTAAGCCTGGATATGAGTCGGTGCTGACACGATGGGCCTAATGGCCTCCATCTGTACTGTAGGGATTCTATAATAAGTAAGTGGCACAGTCCAAATGGCCCATGTTGCATGATAAACATGTTACCTATCAACATATTGCACATTTACCCCACTGCTCTTGGCAAGCTACCATCTCAGCTTGTATCTTTTTCATATCATCATACGTAAAACTGAATACATTAGTAGGACTACATTCATTTACAATCATACAACTTAAAAGCTTGACGTATTCTTGTCTCCAAAGGGCTCCCCACATCACACTATAGCAATAACATGAATGGGCAGGGAATCTGGCATGCATTCCCCCCCAGTTTCCCATCATGCATAGTCATAACATTCACTTAATGAGTCACACTGGCTACATTTGTCAGGTTATCAATTTTGTCTTACTTTTGTGTAATGTTAAAAACATGCTGTGGATCTCCATTTTGAATGTGATAGGTGATTGGGTCCCTCTCGCGATCAGTTGCCTAAAACATATAGAAAAGGAAGCATGGTTATAATACAGCAATTAAAGGTCGTCAAGTATAGTGTACCAATCTGAGGTTCCTAAACCATTTTAGATGAGTTTTCCCACACTCACAGTAAGTTCTTGCATGTGTGGGCTCATGCAAATTGTTATGTTGGTGAAATTGTTTCATTATCAATTGTAGAACCATCTGTGTGATTATTGTCACACAGATCTTCTTTTCAGCGAGAAAAAACAATTAGGGGCTCCTGAGTGTAATTGATTGTGTGATTGAACACTGGAAGTTTTTACCATAGAGAATTTAGCCATCAATCTTTGGAGAAAGTACAATGAACAGTTGTTTACTACAACTCGAATAAGTAGAGTAACAGTATGTCCAGAGACGGAGAAGAATCAGTTTAATGTCACCACTGAAATAACAAAGGAATTGCACACATGAGAATTAAGTATTTAGTTACAAACAATGTCCATCAACAGGATTAAACATTTTGTTCTGGTTATTCAATTGGAGACGCAACAGATCAAAAGGGGCAGCATTTACATAGGCGCTAAAAAGGAAGTCATAGACCTGCAGTCCGTGGATTTTTAACCCAATTAAATGGTTCAGTGTAAAGTCAGGGCTGCAGGCTTGCATTTTTAGTGTCACAACTGCTCACTGGGCAAACAAGTGAGGTGATAGGGAGTTTGAGGACTTGTTACAATTATTGTAAGTCGGAGCAACACTCATCCTCAATGGCAGCTACAAGGCAGCATTGCAAAGCACACTTCACAAAAAAACTGAAAGGCTTGGTAATGAATTTTTGGGTGGTTGCGCAGATAGCAAAGTCATGAGACAGGCAGCAAGCGTGGGAAGCAGTCACTGATAATGTCAGTGCTAGTCGAGACTTTCTGCCATTTAGATGCCGTACTAGGTACGATTTCAGAATTAAAGTATGAAACTACAAATGAAAATCCTGACACTTGTGCACTGCCAATCCAGGGGAATTTATTATTTTCCTTTACTCCTGCTCAGCTCCCTACAAATCCCAAAATTCTCATCTGCATCATGGTGAATCGCATGCAACACTCAATTTTCATCCCAAAATGCCAGACAGCCACACTTTAAAATTTACATCTGTATCTCAACAGAATTGCAGGCTTCAAGAGACACTAACAACTCAGAAATGCGGTTCAGTGGCAGTTTTGATGAATTGGAGTTTTATCCACAAGTCTCAGGCAGCTGGATTTCCAGCGCCGTCAGCTCCTTGAATTGCACAGTTTACGATAACCTTCATTTCTCTAGAATTAAAATCTCATTAGAGGGCCCAGGGCTGAAATCTCCTGCCCCACCCGGAGCGGTTCATTCCAGCGGGGATTATTATAGCTCCCCTTGGCAGCCTAATCCTGCTGGAATGAAGAGGGGCAATCGAGACCCCCCAGAGGGCTGGGCGACTCAGGGGTGGGGCTGCTCCCGGACATTGCCATCTTAGCAGTGCCAGCCTGGGACCCCAGCACTGCCCAAGGGGCAACTTGACACTGACCACCTAGTATTGGGCAGTGCAAAGGAGCGAGTTCGGTGAGGATGTGGGTGGAACTGCCACTCTGCAATTGGGCTAAGAGAGGTAGGCCAGTGATTGGGGCTGGCCATCAGGGTGGGGTGGATGTGATTAGCCTGCTGGGGACGTTGGAGCTACAGGGGGCCATACTGAGACTGTGGGGGTAGATCGGGAGATCGGGACTGCAGGGGAATCGAGGTAGGCTGGAGCAGGGTCAAGGCTGCCTGAGACATGTTCAGGGGATCGGCGATTGGGCTGTGGCGGAGTCAAAGGTGAGGGATCGAACTAACCAGCAATTGGGAAGCCAGCAGTGTGGGATCACTGCATGTGCCGATCTCTGCTGACAGACCAGCGCATGTATACCGTGACCCACTTAGCACAGATCCTTCAGCTTCTCCAGTGGGAATAAGCCGCGCCTTCCTGAGTTTTCACATGATTTACACTGAGGCAAGCTGCAGTGTACAGAGTGTAAGAGATTCATTTTGAAAACCTCGCTGGGGAAAAAAAAGAAGTGTGATTTACTCCAGTTTTTACACAAATTCGGCACTTCGAATTTTTTTGGGAGAATCATCCCATTGTTTCAGTTTGTGATTTTACAATCTAAATGGCCCATATATTTTCACTCCAAATAAAAAAAATAGGATAACCTATCCTTTGAATGAAAAAGTTTGGCTTTGCTTCACTTCTTGCATATTTACGGTTACATAACAAACTTTGTGGCAAAGCAATGAATTGCATGACAGGATCTCTGGTGGCCACTTCCAATGAGTACCCATAAAAAGCAATATTGCAACTTACAGCACTGCATTCACAGAAATTGATCTCATGGGTGGAATTATATGAATGGTTTGCCACATTTTACAGCCCTACATTGATGGATATGTAAAATTCTGCCCATAGTTCTGACAGACTGATAAGTGAATCCTATCCTGGTGGAAGCTACAAAACAACATAGAAACCCAATCCAGTTGCGGTTACAGTTGAGTAAAAGCAACAGCACATAAAAAGTGAGGCCAGGAGTTGAATGACAGTGGGAATCACATTAGTAGAATGAGTCAATCTAAGACAAATAGCGGAATCACACTACGCAGGTATAGAGAACAGAACTACCAGTTAATATAAAAAACAGGGAAGCAGTAAATGGTTGTTTCACTGAACTAATGTGGGCACTGAGCAGCCAGAGCTTTATGGAATTCATTCACTGGAAATGAAGTGAGATCATAAGACAAAGAGCCAGTGAGCTGAATTTCTTGGTAAGCTTAACTGAGTCCAAACTGATCAAATTCAAAACCCACAAGCCAATGCCCTGAGGCATTAATCAAATGAGTTGGTAAGTGATTGGTTGGTGAGTTTTAAGGGTCTTTTTTTTCCTCTAAATTGGGAAAGTATTTTAAACTGGTACCAAGGAGATGCAAGCATTATAGCTTTACAAGTGAGCACAGTAATAAGTCTCACAACACTAGGTTAAAGTCAAAGTCTAACATATTTATCTGATAGTCCAAACTTTCGGAGAATTGGGCCTTCATCAGATAGTCAAGTTCACTCACCTGATGAAGGGGCAACACTCTGAAAGCTTGTACTGCCAAATAAACCTGTTTGACTTTAACCTGGTGTTGTGAGACTTCTTTCTGTGTCTACCCCAGTCCAATGCTGGCATCTCCACATCATGGCTACCATTTACAAGTGAGGGGAGATTTGGAATGTTAAAGGGAAAGCAGCAGGCAACAGTAAAGGATGGCAATATGGGTAATGTTAAGCAGAGTAAGAATGTATGAATATATGAATACATCAGCAAGTAAGGCCAGAGTAGGGACAAATAGTAAAAAGAGAGTTAAGAGCTCTTTACACGACAGTCCACAAAAAGATCAGCCATGATCCTACTGAGCAGCAGAATAGGCCTGCAGGGCCAAATGGCCTACTCCTGCTCCTAGATCTTACGTTCTTATCTATAACAAGATGGATGAATTGATAGGACAAGTAGAAATAAATGAATTTGATACAATAGCTGTTGCACACACCTGGTTACAATGTGACCAAGGCTGAAGGCTGAACTTTTAAAGGTATTTGATATTTTGGAAGGAAACGGAGAAAGAGAAAGAAAGTAACAGAGCCACCAGATTCAGAAGCCTGATGTTCTACAAGTTACTGATGATGAGGACAGTGATGAAAAGGCTGTGACAGCTCTTGGGACAATGGCCAGTGAAATGCTTTTCTGCTTATCACAAGTCATTGACAGTTCCTCAGTTTCTCTCAGTGAAGCAGAATATTCACTGAACAAAATAACTAATATTCCTTGCAAAACTCAAACGCTCACCCTTGTGCATTCCCTTTACTGCATCTCTTGCAGGTGCCTTTACCTAGCTCCTACATACTGTAACCCCCAGTGGTTGTAGCATGGCAGAAAGAAGGTTGCTGGCTTTCAGTGGAGAGACTGCAAATAGCCTTGCAAGATGTTCTTGTATAGCTATAGGCATAGAAAATCTGACTTTAGACTGCAGCACCTCGGCATGGATGGCAACAAACTGACTGGCTGACAACTGCAAGAGCACAGGCGGCAATGACAGTGGCGAGGTGACAAATTATGTCATTCTGAGGGATTGCCATAGATTTGTGCTTCACTGAGCTGCTGGCACTTCCCTGGGGCGGTGACTCAGCGGTCTTAATATATCTGTTGGATTACCTTGCTTTTCTACTGGGAGGCCGTGCAAGCCTCTTTCAGCACTAGCACTCACTTAAACCTTCTGCAGCAAAATGTTTGCGTGACTTTGCCTTCCTGGAGAGATGACACTAATGTTATTCTATTCCTTGCTCTGGTTGCAGCCTACTCTTGTCAAGTGAAAATCAAGCCTCTATATTAATCTCTATTATAGTATCTAAGATAGTGGCTATATGAGATCCAGTCACAATGTTTCCTCATATTCAGTGTCCTTTCAGCTGTAGTGTTCATTTTTTCGCAGGTCTCCAAATTTCTCATTGACAACTTCCACCTCCCCACCCACATGTCAATTTGGAATTTAGCCAGTGCCTCCAGTGCAGTACCAATCTATCTTCCATTATTTTATCTACAACCATTCTTCTGTTTTTACCACGTATTACTGCTGAAAGACTGAATCATGTTACCATGTCTATGAGATGTGAAATTAAAATGTTTCTGTCATTGTTCCACACATTTAAATCCATAGCTACAAATTCAATAAGGGCCATGTTAATGAGAGACTTTGCTCAAGTCATGATGGTATCCTCTGGTACTTTCTGCATATATTACATTTTTCACTAATCTCTTTACTAAGCTACTGTACACTTCATCACCTAACCCAGCATTCTTAAGTACGATTTTTAATCTGTGCTGAGAGGCATGAGCAAATTGTCAATGTAGTTTTAAGACTATTTGCTTCTAATTTCTCAAATTTCTATCACCTAATAAGATTAACGTTTCGTTAACATTAAGATTAAAGATGTTGAGTTTTCCTAAAAGAATACAATCATATTCTGATTGGATAAATTGCAAATCTACTGACTTTCCAAAGCAACTGCTTTATAATGTTCCATGTCTAATTTCATTTGTGCCTTTTTCATGGATGGCTTACATCAATAGCAAGGACATCTCACCAAATACTCCATCTATACTGGTGAAGTGGTCGAACTCAGCTTTTCCATTTGGAATCACCGATCTTTGTGGTGACCTTAAATCTTAGTCTGAACAAGTAGAACATTCATGTTCATTGACCCTACTTTGATCTTACATTGAGTGAATTTAAACAATATTTAAACCAATTTGTTCATAGAAGCTATGTGGTACAGTGGTAGAGTCCCTTTCACTGCCCCAGAAGCCCCAGGTTTGAGTTCAAGGGCAGAGCTTGTTGTCCATGGAAATAATATTCAATGCAGTTCAATGGCATGATAATCAGCTCAGAAATTCTTTCACTATTTCTCCCAAAATGGGGGAAAAGTGTGAAGATGCACAAGAGAGAAATTGATCCATCCCACATAAGGATGTATATGGTTAAAAATGGTGCACTTAAATGAATCTGTGACTCGTACACTCGTTAACAGATTGAAATTTCTTGTGACCAGTACAACTCCCTCAAATCAATTAATACCATCACCTTCCCCTTCCGAACCTTCCATGTTGTACATCACTTCCCAAACACCACTATCACTCTTGGGCATGTCCTATCCCATCAGCAGAGCAGACCCAGCAAAGGTGCAGCAAAGTGGCATGCAGTTGGGAGAGAGTAATCCTGTTAGTTATCAATATCAACCTCAGATCTCATCAAGTTTTATGGCATCAGTTCAGAAATAGGCTTTGAAACCTCTTGCTTATTGCCAATATGGTGGTTACAAAAATAGGTCAGAGCCTGGGACTCCTGCAGCAAGTAGCTTATCTCCTGACTCCCCAAAGCCTTTCCACCATCTTCAGGACACAAATCAGGAGCATAATGGAAAATTC
Organism: Sphyrna mokarran; assembly: GCA_024679065.1. NCBI lineage: Eukaryota > Metazoa > Chordata > Chondrichthyes > Carcharhiniformes > Carcharhinidae > Sphyrna > Sphyrna mokarran. The sequence goes on from JAGIQG010000017.1 coordinate 47,184,779, forward strand.
TCCACTTGCCTGGATGAATACAGCTCCAACAGTGATACCATCTAGGACAAAACAACCTCTTAATTGGCACCCTATCCACAAACATTCAATCCCTCTATCACCAACGTAATGTGACAGCCACATGTACCATCTATAAGATGCACTGCAGGAAACCAGGAACATCCAAGCTCATGACCAGTACCATCTAGAAGGACAAGGTCAACAGATGATTGGGTACACCAACACCTGGAAGTTCCACGATGATTGGGTACAACACCACCTACAAGTTCCAATCCAAGCTACACATCATTCTATCTTAGGAACACCAAATTATTTCTTCAGTATTGCGGGGTCAAATCCCCAGAACTCCCTCTCTAACAGCACTGTGGATGTACCTACACCATTTAGATGACAGCAGTTCAAGGAGGTAGTTCACTACCACCTTCTCAAGGACAATTAGGAAAGGGCTCAGCCAGTAATGGCTACATCTTACTAATGGATACCTCAATACGGAATATCTTCACGCACAGATTCAAACAAGACTTCTTCACTGCACAGGACCTTCAATCGACCCTATACAGTATATACATCTATGACATTTTCTTCTTTTGGACTCATGTCGAACAATCACTAAAATAACTAAATGATGACATCAATAAATTCCATCTCACATCAGATTTACCAAGAACTACTCTCCGGAATCGGCTGCATTCTCGGACACACACATCACCATCAAGGACAGTCACCTCAACACTTCCATGTACCACAAGCCCATGGGTAACCTCATGATGCTCCACTTCTCTAACTTCCACCCTAAGTGTGTTAAAGAAGCCATCCCCAATGGCCAAGCCCTCCATATACATAGGCTCTGCCCAGCTGAGGAGGATTGCAACAGACACATCCAGATGCTGAAACATGCCCTCGCGAAAATAGGATATGGCACTCAACTCATCGATCAACAGTTTTGATGCACCACAGCGAGAAACCACACAGAACTCCTCAGAAGCTAAACGTGGCACACAGCAGAGTACCCTTTGTTGTCCAGTACTTCCCTGGAACAGAAAACTACGACATCTTCTTTGGAGCCTTCAACATGTCATCGATGAAAACGAACATCTCACTAAGGCCACATCCTCATTACTTGCCTTCAAACAACCACACAACCTCAAACAGGTCCATTATATGTAACAAACTACCCTGTCTCCAGGAGAACAGTGATCACAATACCACACAACCTTGCCACAGTAACGTCTGCAAGACGTACCGGATCATTGACATGGATGCCATCACCTCATGTGGGAACACCAACCACTAGGTATACGGTACATAATCTTGTAACTCGGCCAATGTTGTCTACCTGTTACGCTGCAGGAAAGGATGTCCGAGGCATGGTATATTGGGGAGACCATGCAGACATACTACAACAGATGAATGAATACTGCTTGACAATCATCAGGCAGGAGTATTCCCTTCCAGTGGGGAAAAACTTCAGCAGTCACAGGCATCGGGCATTCAGCCTCTGATCTTCGGGTAAGCGTTCTCCAAAGTGGCCTTCACGACACACGACAGCGCAGAAACTGATTGCCAAGTTCTGCACATGAGGACCGTCTCAACCGGGATCTTGCGCTCATGTTACACTATCTGTAACTCCCATGACTTGCCTGGGCTTGCAAAATCTCACTAACTGTCCTGGCTGGAGACAATTTTCATCTCTTTAACGTGTGCTTAACTCTCTCTCCACACATATTGTCGGCATCTTGTAAAGACTTGATTACCTATAAAGACTTGCAATCCAACCACTATCTTGTAATTGAATTTGTCTCTATATATGCCCAGTTTGTGAAACAAATCCTGCATTTGCCTGATGAAGGAACGGCACTCCGAAAGCTTTTGCTACCAAATAAATGTTTTGGACTTTAACCTGGTGCCATGTGATACTTAACCAGCCTACCCCAATCCGACGTCAGCATCTCCACATCTTCCTATCAATGATAAAGAGAAAACCCTGTGTTCCACTTTTGACCATCTATTGCACTATGATACTTTGAGTTATATCTGAAAAACTATTAATAATTCCCCAAGCATTCCGAGGGCTCATTCTTCTATTATTACTCTATCCCTATCATCTGCAAAATCTGCCAAAAACGTCTCCATCATCATTTCTTTTGTCCCTGGTTCTTCCGTTGTCCTGATGCATGTTCCCCATATCTCAACAATGTCAAAACACTGTCAGCATTTTATTCTACATCTTTTATGATAATGCCGAATATCCCATTCATGCCATGAAAGTGGCTAGAAATGATTACTTTCCCAGGAATTCCTTAAAGTGTCAGACATCTGGTTCAAAAGCATGTCTCTTTCTAACAATTTAACTCAAGTTAAGACCAGGAGCTTATTCATGTGCGACACTTTAGCAAGATCCAATAATTCAAAAGCAAGCACTGAACCAGGAAACTGCAAATAGAATTTCTGCAATCTTGTACATAGTCTGTTAAATTCCATGATATACTCGTCTCTGGAACAACTGTCCATCTTCCTAAATTTATCAACATCTGATTATGTATTGTATCCATTTAATGTATCATCTTGCTTATAAATTTTATCCATAAATTTTAATAGAATATCCAAATCTTCCTCACTGTCCAACCATGAGCTTCTATAAAACAGCGTAGCCGTAAAATGACATGAAATAACAGTGAGTCAGCAACAGAAAGTCTCAGCTATGTTTCACTGCTGATAAGCAGAAATAAAATTGCACATATATATCTACATATTATTTTATGAATGGATTAGATTGCTGACCTGCTCAAGAGAGAACTCAAATTAAACAGTCAGTATTTCCAAGAAACCTCAGACAGCGAATCTATTTGCAAAATTAACATAAATGTGATTATAATATTCTAGTTAGGAAGTAAACATCTAATTTTCTTAAACTGCTATTCTGTACTTCTAAAAATATTTTCTACATTAACAGTAGAGAAAATCTGCATTTCACAAAAGTATTTCATTAAGTAATGTATTGTCTTGTCTTATAATATTTATTGAAACATTGGGTGGCATTTTACAGCCTCACTCGGGTGAGATCGTAAAATCCCACCCAAGGCCAACAGAGATTTCTGTTTTGGGAATCTTGCCCGCACTAATTTCGGGGCAGGCGAGGTGATAGAGTTCAGGTCATTGAGTATTACCATTGATAACACTCTTCTTTAAAAAAGAATGTTTAAAGATTGTCATCAGTAATCAATTTCTGTGTACTTCTGGTTTTGATATAAATTATTTTCAAACTATTTTGGCTTATAAAGCAAATATGTTAAATGCTGGAACTATCCAAATAGGACAGTGTGGATTAGTACACACAGTTAAGGGCAAAAACAAACTGGTTAATAAGCACCTAATTCAATTTCTATAATGTCAGAATTTGCATTCACTAGATTATATTCTGCTATTTCTGTGCTTCAAATGGTGTGACAACTAGGTAAATCTTTCTCCACTTCCTCTTGTGTGAATACAGAGTTGGTGGAAGAAAAGGCAGCGGGCTACAGTTGATACTTTGAAACTCAATATTACTGATAGACTTTCAACTTTGTCAGCCCTTTCTTTTGCTACAAATTGTCAACCTCCACATCATGGCTCATTTCTCAGTCCCTGTGCAACTTGCACATCACCCTTTGATCTTCCTTTCCCTGTTGCTTTTATTTCTCCCATTCTCCCCACCACTCTGTTCTTGTCTTCCTCTTCTTCTCCTTTCCCTCTACCCTCCTTGTCTCCAACACCACTCCACTGCACCCCCTCCCTCCCCGCCATTGCACCCCTCTTCCTCACCGTTCTTGATAGCTGTCTTTCTTTTTGCCCTCTTCACCTCTCTTTTTCCTCCAACTAAGCCTAATTATCCCCCATTCCCAGGCCCCTATTTAACCTGGATACCACACTTATTTTGACATCCTGTAGCCAACACCATGGGAGATTAATTTGTATTACTAATAAAAAAATCCAATTTAAAATAAGCTACTATGTGAGAGCAAACTGGATATACAATTTTCTCTGTTTCTAAAACATGAACTTTATTTTTGAGGCTAACTGATATTCTGCATGGTTTGTTAAGATCTTCAATGCAGTTGATCATCTGAACTTTGGTGCAGACGTTGACACCTAATACCTGTCCCCAGTACAGACCATTAAGTGCTGCAGTTCAGTGAAGAAAAGGCACATTAAACTCATAGAGGCAATCAAAAAATATTTCTGTGGATGTATTTTTGTAATATTCAGCAATTCTGGACTTATAAAAATAAATGAACCAATAAATTAATTTCTGAAAATTCTTCAAGACTACTGAAGCTAGAATCCAACTGTCAGAACTGCGATCAAATAATGTTTTGAAACAAGAATTTCTAAAATAATAAAATGTACAAATATAATCTGATCTTCTTTTGTACAGATTTTCTTGATTTATAGAAAGCGGAAAGAGATCACAGCATTGTCTAACCACCAGTCTAATCATTGATATCATTATTATAAAGTACATCAAAAAGACAAGAAAAACATAGCTTAGAATAATCACAGCCTTAACAGCATGACGAAACTAAATTAACATCACCACAGTTAGAAGCCATTAACCCAGAATGTTCAACTATGCACATTAGTACCTATGGAATAATGCTAACGCCTCAGACTACTAAAACCCAAGGAATCAACCAATAGAGCAAATAGTACAAGGAAATACATGGAAAAAAATGAAATAATTTTTGATTTTGCATGATATTAAAATGTACATTTGTTGATAGCAACTCTTGGCTCACCACTAATACTTCTTTATGAAATAGGCAATGAAATTCCCACCCTTTAGTTTATTTCAACTTTAAAAAATGATTATGTTTACATTGAGTGTTGATGTGTTGATCGATGGACCATCTAAAAAAAAATACAGAACATAACTGTATTCTGAGAGTTGAAATTTAATATAGCTAAACTACCCTGGGTTAAAGTTTTATTTTATTCATGGGCACTGCTGGCTGACTAGCATTTATTGCCCATCCCTAGTTGCTCTTGGAGGGCAGCTGAGAGTCAACCACATTGCTGTGGCTCTGAGTCACATATAGACCAGACCAGGTAAGGATGGCAGATTTTCCTTCAAAAGGACATTAGTGAACCAGATGGGTTTTTTGATAATGGTTTCATGATCATCAGTAGGTTCTCAATTCCAGATTTTTTTAATTGAATTCAAATTCCACCATTTGCCGTGGCGAGATTCGAACCCATGTCCTCATAACATCAGCTGAGTTTCTGGATTAATAGTCTTGAGATAATACCAATAATGCCATTGCCTCCCCTAAAGTGGACTTAGATATTGCAGTCAGTGGCAATGTGACCATGCTTGCTGCAAACTCCAAAGCAATCTTTGTTGCATGAATTTTATCTTTCACAATCTTAATTTGATTCTAGCACTGAGTCTGGGCAATCTCCAGCATTCAGCAATAGTGATGTCTTAGGTGAGTTGTATAGCTAATCGCATTGAAGAATTTCCAACGACAACAAAATAAAGGTAAAATGCATTGATTATCTTTCATTTCTTATGAATTTTACAGAGAAAAATAGCAAGTGTAATCTACAGATAAGAATAAAGTAGAACTGAATTATTGTAAAATTGTAAACAACTTTAGTTATATTGTATTGAAACTAATGGAATTATCTTAACATTTGACAATATTGCACAAATTAAGAAAAAAGTTTTTCAGGGCCAGAGAAGTTGTTCGTGAGTAATTGTCCATGAGTAATTAAGGATGGGCGACAAATGCTGGCTTTGCCAGTGATGTTCACAACCCATGAAATAACTTAGAACTCTGCTCCAAATCCAGTTACACTTCATTCTACAAAGTATCATTTTGTCAGGGTTTTTTTACAGCAGATATTATGGTATAAAAGGGAAGGTTCACATCAGTTCAACTGTTTTCTGAAAATTGCTATCTATGGAGAATTCAAGAGCACAGCCTTTTAAGGAACACAGACTCTAGCATCAATTACTGAATATTTTTGTTAATTTGTATAGATGTGAAGGCTAAGAGTGGCTGCCAGTTTCATATTTCTTATGAAAGTGCATGTTGATGGTTTCACCACCATAATTACCATAAAATATGGGTCGTTGCTTGCTTAGTCTATGGTCATTATTACGATCAATAACTTCTTTTTGATTATTAAAATAAGTAACAACAGAAATACTGCTTTGTAAATCTGTCACTTATGCAAATGTAACATTCATGTATGATCATTTTTCTCTCTTGTAAAAAGCAAATATTTGGTAAAGAATACACATGACAAATGACTAAACCACCTTTCCCAGATGACTAATTGCTACAGCTAACAGGTCCAGCTCAAGGTAGGATGACTGATATGTCCAACCTCTATTATGACCTGCTGCGAATTTGGAGTGTATCCACCATATCTCATTTACAAAGTGCTGACACTATTCTAAAGAAGCAAACAGTAGTGAAAACTGCAGATCACAGGATAACAACCTACATTGATAAAGACATACATAGATCATAATGGTATGAGTGTAAAGTCTGGAATGTAATTGTGTTTTTCTCCTTTTGCTAAAGTTGATATTAATGTTGAATTACCAGTGCAAAGGTCATTAATTGGTACTTTTCAGCTACCTTCAACAACTGTTCAAACAGCCATGAATGATCCTAGAGCAAAAAAGGATAATTTTGGCGTATGCGAGACCAGTTGGTATATAATACAATAAACTAACCTTCTGCAACTACTGTTATATTTCAAGGTAAATTACCTGGGTCAAAAATTGCGGATAGCAGCAATATCATTTGTGTCTATCCTTTCGAGTTGCCGATCTAAACTGTGCATTCCAAATAGGCACTCCAACCGTTTGAGAGTGTTTTTATATCAGAAGAATTTGTTAAACCTTTATAAGCTGTGCCCCACAAAATAGTTGCAACTAAGTCCACGCATTAGGAAGATTAGACAAGCATATGACAGGAAGGCAAAAAAAACATCACTATTAGTCTACATCCTTTCCAGGTAATGAGGACTCTAAAACTGGTCTGCAAAATTGCAGCTTGATGAGTATTTAGCTGGGAAACTTGAAGGGTGATGAAACTTAGCCTGCTCTTACCAATATGGTTACAACAAAAACCTATTTAGTTCTTTTAAAGAAATAAAATGACCCAAGGCACCGCATGGATGCATTATAAAACAAAGCTTGACATCGAGATACATCAGAAAATGCTGGGTCAGATGATAGAAAACATGGTCAAACAAACATATTTTAAGGAGTATCTAAAAGATAAAAAGCAAGGTGGAGAGGTGTCAGGAGGGGCATCCACCAATGATAGAATAACTAACATTGGGATGCACAAGAAGCCAAAATTATTGGATTGCAGCTACGTTGAAGGAGATTACAAGAAATGGAAAAGGGGATTTAATAAGGATGAGAATTTTAAAATCAAGATGTTGCTTGATGATGGGGGAATGAGAGGTAAGCAAAATAAAGCAATAGGTTTCTCAATCAGATTTAATTTCTAATCCAATTTATTTTTCAATCTGTCTCAAAGAATTTGGGAATTAGTTTCACACAATTTCTGGACATCAGGTTCTTTAAAGGCCTGCTCGTCTTCCACTATAACTTAGGGAAGGATGAGTAGGGCTTTTCCTGAACACCAGTGCTCTCTCCAGGACTCTCTCCACACCTCCATTTTTGTAAGTAACACTGAACCAGTTGTTGGATCTCCTTTAATTCCAGCATTTTCAGAAATGAAAACAGTAAATGCTGGAAACGGTTAGCAGTACAGGCAGTATTTGCAGCAAGAGGAAGATAAGGTTATTGCTGCAGGTCAGAATCCAAAGGTGTACAGGCAGCTAAGTTCAAGGTCATGAGACAAGTAGGTATCTCAGATGTGCCTACAGTCACATTTGCCCATTCCTGCCTAATGTAAATGAGATTTCATCCCAAATACTCCAAAAATGTTTGTGTGGTCAAGAGTTGGAGATCACCATTCGGATTATATTGGCATAATTGTAGAGACATCAAACTAAGGAAACTTGGCCAATCTAAAATCATCTCATAGAAAACACTTAACAGCAAAGACTCTCGACCAAAAAGGCTTTACCACAAATTGGAACAAAATACAATATTTTGAGAAAGCAAAGAAAGTCTTCCTCAATTTATCTCTAACTTCATCCTACCTCTTATCAGCTGACTCTGAAATGTTTATCCATGCTCCTACCAACTACAAACTAAATGAATCCAGTGCCCTCCCAGTAGACCTTCCATCCTTAAACCTTGTAGTCTTAATCATAGCTTACAAACAGTTTCACTTGACTATTAGAAAATGGAAGGTAATGAAAAATAGAAATAATAGCATGATGAATGGTTGCACTGAATTGCTTGCATTTGTACATTCCTGTAATTTTATGCATTTTCAGAGAGGCCATCAACAGATAAATGTCTGAGATTTGGCAGGCATACATTCATTGGGATATCAATTTAGAAAATGTATTTCAGACAGATGACTGTAAAGGGTCTTATTTTGTAGGGTAGGAAATAGGTAAAGTTATCTTTACCAGGATAATGCTAAATGGTCTTGATGGTAACTGCATTAATTGGCGCTGAGAGGGGAGAAAGATTTGGAAGTGGTCATGTTCATAATTTCTAAGAGAGAGGCATGTACTAATAAGATAAATTGTGTACTTAGGTACATCTGGAAATAATTTTCTGACAAAGCAAATCAAAATAGAATAGATGAATGGTGAAGTCAGTGCTAAGGTATTGTGATTGCCGCCTCAAAAAATAAATGGTAATGATGTATCAGAAAGAACCTATCAAAAATAGCCAACCTGGTACCGTAATACAAAGTCACATAGAAACTGAACTTTACTTGATAGAATGTCTGGAGGAGAACATGATTATCAAGTTAGATAAAAACATGGTGGAGTGGGAATCCATTTACCTTGGCTATGAACAGAAGATGGCATGACATATGGCAGAACATTCATACACCAGAAACAATATTCGGATTGTTTAAAACAAGTTTCCTGCTGCTGTGCATTTGATGTGTGGAAAACAACTCCCAGCGTAGGTAATTGAATATCAGTTAAGAAGCAGGATTGAAGGTTAGTTAACAACACTGCCTGTCTTTTCTATAGTTTCGAGGTCAGACTAAGAAAATAATAATGTCCCTGAAAGTATTTTATCAGCAGATGAGATGGGAGGATTTCAATAGTACAATCATAATGCATGGACTCTGGATGGAGTGAGTTTGATGTGTTGAATGGCTGTTGAATGGGTTTCGTTAAGTATTGAGAAAATCGAAATGGTAATGAGTTATGCAGTCCTCCTGATATAATTAATAATTTAATACCTAAATGAGAATTTTCTAATTGTGACGTAACATAATTTGTTTAGATAATTGTACAATTTTTAATAGCAAATTTACACTTATCTATAATGGATATAATTATAAGTCAGGATGATAATTAAATACGTCTCATTGTTCTACATAAGGAAGCTTTTACCTTTGACTCAGAAAGGTAGTATGGAGGAGATTATTGGTGCAGTCAGAAAGAACATTAAAATCCAGTCCTTCAAAATGCAATTACCAGATTCTCAGTGCAGCAATGGGGAAAAGAAGACACAAAAAACAGGAGCCTGCTCCTCCATTCATTATGATCATGCCTAATCATCCAACTCAATAGTCTGATCCTGCCTTTCCCCCATATCCTTTGATTCCCTTTGCCCAAAGTGCTATATCTAACACCTATCTGAAAACATACAATATTTTGGCCTCAGCTATTTTCTGAGGTCATAAATTCTACAAGCTAGCCATTCTTTGGGTGAAGATATTTCTCTGCATCTCTGCCCTAAAATGCCTCGCCTGTTTCCTCAGACTGTGACCTCTAGCTCTGGACACCACACCGTTGGGAACATCCTTCTTGCATTTACCCTGTCCAGTTCTTTTAAGTTTAAGAGCAACACAGCACGGGAAACAGGCCCTTCGGCCCAACGAGCCCGCACCGCCGTCATAACTATATAGTAACAATTCCATTATCCTATTCTAAGTTTAGGTTATTCCTAATATGGAAGAATCTCACTACAGGGACAATTTGTTTCCCAATCAGCCTAAGAGCGAATTTTTGGGATGTGGGAGGAAACCGGAGCGCCCGGAGAAAACCCACGCAACCACGGGGAGAACGCGCAAACTCCCGCAGACACCAGCCCAATTCCAAGTGTCTGCACAGCTACAGCGATAGTCACTGAGCTGTCATGGTGCCCTTCAGATGGTCCAGATAAAGCACTCATTTACGACATGAAGCACCAGGCAACCCATGAATCAACATCCAAGAGCTGTCCTCGCACCACCTGCCGAATGCATGCTCCTTGTTGGTCAAGTATGGACCGAATTACCTGTGGAAAAAAAGCCGTAGTTAAACAGTCCTACTATATCCCTCTATCTGCATACCGCTCATGTGGCTGTCCAAGAGACCCTTAAACAGCCCCAGCGTGCCTGCTCCCACCACCTTACTCGGCAGTGCATTCCACACCCCCACTACCCTTTGTGTGAAAAACTGCCCTCTAATATTCGTCCTATACATAGCCCCCCTCACCCTAAGGCCATGACCCCTCGTCCTATCCATTTCTGAAGGTGGAAAAAGTTTACCACCATTTACTCTATCTATACCCCTTATAATCTTATACACCTCTATTAGATCCCCTCTAAGCCGACGTCTTTCAAGGGAAAACAACCCCAGTCTATCTAATCGTTCCTCATCAGTCAGGCAGTCAGGTCGAGAAGGTTGTTAGGAAGGCATATGGAGTCTTGGCTTTTATTGGTAGAGGGATTGAATTTTGGAGCTGCAACGTCATGTTGCAACTGTACAAAACTCTAGTGCGGCCGCACTTGGAGTATTGTGTGCAGTTCTGGTCCCCACATTATAAGAAAGATGTGGAGGCATTGGAGAGGGTACAGATGAGGTTTACCAGGAT